>CM053580.1:273795638-273811570 GCA_028627135.1 Pseudochirops cupreus | reverse complement strand
AATGAAAGAGAGAGTTGTTTTAAGGAAATTGTGATGAAGTAATTCTTTGTTTAAGGATCTTTTTAAGTCACCAAATTATATTTCACAGACTCAATCAAATCAAGTTTTGCTGTTTCACAAAGAAGGTTTGAATGTTGCAGAAAACACTGTTGAGATTTGACATATTTTCCCCTTGCAAATGAAAATGGGAAGGAGGGAGTCAATGTTTCTAATGCTGCTTAATCATCAATTATGAGGTAGAGAATGCCATTTTAATTGTTTTGGGTTTTTTTTTAGTTAATTTCAAGTAATTTTCATTGTCTTCATCTATTTCAATGCTAATTTCCTTGCCAAATATTATCATGTTTCATATGACAATCCTCTGCCTAAGAAATTGGGCATCATGTCTCTAGCAAAGACTGATTCTTAGCCACTCTTTCACTGTTTGATGGTGATAGGGGAATGTGTAGTATTTACTGAAATTTCCTATAATTCTGTCCAACAGATCAAAGGAACATTGGCCCGATTTGCCAATGAATAGTTCTACTACTATTTTAGGGAATCTACAATTTCTCCAAATGCAGTGAAATTAAATAAATGTAACTTTGTTGAATGTCAGACATTCATTTATAGCATTGAAAAAGATTTCTAGATTCATTGTGTTTCCAATTATGTACTCTTTGCTTCCCAATGATTCAATATTTAGATGAATTCCCAGCTTTTAACCTCATAGTCACTCTATTCAAAATTTTAAAAATTACATTTTGACAAGAGGTTACTTATTCATTCAGAAGTGCTTTTAAATCATTTTAATATCATATATCATGTATGTACTACTTGAAATGCCAGTGCACTTATTCAAAAGTATACTAGTTATTCCATGTATAAACGATATACTTGTTTATGTATTATTGTATGCTACCTGTTTTGCTGAAGCAAAAATAAAGATCAATGTAACAAGGGGTGAATATCTATTTGGAGAGCTCTTGCAACAATTTCTTCCCATAGGAGTCCATGGACATACAGATCTGGAACCACTGATTTATCTAGTTGACTTATCTACATCTTTCTTCTACATATTGAGGGATCACGTAGATACAGCCAAAAGGAAATACAAAGGTTGAGCTATAGGTAGATGTCTAGACAAACTCAAACAATTATCAGCATTTTCTAACTCTTCATCAGCAAAGTTCATTTACCTCTAGCAAGGACAGCTAAGAGACTAGGGAAGATATTGCCAAGGCTGTAGCTATCACTGATCTAATAACACAGAATTATAGGATCACAGATATGGAACATAAAAGGACTCCAAAGGCCATCTAGTACAACTCTCTCATTTTACGAATGGAGAAACTGAGGTCCAACGAAATTAAGTGACTTCTCTAAGGTTAAACAACTAAAACAAAGCAGAGTAGAATCCAAACCATATTCCTACAACTCTGGAACTAGTTTTGTTCCCATTGTATCACATTGTCCAGTTCCTTGTTTCATGCTATATTCTAAAGCCCACTCCCCCCACTCCCCTGCCTGAGATGCTCCCCATGCATCACATAAGATAATATGCTAAAGACCCATAAGAAAAAAAGAAAAAACAAAACATTCAGGTAAAAACTCAGCACAGTTGCACTCTATTGCACACTGAAGTTTCCTCTGCTTCTTTTATCCTTTTCCCCTCAACTTCCTGACACCATAGCCGATTTTCCATGATGTTTTTCATTTTAAATAGACTGGCTCAGAACCCTGGGCTAAACAGCTTTATATATGATAATAAGAGGTAGCTTCATGAAGGATATTAAGAAAGAATAATGACCTCCTCATAGTTATTATCAACAACTGCTCATTTTCTTTTCCCACAGATCAATGGTCTTGACTTCTTGATTATAGTAAGATTTCTATAAACCTCCAGTTTCAGTCATGTTTCCCTTCTTTTAAAACTGAGTCTTTTTTCAACTCCAGGGGATATAACAGAATAAGAAGCTATGTTTTGGAACAATGTCCATAGCCTATAGCTTCCTTGAGAATAAAGAGGGGGCAGAACAGCCAGTCTCCCAGATATCTCCCAGAAGACCTAACATTTCTTGCCTGAGAGCTGACAGCTCTTAATCTTTATGCACCTTCAGAGACTGCTTCTCTCTAGGGTTTATTTTGTGAATTCTCTCAGCAAAAAAGGCAGCATCCTTCTAAGCTCAACGTCTACTGGTTCTTGCCTGACACTGACATTTGAGACTATGATTAAAAGAGGTCCAACATGACTCCAGACAAAGGGGTTAAGTCCCTTAAAGAAAACATGATTGAATTGCCACATGGGGACACAGTTGTTCAGAGGAACTTTGACAAGTATATAGACTGATTAAATGTTATAATTTGAGAAGTTGTGACTATCCCATTTATCCTTCAAAGAACATTTTTAGGGGCAATTTGACTTAGGGTATTTTTCTCTTCAGAATGTCCTTGTCAAAAAGCAACCATTTTCTCTTGTGAGTGGAGGTGAGAACGGTAAGGGTGTTGTAATTAATTATGACTCATCATACACAGTGTTGGATTATCTTGTTAGTTTCTGGAAATACAATTTCAGGGAATTCAGTGAGTAAAACACAGGGGTGACAGGTTAAAAAAGCCAAAGGTAGTAAAAAGATAAGTCTAGGGGTAGTATTATGTACAGTTATTATCATATTAGTTGTTCAGTGGCCACCAGGCATGGTGAAAGTACACAAAAGGGAAAGGCAGAAGAGATAAAGTTCTAGATTCAGAGTCAGAAAACCTAAATTCAAACTCTGCCTCAGAATACTGAATGTAGTAGTACTCATCTTTTGAATTTTTGTGAGGATTGAGCAAGATAAAAATAAAATACTTTGTAAACTTGTATGACCTGTGATTGTAATATATCATTATCTTCATTATTATTATTTACCTTTCACTTTCCCTACTGTTCTTTGAAATGTCATCATTAAAAAGGAAGGAAAGCACCTCCAAGGTCCTGGAAGGACCCTTAGCGGGAGCAGAACTCTAATAAGGAGGTAGGGGGTATACCTAAGAGAGCAAGAAGATATATATGGTTGAGTCCTATGCCAGTATTCAGGAATGCCATAAAAATCATCCATTTGGAACAAATTATCTTCTAGTCCAAACTCCATTGTGACAGTTAAGAACTGAAGAATTGAAATGGCTTGCCCAGCTTGTATAGAGAAGAAATGTCCCTGTCCAGATGACTGGGTAGCCCACTTTCCTCTATACAACATTACCAGGAAACCAGCTGATACCTAGATCCAGGCCCAATGCCTTTTGGAACAGATTGAGCTCAAAGATCAGGAACAGGTAGAAAACTAAGGAATGGGAAACTGGAAAGATTTTAAAGATCTATTATCAAATTATAAATTTACCAATTATCAAAATATACAGATGGGAATTAGAGGTCTCCTATACATGCCTGTGAAGTATGACAGCATGGGTATACCTAAGCTCAAATACATGATCAGTGGAGTGCCTACAACTGGTTGAAAAACAAAAGAAAGTATAGCTCATTGTGCAAGGGCATAATAGCTTTTATGTGGCCTTGTTCAGATTGTATCTGGAATTATCTTAAATCTTAAGAATCTTAGGGTTTTTTTTAAAGGAACTTATAATGAGACATAGATCAGGATAGTGAACAGATTTGAAAATATACCCATATGGAAGTCATTTAAAATCTGAAGATGTTTAGCCTGGAAAAGGCTTAGGGGTGACAGGATAGTTATACAAAAGTATTTGAAGAGTTGTCGTGTGGAAGAGGCATTATATTCACTCTACTTTGTCAGAAAAGGAAGAACTACAAATAACGAGAAAACATAAAGCAGATTTCAGCTCAATGTAAGTATAACAGTGAATACCCTGCCCCCCACTACCTAAAGGCCATGGGGGCTACATTTCATTATATAGGTAAAAATTTCCTCAATACTAGAATAAGCTGCTTGAAGATATAGTGCCTTTTCTCCCCTTTCTACCCTCAATCTACTGAGGCCTTCTAGCAAACATTGAGAACCATCTAGAGTATTCTCAACTCTCTTCAATATCTTGATCAATATTCACTAGATGTTCTGCATTTAAATAACACCCTTCTTAAACTGATATTCCAAAGACTGCACCAAACTGATCCATTATGGGGGGCGGAGCCAAGATGGCGGCATAGAAGCAGAAAAACTCCTTGAGCTCCCCCCATAACCACCTCAAATACCTATAAAATATGACTCTAAAAAAATTTTAGAGCTAGAGAACCCACAAAGTCACAGAGAGAAACAAATCTCCCACTGAAGGCAGCCTGGCAGGTGAACAGGAAAGGTCCATTGCAGCATGCTGGGAGCCCAGCCCCAGTGAGCCCGTGGTTTTAACCCCAGGGTGGCCTTGACCAGCCAGGGCTAGAACTAACTTCTAGAGAGTAGACCACCAGCACTTGTGGCACTTTCCAGAAATATCAACCCATAAATGCCAAAGACAAAAATAAAAGGTTTGTGGAACACTGCTGGAAGAACAGGGGACCAGGAGAGTGGTCCAACCTCTGCTCCCAGAGCAAGAAGAGGTAGAAGCACTCAAGCCTTGCAGCCACCTCCACATGGCTGCTTCAGGACTCCTGCCCTTCAGATTGTATGGGGTCAAAGCAACCATTCAGAGGTTAATTGCTCTTGCTTTAACCTGCCTGTATCCAGATCACGGTCTGGAGGGTGGTCCTGAGTTGTGTGACCAGTGAGCCAGAGCTTGTGGGGGCAGAAAGAGAGCACCCAACTAATAGCTCTGGCAGCTGCAAAAACCCTAGCAATATGGGACAAAGCTTTCCTCTCTGGAAGCAGAGTTCTACTGTGGCAGTGAGCTCAAAAGTCAAGCAACTGAGTGGCAACATAAGCAAGCAAAGGAAGCAAAGCAAGCAGAGTAATCAAACCTTAGATTCCCTTTTTGGGGACAAAAAGAATCAAAGCATGGAACAGCAGGGAGGCAACCAAGTCAGAATCCTGCACCAAAAAGCTTCCAAGAAAAATATGAATTGGTTACAGTCCATGGAGGAACCCAAGAAGGACTTGGAAAATCAGGTAAAAGAAATGGAGGAAAAATTGGGAAGTAAAATGAGAATGATGCAAGAAAATCATGAAAAGAGAGTCAACAATCTCACTGAAGGAAATAACATCTTAAAAAATACATTAACTCAAATGGCAAAAGAGGCCCAAAAAGCCAATGAGGAGAAGAATGTCTTAAAAAAAAAATTTACAAGATAGAAAAAAGAATCTCAAAAGCTCACTGAAGAAAATAATTCCTTCAGAATTAGATTGGAGCAAATGGAAGTGAATGACTTTATGAGAAATCAAGGAGAAAATATTAAAAGCAGCCAAGAAGAAACAATTTGAATATTGTGAAAACACAATCCGGATACCACAGGATCTAACAACTTCTACATTAAGGGGTCTAAGGTCTTGGAGTATGATACTACAGAAACTATCAAATAATTGCCTAAAGTTTACAGTAGTTCAACAGATCTGATCACTCATAAATTTTGAAATGAACCTCAGAGAGAATTAGCTCATTAAATAGCTTATTGAAATCTTAAATTCATTCACTGGAAATGCTAACAGGTATTTATCTCTGGACGTCCTAATTTAATAATAACACTAAAGAGAAAAAAAATAATTACTTGGATTCTCAGATTTTTTTCCTGTTGTACTGATCTCTCCCTATCTGTTTTTTCCCTGACCTTCCTTTGCCCCAGCTACACTTTGAACATGCCCAGGTCTCCACTGTTTTAAACAAACCAAACAATCATTTAATTTTCAATTGATCACTTTTCACCCCGTATCTTTTTTACCCTTTATATACAAGCTCTTATTGGAGTAGGAGAGCAAAATACGAAAGCATGGGGGGAAATTGCCTATTAGATACAAAGATAATGGAAAAGTTTTTGAATAAACAAGAACTAGAGAGGATCACAGGAAGTAAGTTTGATTATATGAATTTAAAATTTTTCTGCACAAATAAAGCCAATGAGGCCAAAATTAGAAGAATATCAGGGAATTGAGAAAAATACAGTAGGTTTCTCTGATAAAGTCCTCTTTTCTCAGATATCTAGGAAACTGAGGCAAATTTATGGAAAAAAAAGAGCCATTCCTCAACTGATAAATGGTAAAGAGATATGAGCAAGTAGTTTTCAGATAAGGAAACTTAAGCTGTCAGTAGTTATGTAAAAATGTTTTAAATCACTAACAATTAGAAAAAGTTAAATTAAAATGAATCTAAGGTACCACCTCTTACCTATCAGATTGGCTAACATGATAGAAAAAAATGATAAATGCTGGAGGGGATGTGGAAAAATAGGGACACTGATGCACTGTTGTTTTAGTCGTAAACTTGTTACACCATTCTGGAGAACAATTGGGAATTATGTCTAAAGGGCTATAAAACTATGAATACTTTTTGACCCAGAAAAGCATTAGTAGACCTCTCTCTCTCTCTCTTTCTTTCTCTCTCCCTCTCTCTCTCTCCCTCTCTCTCTCTCCCTCGCTCTCTCTCTCTCTCTCTCTCTCTCTCTGTGTGTGTGTGTGTGTGTATATATATATATATATATATATATATATATATGTATATACCTTATAAAATACCTTCCCCTGTCCCACATCTCTTTACAGAAATTCATGACTTCCTGTTGACTCTCCATGTCATCATCACCTTCTTCTTCCCTGATTACTCTTTTGTATTTCTGTGTCCTACCTTCTCAGTTTTGCTTCTATGCTCTTCAGTTCCTTGTGTCTGAAATTCTTTTGGTATTCATTACACAGAAAAAAATTACTGTCTTCCAGCTCTTTCCCATTCTTAACTTGCTATGTGTCAAAGCCTTTTGACAAAGCTTAAGGTAGATCTTTTTCTTTTTAATTTCCTCAGATTTTTTTTAAAAAAAATTCATTTTACATGCATGCATGTATGCATGCACGCACACACACACACACACACACACATGCTCACTCATTCTCTCACCCATGAACACATGCTTGGTAAGAAAGAATAAAGAAAAAAATACTAAAAACAGCAGTTGAAAAATACTAATCGACACATCAACTAATCTCTAAAAGTATATGAAATGTTCTACACTTAGGAATCCAGACTTCTGCGACAGAAGAGAGGTGCACTTCTTAGCTTTTTTTTTTTTTTGGAAATCAGGATTGATCATTATACTTACAAAGCATTAAGTTGTTGGTTTTTTTAAATTTATATTGTAGAAATCACTATTTGTATTGTGTTTTTCTGGTTTTTGTTTCACTTTGCTTCAATTCATATAAATCATACATTGTTTCAGTAAATTTCAAATGCATTTTTTAATTGCACTATAATATTCCATTGCATTCATGTACCAATATCTATTTAACCATACCCCAACTGATGGGATTCTACAACATGTGGTATATGGCAATTAAGGACATCCAAAAATCATGTAGCTTGAAATGATCCAGGCTGTTGAATATCAGACTCTATTTAATTAATTTGTTTTTTTTTTCCTTCTTCAAATATTTAATATGAAGCTATGATAGAAGAATCTCTATATTAGAAGTCATAGTTTAAATCAGATATTATACTCTTTTGATTCACTCCCAGAAAATGACCATGCCTTGAACGCTATGAATATACCTGCTCTGCTCCCCCTTTGATTTGGTTGTGATGACCTGAGTCTCCACTCTTACCTTTGTCAGAAAATGTCTTGATCTCTTAATTCTCTGTGAAATAATTCAAAGTCACACTTCTTCAGACCCATCTTCTCTTTCTTTAACTTTTGAAATATACCATTGATTGATAATCCTGCAGTCACTCTCTCTTCTCTCTAGTTCATCTTCCTTGTCAATGCCAGATATTCCTAAAACACATATGGCCATGTCACTCCCTTACTCAAGAATTTCTAATGGCTCCTTATTGCCTCTGGAATAAAATATAAATTTCTCATTTTAGAATTTAAATCCCTTCACAAATCTGTCTTCCCCATGTAAATCTTATTTCTTTTCCCTTTTCTTTTGTACAAGTTCAGCATTCATTCTTGGAATTCTCTTTTTACTTCCATCTCTGTTTTCAAGGACAAACTCAGTTTTCACCTCCTAAATATTTCTTCCTGCTTTCCAAGATCTTAGTACCCTACTCTCAAATTATTTTGTATTTATTTTTCATTTACTTATCTGTGTATATGTTGCTTCTCCTGAGTATAATATAAGATCTTTCAAAGCAGGAACTGTTTCATGTTTATTCTTTCATCCCCAGTTACCTAACACCATGCCTGATGCATTGTAGTTGCTTAACAAAAAAATCTTGCTGAATTGAATTGAGTTAAAGGGAATTGCATTGCCAGTGAAAAGAGCAGGGAGGAGTGAATTAAGTCCCTAAATCTGTAATGTTACTAAATCATCAGATATCTTTCTTCCATCTCAAGAGCATAAAAGATGGAATAATAAAAAAAGAAAAAAAATGTGTAAAGACCCCTGAAGACATTAATTATGAAATGTTACGATCTAAGTTGAAGATTTTTTTAACGTAAAATATATAAAACTGACACAAAGAAAGTGTGATGTCTTGCTCTTACACAAAAGATTTTAAGATCTCCTCTTTGGTGATAGGCTTCAGTGTCAATTCATAAGTCACATATGAAAATCAGATTCAAGATTTTTAGACATCTTTCATTTAAAAAAATAATCTAAGACAGTTTGATCAAATACAAATCTAGCAAGTGAGGTAAAAAAAATTGTCTTTCAGTGTTTTTTGGCTATTTCACAAAACAAAATCTGCTCTAAAAGAATTATAATTTGCATTCTAATTTGCATTCTAATTTTGAAGATATTGAAAATATGTCCTGTCCTCAAAAAATCGTTCCAGAAAGGGATAATATAACTATGATTGATGACTAAATATTTTGAATAAGCATAAAATCCCACAAAAAGGTGAGTATGCTCATTACTCTAAAACTTATTTGGATAAATCCTTTCTGTTACATTGAAAATAATATCTAATATTTTCTATCATTACCTTACAGTTCAGTGGTTCTTAACCTTCCTAAAGCTGTGACCTTTTAATACAGTTCCTCAAGTTGTGCTGACCCCCAACCATAAAATTATTTTCATTGCAACTTTATAACTGTAATTTTCCTACTGTTATGAATCTATCTGATATGCAGGATGTATTTTCATTGTTACAAATTGAACATAACCCACAGGTTGAGAACCGCTCCCTTACATGAACTTAGAAAACTTCCCACTTTACAGAAGGCAATTTCTAGAATTAGTTGATAATGTTCCTGTTCCCAAGGGACAAGTTGAGAGTCTGGTCCAAGATTTTACTACCTCCTTCTGAGGAAGTCTCTCATTAGTGACAAGGATTATGATTAGATCAATTGCATTCACTTTTCCTCCAAATCAACTCATTTAAGTTTTTACTTTAAATTGAATGGCAGAGGAGAGAGGGAAAAAACAGTGATAATCGTTGATTTAATGCTGCCTGTGATTTTCCATGATAGGTTTCTGATTACAGTATATATTTTAAAATCCAAATTTCTTTCATTTGGGCAGGCTGCATCATTTGCTCCCCCATCCATAGCATCATGAAACCCCCATAAGAGAACAGAAGAATGGATATTTTAAAACTGATTCTGGTAATTGTATTGTGAGCAGAATAATAGCATAATGATGTTTAATGATAATTAGTAAAGTATAAATAGACTCTAATAACAAAAAGAATTATCATGGGCTTGAAAGCAGAATGTGGAAGGGACAAACCATTAATAAATTGGGATGATTAGTTTTATGAACTCATGTCTTAGCTGTCTTACTGTCATGAAATAGAGCATTTCAGATTCTAAGCTTCCCACTATCATTCATGGTCAAGTGAGACTTCCAAAATGCTTAGGGAACTGTGGAAATTATTTTGAGTTTTTGAATATTTAAAGTGTAATCATGCACTTCAGTTTTATTTAATTTTATTTATTTAATGAGATATCTTTGCTCTGAGTTTAAATTGGCAGATCGTTTTGTAGTATACCATTAATGTTAACATAGATTTTGTACAATGCATTAATACAATAAATTAAATGAGAAATGGTAAGTGAGGGGTGACTGATGACTGGTCAAAGCAAAACCAGACTACCAATTATAGTGGTACTGAAATAAACTATTTTCTAATTATCATGTAACTCAGGGATGACTGGCTGCCTGCTGCCACCCAAATAATTTGGACAAGAGTCAATTTAGCCTAGAGATGTACAATCACCAGAACACATGTTGTTGTTGTTTTTATTATAAGATATACATTAACACTTATGCTCCTGAAACTTAAACTGTCCTGGTTCTTACAGTTTCATCTGGATTATTTAACTGAAAGAAAATGCAGCATCACTAGAGTTGGCAACAGGAAAAGTTATGAAACATGAAAAGTTAAATTTAGATTCCTGATGAAGAACTGGTACAGAAACTATTACAGGAGTTTAGGAAAGGGAGTGGGAAAGTGGGCTAGAGTAAATAGGGAAGAGTAAACATCAGGTAACTTATAAAACTGTGAGGACTACAAGAAACCTTGAAGATTGCTTTGTCAAAACCTTGGATTCTGCACGTGAACAAAGATGACCTGAAAAAGAGAAGGAAGTGACTTAATCAAAGTAATTATCAGAGACAGGATTAGAAGTCTAGGCTTTTAAGAGCAATTGTCCCTCCTAAAGGAGCATGCATTTTATGGGTAGGTCTAGCATAATGCCTTGGATCTGAAATCAGAAGATGAATTCAAATCCTACTTCTGATTGTACCCGCATGATCATGGTTTTCACTTACCTCTTTTAGGCTCTTTCCTATTCTGAGATGCAGAATTGGACTTAATGGCCTCAAAAGTCTATTTCACCATTAAATCTATGATTGTGTAATACTGAACTTTCCTATTGAAATTCCTGCCCTGTCATTTCCATATGTAGGACTGAAATATAAATAAATAGTTTCCAATGTTTTAGTCATTTAAAAATAAAATTTGAAAGTGTTAGGAAAAGCTATAGCAATCCATATATATTTTTAATGATCCCTTTTCCATTTCCTATCTGGCCAAAGAAAGGCATACAATGACATCACACAGTCTCCTGATACCTATAGCTAATTCAGGACATTGGCCTATCTTTTCCACTCAATTTTGCATTTTCTGACATCTTCCTCATTACTCTCAATCAGAACTTATTTATTCCATGTTACAAACTATCCTGATACTGACTAATTCATGTTAAAGTTAATAGATAATAATGACTATATGTATTATCTCCTCCAGGGGTATTAATATTTTAGAAAGGATCTATTGGAGGCTATACTGCATTCAACAAAGAAGAATTGATTACTTATGATTTAATTTAGGAATATGGCAGACTAATGGGTTGGTATAAAGTGATGGGATTAAATGTTATGTGATCTGAAATAATTTCCAGCTTTAAATCTAAGGTATCAATATAAGATATGGGGAATGAGGCCTCATTTCTTGTGCCCTCAATCATATTTCTTAGAATATCATTGAATTTCTCTTTTCTCACATCCTTCCATACTATTTTGTATTATATTACTTTTAGTATATTATTATTTATTCATTTTATATTTATTGCATATAGGTGTGTACTTATCACCACTATTAGAATATAAGCTTTTAATAAGAAAGAGTCATTTCCTTTTTTCTTCTTAAATAGATAATTAGATAAACAAAACATTTATTAAGTGCATACTCTATGCTAGGTTCTATGCTAAGTGGTAGCAATAAAAATGAAAGCCAGCAAGACAGTTGCTTCTGTCAAGGAGCTTATATTCTAATTTGGGGATGCAACACATAAAGGTGAAGTAGAGAGCTGAAAGAAGGGTGATATTCTGATGGGATGACTGGAGATGTCTTGGAATTGAGGTGAAGGCCTCAAACTGAGTAAGGAAAGGTCAGGACTGGTTTATAAAAAACTCAGGGTGGAGTCTCCTTCTCAAAAGGAGGAAGAAAAGCGAAGGAGGAAGGAAAAAGCACTTATCAAGTGCCTAATACTTGTTCATCACTAGAATAAAACCTTTATAAATATTATCTCACTTGATCCTCACAATTACAAGGTACATAGGTGTTATTATGGTCCCCATTTTGCAGTTAAGGACACCAAAGCAAATGCATATTGTGACTTGTTGTAGTGCTATGCACTAGCAGATTCCGAAAAGAACGCTACTGTGAACAGCTTTTAATGTTCGGATTACACAGTAGAGTAAACACTCCATTTATTCCATTACAAATCTAGGCAAACAGTCACAGTCAATTCACAGTACAATAATCAATACTTAATCATTCAATCAATTCACAATACAATAATCAATCTTCCACTTGTGGGGCAATCATAAATTAACTTAATCAGTCACTTATCTAGATTCACAATTACTAAATACCATTAATCACAAAATACAATCAATAGAAAATTGCACAAACCCTCCACCCCTCGATGTCTTCAATTTCATCATGCATCCAAAGGGAGGCCTTTTCTTCATCTTGACTCAGGGTGGTCTCTCTGATACCCTGGATCCCCTTCCATGGTCCCAGCTTCTTCCTGAATCCACCAAACAGTCACCTGGATTCAGGGGCAGACAGCTCCCAGGTTATTGTCCAGTCCTCAGAGGCAGACAGCTCCTAGGTCCTTGTTTAGTCCTCCAGGCAGTCGCTGGTACATACTGAAGTTCACAGGGTCTGGCACATCTCAGACCCTTCACCACTTCTGTTGCTGGGAACTCAAGGATCCACCAAGCCACAAACAAATAAAGTCTTATCCTGATCATGCTTCTTCAGTCCTCCAGCAGTTCAGCTAGCCCTAGGACCCAGGAGAAATCTCAGCCTTCCAGGAGGCCTTCCAGGTAGCCCTCTCAGCATTCCAGGTGGCCTTCCAGGTAGCCCTCTCAGCCTTCCAGGAAGCTTTCACCAGATTCTGATCTCATAGAAAACTCCAACTCAGTTCTCAATCCAGCAAACCCAGGTCCCAGATGCTGGAACAATCCTGCTTCCTCCACCAGGAGCCACCAGGAGGAAAATTCCCAGTTCTGTCTGTCTGTTCTCTGGAGCTCTCCTTAAATGTACACACTGGCCTCCTGTCTCAGCCTACCCCCTCCTGCCACAGGAGACAGAGTTCACACCCTCTTTCTTTCAAGAGATACTTAGCCCTTAGTTACAAAGCACTAAGAATCTGCTAAATTGATTACAGTTACACTTGTCTAGTCACACACCTAGAGACTGTCAGGGCAGATTTTAATATTAAGAAAGATGTTTAGAAACCCATTTGTATAACTAATGCACATAGAAAGTTCTTAATAAGTAACTGTTGATTGACTGATATAATAGTCTTCCCTATACTATATCTATGTTTATCCATTCAGACAGGATTTTTTCCATATCTAACTTAAAGTCTTCATACAGGAGAAAAATGAAAATGTTGAGAAGGCAAGAATATATTGATTTCATTTCTTTAAAGCAGGGATGCCTAGCCTATTTAATCAAAGGCTCTTCTTTTTTATCCCCTCAAATTTCCCGATGACTATGGGGAGGGTGGGAGGAGAAGTGATAGTAATGGCTAAATGTGGTGATGTCAGTGGCTCTCAAATATTTCTGTTCCTTTTTTATTGGTGCAAACTTCAAGATCTACTGATTAATTGTAATTGAATTTTTTTGAGGGGAGAGTTATGCTTTAAAGCAAACTTCCTCGTAGAAAGCAGAAGTCACTCAAAGTCAACATGTCCTGTTTATAATTTTTCAAGCTTTAGTGTTAAAAATCCAGGGATCGTTGGCTGCTCTATTCTCAGGCGACAACTTCCATATATTGCCAAAATAAATAGTATGCAATTGTCAATCCTTGATTGACCAAGGCAGAAACTCCGTGTTGACTAGCTCCTTAATTAAGGCTAATTAAAACTATTTGGTTTTACATATCTATTGAAGAGACATAATCTGAAGAGTAAAGACTTTTAAAAGAAGTGTCAATTGCAAAACATATAATGAGACAAAGTATGAAACAGGGAAATGGACACCAATGTTAGAGGCCCTGTGTTCAAAGGCCATTTCTCTTACTTCCTAATTGTTGGATGCTGGAAAATCCACGTAACTTTTGTATACCTCTCTTTGCTTACCTAGAAAATGAATGGGTTGGAAAAGGAATCTTTTAAGGTCCATTTTATCCTGATATCAAAGATCCTAGAGAATAGAACAGGGATCATCTAACAGTACTTGTAATAAATACATTCAATCAGAATACCCTGAGTCAAAGGTGGGGGTACTGATCCTCCAAAACTCAAATATCATTCATAGAAATCTATCATCATTTCTTTTGCAAAATTAATTTTATTCCATAGTCAATTTAGAAGAAACTGAGCCAACTAATTGCCACTAAAGCCACACCTTTTCACATTTATGCCAATTCAGTTGATCAGTTTTGTGACCTTTTTCAAGTTACTTCATCCTTCAATGTTTTGTCTCTTTTATTACTCACAAAATAATGTCAAATATAATTTTCTACCTACCTATATTATTTTAAAGAAGGACATTTAAAATTATTCTGCAAAAAAACTGTTAGCAGTATACACAGAAACATAAAAGAGGGTTATCACTTCATTCGAACTGATCCCTTGTCATTTAACAATGAGATAAAAATTGAATAACATAAATAAATATAATTACATCTCAGGCCTTTTCCTCCAAAAACTATGTTTGTTGTTATTTTTATAGGGGTGAGGAACTGAGGAAGTAGTAGTAGTTTCAAATATTGTAAAATAAAGTTCCTTTAAAAATCATTTTTTAAAGATGAGAAAAATATACTTTACTTTTAACAATGGTTAGTTTTTACAGTCCTTGTAAGACACGACACAGAACTCAACATCAAGTATACAAAACAGATGCCAGAATGTGAAATTTACTTATTTTTCTTTGCTGTGTTCTGGGAAAAACCATGGTGTGTGGAGGTAAGGAGAAGAGAAATGAATTATTCAAAAGATATATTTTGTATAAAAGCCAGAGAAACAGAATGAGTGTTCACTCTTGAATTATGCCTCTGAGATTAAACCTATATTACTGAATAGGTACTACCTCAGTCAACCTGAGACTTGTTAAAGATCTCAGCTTGAAAAGGCCAATGTCTCTCACTGCATCCTGGGTCATCTCCAGTTGTTCTTATCCATATCTGGGTCCACTGGACCCAGATAGCTACAGAGAAAGTGAAGCTGGTGACTTTGCACAGCTTTCCCTCACTTAAATCCAATTCATCTGCATGTCATGGCCTCACCTCCTTGATGTCATAGTGCTCTTAGAGAATAAAAGACAAACAGTAGTGGTGGGGGGCAGAGCCAAGATGGCGGCGTAGCAGCAGCAACATATTGCAGCTCTCACATAGCCACCCCAAAATACCCATAAAATAGGACTCTAAACCAATCCTAGAACTCCAAAACGCGCACAAAGATACTTCCCACTAAAGTCAGCTTGGCTATGAGGAACCATATCAGCAATGCGAATCAAAACCAGCCTGGCCTGAAGCCGCGGCTGTGCCCCGGGGGCGGCTGGATGGGAGGAGCAGAGGAGCATCTCTGGTGAGCGGATTAGTGGCAGCTGCGAGCAGCATTCAGAACCAGGTCAGTGGGACTTACAAATTTAGGAGAGTAAAGCAGTCTGGCCAAAAGGCCTCCAGAGCAGAAAAGCTAAAGGCAGAGGTTTTGCACCTGCCTCTGCTTTGCAGCTTCCTGCCTGCAGACACCAGGGGGACTAAGCGATGGTTCTGAGGCCAGTGCTCTCGCATTGAGTGGCCTGGATCCGGATTGCTGTCTTGGGCCTCGGTCTTAGAGTCTTCATTATCCAGTCAGCCAGAAGTAAGTAGGAAGAGTCCCAGCATCTTCCTGAGAGCTACGGCAGCCGGGAGGACCCCAGCGATTTGGGACAGAGGTTTCCCTTCTGGAAGCAGAGCC
>CM053580.1:273754083-273795138 GCA_028627135.1 Pseudochirops cupreus | reverse complement strand
ATCCTGATTTCTCATGAAGTCATTTGCTTACATTTGCTCCACTCTAATTTTGACGGAATTCTTCTCTTCAGAGTGCTTTTGAGATCCTTTCTCCATCTGGCAAAGTCGACTTTTTAAGGCATTCTTCTCCTCATTAGCTTTTTGGTCCTCTTTTGTCATTTGAGTTAATCTGTTTTTTAGGGTGTTGATTTCTTCAGTCAGATTGCTGACTCTCTTTTCATGCAACATTCTTATTTCTCTTCCTAATTTTTCTTCCACTTCTCTTATTTGGTTTACAAAATCCTTCTTCAGCTCATCTCTAGCTTTAAGGCAATCTTCATGTTTAATGGAAGCCCCTGGTGGGGGAACTCTGGCTGTGCTGTCCTGGAGCTCTCTGCCTTGGTCCTTCTTTTCTTCAAAGAAGGAATCTATGGTTTGGTTGCTATTCTTACCCTGTTTCTTATGCTTATTCTTACTCATAGTTGCTCAGTCTGTGATTTTTTTTTAATCTCTGTGGGGTTCTGCTTCCAGAAGGGAAAGCTCTGTCCCAAATCACTGGGGTCCTCCCGGCTGCTGTAGCTCTCAGGAAGGTGCTGGGTCCCTTTCCCACTTCTCTCTCACCAGATAAAGAAGACCCACAGGACCAAAGCCCAAGACCACGATCTGGATCCAGGCTGCTCAAAGGGAGAGCACTTGACCTCTGAACAATTGCTTAGTCCTCCTGCAGTCTGCAGGCCGAGGGCATGGAAGCTGCAATGCGGAGGCAGGTGCAAAACCTCTGCCTTTTCTCTTCCCAGCCCTGGAGGCGTTTTGGCTGGACTTCTTTTCTCCCAAGACTTAGCAAGTCCCACTGACCCTAGTTCTGAACACTGCTGCAGCTGCCGCCAATCCGCTCACCTGAGGCTCCTTGGCTCCTCTAGTCCAGCCGCCCCCCAGGGCTCAGCCAGGGCTTCAGGCCAGGCTGGTTTTGGTTCACAGTGCTATATGGTTCCTTGTAGCCAAGCTGACTTTAGTGAAAAGTATATTTGTGTGCATTTTGAAGTTCTAGGATTAGTTTAGAGTCATATTTTGTGGGTATTTTGGGGTGACTATGTGAGAACTGTGATATGTTGCTGCTCCTACACCACCATCTTGGCTCTGCCCCCTCTATCATAACTTTTTAAAAATAATTTTTATTTTTACTTTACATCATTCATTTCAACAAGATTTTGAGTTACAAATTTTCTCCCCATCTTTCACCTACCCTCCACCACAAAACAGTGATCCCACTGCATACCCCTACCCCCAATCTGCTCTGTCCTATATCCTCCCCCATCACACCTCTGACTTTCTGGTAGGGCAAGATAGATCTCCCTATCCCAGTGCCAGTATATCTTATTTCCCAGTTGCATGTAAATAATAATTATGATAACAACAATAATAATAATATATTAAACTTTGATTTTAGAACTTAAAATTCTAGATTCTCTCACTTCCTCCCTTGTCAACCACCCCCACTGGAATCTCAAACAATTCACTACAAGCCATATATGGGTAGTTATGCAGAACATCTCCTCAATGGACATATTGTGAAAGACTAACTATATTTCCCTCCTTCATATCCTGACCGCCCTCCTCTTCTTCTATTCTCACATTTGTCCCTGTCCCTTTACAGAAGTTTGTGCCTCTAAAAACCCTCCCCCCCCATTCGACCCTCCCCTCCATCATCCTTCCTTTCATCCTCTTCCCCCTTACTCTCCCACAGGGCAAGATACCCAATTTAGAGTGGATGTCATTCCCTCCCAAAGCCAAATTCAATGAGAGTAAGATTAACCCATTCCCTTTTGCCTTCCTGTTCTTCCCCTCCATTGTAACAGTTATCCCTTGCCTCTTCTATATGAAAGGCTTAACCCCATTCCATCTCTCCCCATATCCTCTCATTCTATTCTTCTCCTACCTCTCAATTTGACCTTTTAAAATATCATTGCTTCCTATTCAATTAATCTTGTGCTCTCTGTCTATGTCTACCTGTACACATATATACACATGCTCACATATGTATTTATATGCATATATACCCTCCTGTAAAGACATATGTGTATGCATACATACATATACATTTATATTCCCATCACCTATCCGCACGCTGAGAAAAGTTTCATAAGTTACAATTCTCATTTTTCCATGTTGGTATGCAAATAGCTGAACTTTGATAAGTTCCTTGTGATTTCTTTTCCATGTTTACTGTCTCATGCTTCTTGTCTTTGGATGTCAAATTTTCCATTCAGTTCTGGTTTTTTCCTCAAGAATGCTTGAAAGTCCTCCACTTCAATAAATGACCATATTTTCCCTGAAACATTATACTCAGTTTTGCTGGGTAGGTGATTCTTGGTTTTAATCCTAGCTCCCTTGATCTCTGGAATATTATGTTCCAGGCCCTTCTGTCCCTTAATGTAGAAGCTGTTAGATCCTGGGTTATCCTGATTGTGTTTCCACAGTATTCAGATTATTTCTTCTTGGCAGCTTGTAATAGTTTCTTCTTGATCTGGGAACTCCAGAATCTGGCTATAACATTCCTGGTGGTTTTCTTTATGAGATCTCTTTCAAGAGGTGATTGGTGAATTTTTTCAAGTTCTATTTTGCCCTCTGGATCTATCACATCAGGGCAGTTTTCCTTGAGAATTTCTTGAAGAATAGTTTCTAAGTTCTTTTTTTTAATCATGGCTTTCAGTTAGTCCAATAATTTTTAAATTGTCTCTCCTTGTTCTATTTTCCAGGTCAGGGGTTTTTTCAAGGACATATTTCACATTGCCTCCTATTTTTTCCTTTGTTTGGATATGTTTAATAGTATTTTGATTTCTTATAAAGTCACTTGCTTCCATTTGCTCCACTTTAATTCTGAAGGAATTATTCTCTTCAGTAAGCTTTTGAGATTCTTTTTCCATCTGGAAAATTTAATTTTTAAGGCATGCTTCTCCTCATTGGCTTTTTGGGCCTCTTTTGCCATTTGAGTTAATCTGTTTTTAAGGTGTTATTTTCTTTAGTCAGGTTGTTGAATCTCTTTTCATGATTTTCTTGCATCATTCTCATTTCTCTTCCCAATTTTTTCTCCACTTCTCTTATTTGATTTTCCAAATCCTTCTTAAGCTCCTTTATGTCTTGTGATCAGTTTACATTTTTCTTGGAAGCTTTTGGTGCAGGAGTTCTGACTGTATTGTCTTCCTCCTGTTCCATGCTTTGATCCTTTTTTTCCCTAAAAAAGGAATCTAAAGTTGAATTTCTGAACTTGTTTTGCTTCCTTTGCCTGCTCATGTTGCCAGTCAATTACTTGACTTTTGCACTCAGTAGAACTCTGTTTTCTGAGGGGAGAGCTCTGTCCCAAATTACTGGGTTTTTTTCAGCTACCAGAGCTATTACGAGACCTCTGTCCCTGCAGCCCCCACAAGCTTTGACTCACTGGTCACACGCTTCAGGACCACCACCCAAGACCATGATCCTGATCCAGGCAGGTCAAGGCAAAAGCACTTAGCCTTTGAATGATTGCTTGGCCCCCCTGCAATCTGCAGTCCAGGAGCTCTGAAGCGGCCATGTGGAGGTGGCTGTAGGGCCACCACTTCAAACTGCTTTTAGCTTTGGAAACAGTCAGCCAGACCTTGTCCTCAAAATTTATCCAAGTTCCACTGACCTTTTCCCTTTTTCCTTGGCTCTTATGGGTTGATAATTCTGGAAACCACCACAGCTGCCAGTGATCCACTCTCCTGAAAGCTCTAGCCATGGCTTCTCCTGTATAGCCTGCAGTCAAAATCACATGGGGCTAGACTCTTCTCCCAACATGCTGTGATGAACCCTTTCTGTCTGCCTGCTGGGCTGCCTTCAGCAGGAACTTTATTACTCTGTCTTTTTGTGGGTTCTGGAGCTCTAAAATTTGTTTAGAGTCACATTTTATAGCAATTTGAGGTGGTTGTGGGGGGAGCCATGGAGTTCTCTGCTTTTATGCCATCATCTTAAGTCCGCTCCCCCTCTATAATCAATTTTTAATCTTTCTCTGTCTACTATATTCTTAACCAGTGGCTACAAACCTATCCTCAAAAAATGCTCACTTGAAATTTCCATTTCTGTTAATTATGGCTTTATATCTCTTCTACTTTTTCACTAAATCATTGAGAAACCCATTTACAATAAGCACCTCCACTTTCTTTCCTTCTACACTCTTCTTAAATTCTTACAATCCAATTTCTTTTATCATTATTCCACCAAAACTGCTCTCTCCAATGTTACTAACTATCTTTTAGTTGCCAAGTCCAGTGGCCTTGCTCGATCTCCATTCTGTGTACTTTGAAACTGTTAATTATCTTCTTCTAGATATTCTCTTCTCTCTAGGTTTTCATGGCAGGGCATTCTCTTCCAGTTTTTCTCTTACCTATAAAATGTCTCTTCTTCAATCTCACTTTGCTGGATCCTCTCCCAGTTGACAACCTCTAATCATAAATGTTCCACACGTTTCTGGCATGGACCCTCTTCTCTCTGTACTAGTTTTCTTGGTGATCTCATCAGCTCCCATAAATGGAATGATCATCTCTAGGTTGATGATTCCCAAATCTTCCCATTCCAACTACCCTAATCTCTCTACTTACCTTTAATCTTGTATCTCCAACTACCTTGAAGACCTCTCAAATTAGATGTCTAGTAATTATCTTGAATTCAACATCTTTAAAATCAAACTCACTATCTTCCCCTTAAATCCCCCCCCACACACACACACAGAAAATAATTTAAGACACTAGTGCAATGTTGGTAGAATGGTTGACTAGTCCAACTACTCTGAAAAGCAATTTTGAGTTATACCCAAAGGGTTATAAAACCATGCATACTGTTTGACCCAGCAATACCACTAGTAGGTTGCGTTATCTGACAGTGAAGGAATGCTATTGTGCTATAAAAAATGATGAGGAGAACATCTGCTTTCTGATTTCAAAGTAATGGAAACTTCATTGAGTCTTTTTTTTTTCTTTCTAGCACCTTTGTCAGGATTGAACTAGATCATCTCTAAGGTCCCTTCTAGTTTTAAATAATCCAAACTAGTGAATCTACCAAAGACTTAGTATGTTTCATGCAATGGTATTTTTTTACCGTGAAAATATTGCGTTAATTGAAAATAGTGATGGAGTTAATTTAGAATTTGTTTACTTGAGTTGATCAAACTTTCAAGGAGGCATCAACATCCAAGACAAATATCTTATTCCCACACACAATAAGCACAGTATAGTAAACTACAAGTCCTGAGATTTGCATTCTGGTCTGAACCTTGCTACACTGCTGAGATGTTCGGGAATCACACATCCTCTCTAGGCCTTAGTTTTCTCCTGTATAAAATGAAAATTTAGTCTAAATCCTTTCTCAGGTACCTTTGAATGCTGACATTCTAAGACTTTCATGTGGATGAACACATTTTTTTCCATATTTTGAACTCCTGTAAAACTCATTGTTTAGCAGAAACTACCTGTTTTTGCTATTTATTCTTTTCTCCCTTTTTGTATATATTTCCTATATTTGGAAGATACACTCCTACACATCAGCAACATTGAATTCTACTTCTATTTATCCTTCATTATCACTTCAGATGGAATTATGTGTCTTTAAATGTGCTGGCTGTTCAATGGATGGCAACAATGATTATAACATACACTAAAAGCTGCTTCCTCCAATAAATTATCAGCTGCATTTTAATAGCATTTCCATTATTGCCTAATAGGAATCTGTTATGCCAATGTGATACCCAGAGCAGCTGCTATGAATATGCATGCTTATTTCCAGGGTAGATTCACAAAATATAATAAACTCTCTTCTTTTTGGCAAAACTAAAATATTTATTTGGAACATCACTATTAGGATACCAATAAGTAAGATTTAGCAAGGTCCTTACCACTAACCTAGGGAGTGCCAACATCTCAAGCATTTTTTCTGTTAGGCCTCCTCAAAAACAAGGTCCCCTAGGCAAATTCCTCCATCCTCTCTACGTTCCTTCTCATTCTCTACTCTGTCTCCCCACCCTTATTTCAGTTATTCCTTTGGGCAAGCTCCTCTCAAAATGGAAACTCAGGTTATATGACAGCTGTGAGCTGGGTCAGAGCTCGTAGGCCTATTAATGGGCAAGAAAGATCTTCCTATTCCATTAAAATTATAGAATACAAAACTAGTAGCTGGAATTGACGTGGAAACTGATTAGAACAGAGTAGTGTTAGTGTTAGTTTTTTATTCCTTCCCCCCTCTCCCTTTTGGAGGCATAAGTTGGAGATCTCTGTTTCACAATACTTTTGTAGACAATTGAGTGTATCTGAGCTATGTAAATCGTTATCTGTCATTGCATTAACTTAAAAATGGTAGAAGGAAGGATGTGAAAGAAGAGGAACACATACTTCACTACATGAGTTAATTTGTAATTAATTGGGATTTGGGGGCTGTAATTTCCTTTTTTATTAATGCACATGGTAAGTTTTGCAAAGTCCAGTGAAGTCCTTTATCCATTTCCCATTGCTCCTAGGTTAAAACATAAACTTCTCTTAATGCACTTTTCAGTGCTGGTTCTAACTTCTCTTTCTAGGTTTTTTGCACATTAATGAACTCTACCCACTTTATTTCTGAGGTAAATTGGCTTGTTTGTTGTCCCCCTAACTAATTTCCTCATCTATAATGCTGTACACCTCCACAATGTCTAGAATATACTCCTTCATCACTGTTTCTTAATCCCTATCTTTCTTTAAGGTTTAACACAGGTATCAAACATTTTCTCACCTGCCACTTTTTTTTAATCTCCCTTCTTAAATCACATTCTACCTAATCATCCATTTCCATATTGTAGCTATCAAAAAATGCAAATTCCATGATAGCAAGGCCTGTTTTTCACCAAAAAAATAGACTGTATTCCTGCTTTTTTTTAATGTATTTATCTTAATAAATATGTATTACTTTTATCTGAAGGTCAAGGAAAATATAAAATGTTTTATATGAAAACATTTATTGGAGAAATAAAGATTAGTTAGTAACCTTTTCAAGGCACTTGTTCACAAAGTATTTTTCATGTTTAGTTTTATTTGATATTCATAACAGTTCTGTTAGTCAGGTAGGACAAGTGTTGTTATTCTATCCTGAATGCAGTGACTTGCACATAACAGATACTTAATGAATTGTTTGTAGATCTAAATGCAATCACTTAATTATTTTACATATTAGGGACTTGAGTCTGGAAGTGGTTATATGAATTGCCCAAAGTAATACTACTAATAAAACCAGAAGAATGTGGACTCTACTATATTGTCTCTTTAAACTGTAGGATGTCTTATTAATAGAAATAGTCTTACATAGACATAAAACGAGAATTATACTCAGTATGTTGTCCAGTAGATTTTGAAATTAGTACAATGAAATCCTAAATCATAATATACATGTATAAGTATTGTGCATATGACTTCACTTAAACTTGGCTATTTTTATCATTACACAAATATTAAAAAAAAAAAAAAGATGCCAGGCCACTCCTCAAATCCCCGTTCCTTACTAGGAAAGTTTCCTTGATTCATTTTGAGTATTGTATTCACATAGTCAAGAGAACGTGGCTCCTTTGTTATTTCTATATGATCTCTCTTGCCATAGAAGCAGTTTCCAGATTGCTTGTATGTGGCTTTAAAGTATCTAGCCCTCAAAAGAAGCTGAATAGCCAACTCCATCACTTCTGACCTCTCTGCAAGAAAATTGCAGTCTCTCCCAGCAGGGTCCCCATCTTTTCAATCACCTTATAAGGCTCCCTAGGCTGTAGAATATAAAAGAAAAAAAAAGGTTTTGCATTTGGTCCACCAAGCAAGACAAAATCTTTAAGAGATGCCACAGTAAACCTTTCAAGAATTCATTAATCCTTTGTTAGTGTCTATCTCAGTGAACTGAGAACTCTGGCCGGCTGGCCAAGGGACAGCTCATTAAATGTCTGTTGAACACTTCTTCACATGTTATCCACATATGCCAAAAGAGCTAGTCTTTTCGCATTTCTCAATAGGCTAGTCTAATGAAAAACTATGCCTTAACATCTTTAGCATTGATTGTTACATACATAAGATATCTGCTAAGTCTCCGAAGTAAGATCACATCTAATTTGTTTTCTTCCAGCTGAGCAATGTATTCACTTTATATTAAAATAATCTTGGCTCTAAAAAAGAACAATTTCCTTTCTTTTTCTATTATTTTCTTGGAGACAACTTAAAAAAAGATAAAGAGATTAGAGGGTATTTTTAACTGAGATTTTGAAAAAAATCAAATCCATATTTATGGAAGATAATAATAATAATCAGCATTATATTTTTGAAATAGTGTGTTTAATAATGATAATGATATTCCCAGAACATAAACTCTTTACTCAGAATTATTTAAATGCATAAAATACATAGATGTTTCTCACTAATTTGGTCAGAGACAATTAATAACAACTAATGATTACATCCTAGAAAAGCTGAGAGAAGCCCAAATTACATGCTGTGACCTAACTAATGCTTATGTGAGGGGACATTCTTGAGAAAAGATTAGAATAATAGCCTCTGTCCCACCACCACCCCCTATTTCATTTCCAGGGAGAAGGCTCAAATTGGGATTTATTCAAGGTTTTAGAATTATAAGACTTAGAGTTCATGTAGTTACACGTCCATATTCAATACTGTTGCTTTTTGTATTCAACACTCTGTCATTCTGTATACCCCATCCCATTCCATCATGCTATTTAAGACATTTTTTTTCCATTTATTCTTCTTCCATTTCCTGGTAAGTCCCCTACATTTTCTCTCCTATCACAACTCTCATGCCACTTTTCTTAAATGACCTATTCACTGCTAGTTTTCCCCAAGGAAGTTATCTCATAAATTAATTAATGATAATGAGTTAGTAGTCATTAAGACTAATCTTCCATTGTGCTCATTTTGCAATTTGACAATATATCTCTTTTCTATCCTCGACAGTATTTCTTTTCACTTAATTTTCAATTAAATCCAGAAACAGAAAGGGAAGGCATGTATTTAACAAAGAAAAGGGAAGGAAGGAAGAAGGAAGGAAGGAAGAAAAGAAGGGAAGAAGCTAGAAAAGAGAGAAAGGAAGGGAGAGAGGGAGAAAAAAGAAAAACACAAAAAGATCACAGAATTACCTACTTTTTCTATTGTTTGCTTTTCTCTTAACTCACAGAACTATTTTTTAGAGTGGAAGGATCAACTGAGAAATAACTAAAGTAGAGAACTTGTTAAAACTGAATTTTTAAAATGGATGTCTCTATTTTTATCAGTGAAATGTTATTTATAAGATGCTTTATGACACCATTAATATATACCTTCAACAGCAAATAGTGCCAGGTTGAAATGCACCAAAACATGTAGTAATTGCCCTATAAAACATGCCCTGTTGTGTCTTATTGCTGAAATTAGGTGAGGTTGTCAAGGTAACGCTTGCATCCTATAATATCATGCTGGCTAAAGTTACATATACTAAACTCCAAGCTTTTGTTACACCGTCACTAATAGGGAAACTATTTTCATAGAACTGAAAAATTTTCATTGTTTACATTGTTTCAAATGAAAATCCATGGTAGAAAACACAAGAACTTGAAGAAATCCTACCTCATCCTAAATATCCGTAGACAACTTTAGATTCCACCATTTTTAACCTGGATCAGACTCTGGGACAGTTTAGAATATTGATTTCTTTCCTGCTTCTATCAATTCAGTATGCTATATTTCTGGGACAACCTGACGCTGAAGTTCAGATGTCATAGTCAGTAGTGTTGAAGATAGATTTCACTCACTATTTAATCACTTTTTTATCCATCAAACAGATATTGCATACCAAATATGTAGACTCAAGGGCCAGTGTGGCTTCAGAAAGGACAAAGAACAGTTCTTATGATATTAACTGCTCAACAGCTCCAGGAGAAATGCCAGGAGGAGAAAAGAGGTCTATATACAACATTCTTCAATCTAACAAAGGTATTTGACACATTCAGTCAAGACAGTTTGTGGAAAATTATGGCAAAATTTTGTTGCCCAAAGAATTTTTATCAGTATTGTATGTCAGTTTCATTACAGCATACTTGCCTGCCTTCTGAATAATGGATAATGAATGCTTTTGTACTTTCCCATTCACCAATGGAGTGAAGCTGGGCTGTATGCTTACTGCCATGTTTTTTATCATGATGTTTTCAACAATGTTGTTATATGCCTTCAACAAGGAAGAAAATGGTATCAATGTCAATTACCACACTGACTATAAGCTATTTAACTTTAAAAAGCTACAAGCTAAGACTTAAGTGGAGGGAGAGTGACCGAGTAACTTTTTGCTTGCAGATGATCATGCATGCAATGCAGCCTCTTATCCTAAAATGCAACAAAATAGGGATCAATTCTTTTCTTCTTGTGATATTTTTGGGCTACCAATTAACACCAAGAAAACATAAGTTCTCTACCAAACAGCATCATACCATCAATTTGTATTACCATTAGTTATCGCAAATGGAGACGTTTTGCATGCTCTGGATAAGTTCACTGGGTAGTATATTTTCCAGGGATGTACACACAAAAAGATGAGATTGATGAACAAATTGCCAGAAATAGATCAGTTTTGGGGAGCCTCAAAAGGAAAATGTGGGAGAGAAGATGTATTAGTTTATCTACCAAAATGAAAGTCTACAGAGTCATTATGCTCAGTGTTGTATGCCTCTGAAACCAGTGCCATGCCAGGAAACTGAATCATTTCCCTTTGAATTGCATTAGGAAAATTCTGAAGTTCACCTGGAAAGATAAGGTACCAGACACTAAGGTCCTTTCTCAAGATAAACTACCAAGCATTCACACTCTCCTACAGAAAGCACAGCTCTGATGGAATGACCACATTTTTCAATTACCAAACATACATTTTTCTAAAAGACTATTTTATGGAGAACTCACACAAGGCAGACATTCACATGGAGGCCAGAAGAAGTGATACAAGGACACTTTCAAAGCGTCTCTGAAGAACTTTGAAACCAAATGTGAGACATGAGAGATGCTTGGATTTGCAGAAGACCCTTGCTTGCATCAAGGAAGGCATTGCACTCTTTAATCTAAACAGAATTGAAGTAGCTCAAGACAAATATGAGATGTACAAATTTAGAGAAATATACACTCCAAAAGTTCATGTGGACTTTTGTGTCTGAGCTGTGGTAGTGCCTTCCAAGTTCATATTGACCTTATCAGCCACAGTTGGACACTCTGTAGCTTGACCCCAACAGAGTGATGTCATTTTTGTCCTTTTTGATAATGAAGGACAACAACCAACCAAGATCCACTCAGCCAATTATACTGTACACCTTGAAGTACTGCAGTTCATCATCTCAAAGAGAATAAAGTGAAATTCAGTCTCTTAGTATTTTGATAAATTAGGAAGATGAATGAAAATTTTCTGAATTTCTGGATTTAAAAAAACAATTCATTAATAGCATATTATATTTCTTCTTCACAAGTAGTCCAAATTTAATTTTATATTCATCATGGATTATGACTACTATAGTAGACACTAAATTCTTCAAGTAACAGACAACTAAATTGGAATTTTTGATAATTTTGTGTTGGTTGTTGGTTTTAATTCAAAATGTAGTCCTGCTAGATTCTTCTAACCTAGGTTAATTTTGTGGATTTTTTCATGGTACCCACTCCATCCATGGACTCATATTTATTCATTTCTTTCATTATTTGGGTTATTGGGAGGGAAACCAAGCATGAAAACAAAAGATTTCTAAAAATGTATCCAAGTGGCATAACTAGTGTTATGTGGGTAATTTCGCCCAATGACAATGTAAGCTTGGACATTAATTCTGGTTGGTGTTCGAGTAACACAAGAAACTGCCCAGTATGTGAATACAATTTGTTAATTCATAATAGCTACATTCAGAAAAATTTTTCATTCCTGACTCATGATAGTTTCTCTTTGTTGATTAGATTACATTTTACAGTTAATTTCCAAAATGGCTGATACGTAGTTTGAAGTGGGAAGTTTGCTATCTCAACCCCTCTGGGTGTCCACATAGTCCTTCAGTGTCATATATCAACTGCAAATCAGCCTAAGTGAAATTGAATCTGAAATAATTCCTTGATTATTTGGCAATAGAAGAAAAGAAAGCTCACGTTGTAAATAAGGCAATCCCTTCATGGGAGGACAGCTGACAAATGATCAATCCTTGTTGTGATGAAGCAGGCTTGTAAAAGTCTTCTGTCTTCTTACAGTTAAAATGAGGTATTAGTTAATTCAGACATTTTTAAATTCAAAGTTATTTCTGTTTTGATTCTCTGAATGTCAAATTAATAGGGCCAAAAATGGATCTTGACCTAACTCGGTATAAATTACGTAATACTTTTTTTTGGCATTAAAAGGAATAGGGCATTTCTCCCCATGGTAATCACTGTCATCACCCTCAGAAGGATTTCTCTGCAGCTTGTTTCCCTGGAATGTACTATAAGGCTCTGCATAAAGTAATCTGATAGAGGCAAAATATTTGCTTTAAATTAGTCAATATTGGGGGGGAAATTGTAAGATCTAAAAAGAGCCTTACGTTCTGTGCGTATGTTTTTATAATTAATATGATACACAGTCATTCAGTGAATCAACAAGATTTATTGAGTATAAACTATCTATCCAGTTAGGTCCTGTACAGGATACAAATGAGAACATATATTTCTTTGAAAAAGCTTACAAATTATTCTGAGGCAAATATTTACAAAAATGAAATAATTTTATACTTTTAAAAGTATATCTTGAGGTACAAAATTACATAGGAGAGAAAAATACATTATATAGTATAAAAGATCTAAGAAAGCCATCAGAGGAGGAGGAATTTATTAAGGGACCTTTACTGTTTTGTGTTATCTTCATTTTCAGGTTGTTCAAGTATCTTTTGGAGTCACTATAATTAGAATGATTAAGGAGTGGTTTGGAATCAGCAGGGCATGGATACATGTTTAACAACCAGATTTTTAAAAAATCTACAACACATGTATTAGTTTAGTATGTATGAACACTTTCTTCATTATTTTCTTAAGGTTAGACAATCAACAGAATTCTAAATTGGACATTTGTAGCTTATGCTTATTTCCAATGTATAAAATCTCACATTGAAAATTTAACAATGGGCTTGCTCTCCCACACTCCAATAATCAACCTTTGATTGTTTCAATCTACTCATCCAGACATTTTGCATTTTTCTGACTGTACAAACTGCCCCTGCTGCTAAACATACATGATACTATCTCCTCTATTCATGCCATTCTACTAGCTTCATAATTGGTCTCTCCCTTCCCCCAACCTCAAATCTGGAATATATTCCTTTATCAGTCATTCCTCTTAGAATTCCTACTTTCTCTCAAAAGACATCTCCTGGATCACTATCTGGATGAAAATTTATCCTGATTGCTTGGTTACTAATGACTAAACCCCCCCCCCCAAAAAAAATACCTTATAATTATTTCGCATATATGTATATGTTTACTTGTCTCTTTGAAAAGAAAAAATATATATATAAACTCTTTGAGGAAAGGAGATTAATTTCTGGCTTTTACCTTCAACCTAACATCCTGAATGACATAGCTTCATAAATGTTTATTAGCTGGTTCACTGATTAATTGAAAATAGCTGCCTCAGATAGCTGACCAGTTGATGAGAAAATGACTGCTTTTCTTCTGTAGAAGAACAGCACAATTTTTATGAAAGGCTAACTGGTCTTATTAGGGCAATGGGCTTATAAAAATTATCAAGTAAGAATCTGCTGTGTAGTCTTCAACTACATCACTATTTTTCCAAGATGTTTTAGTGTGTGCTAATTTGGTCGAGTTATTTCAAATAGTTTTTAACATCCTTATCAAATAAATTGACCATTACTCTAACTAAAAACTCACTAATGAACTTATGAAGGGACAAAAAGCAGATTCTTATCATTTAAGTAAATTCAACAAGCATTTATGAACAGTCTGGTGTGTACAGGTACTGGGGATACAATTTCTTTTTAAAGTGAAAAGAAACAGTGCATACCTTTCCATGTATATTTTACATTCTGCTGGGTTGAAGTGTGGGTGGGAAGAGGGACAACGTGTACATACACAAAAGAAATAAATGCAAATTAATTTCTGGGATTTTGGGGAGGACTAACAAGTGGAGGGAATCAGGGAAGGGGCCTTTCTCCCAATTCATTAGGACAAATGTTCCTGATCACCCAGATATAGTGCTTCACTTTCCTCATATGGTTGGTTTTTAGCGATGGAAAAAGTAATAGATTGGGCACTAGATGGTCTCTCCAAAATGATTTCAATGATATGTTTACATACTTTTTTGAAGAGGAAACATATGTCAAAAATTCAGAGGGGTGTAAAGAGCAACTCATTATCAATTCAATGAGTGCAGAAAATTGTGTAACATCGATGCCCCCATATTGATTGACTCAAAGCATTTGATTCAATTTCATACTCATGGCACAACTACTAGAGCATTTACTGACCATACGGAAAATGGTTCCCCATTCAAATACATCACTAATCCAATAAGGTCAAGAACACTTGATATGAAATGTGGGATTTTAAAGGAGAATATTTAGGCTTGGTAGTTTCTTCTCAGCTCTAAATCCATTACTATCTCTCCTGAATAGAATAGACTGTGGCTTTCAAGTCAAAGTCTGAATTGAAATAAACAAAATATTACTCACTTCCCATACATGGATGACAAGAAGTTATTTGGTTTCACTTGAAAAGTCACTTCATCTTGTGAAGCTTTCTTCAGTGGTACCAAAACATCAGTGTTTTAGATAAGTATAAAATTCTCATTTTTTCCCCCAAGAAGAGTAGAGAATGAAGCCTTTGAGCTTTAATCTAGAGGCCAAATTGAAATGTGACACTTTCAAATTAAAGTGACAGTTATCAATACCCTGATCTTCTCCAGTAATGATAAATTGAAAATAGGGCTATCAAAGAGAAAGGTGGGGTCGAATATATCTAGAGACTAATGGGTCTTGAAGTCAAAGCTTAATTGGGAGAACTCATTTAGTACAATAAGCATCTGTCACTGCAGCCAGCTAAAATTAAGCCCCTAATGAATAACTGGTAAGATATAAACTGGTGTCCACAGTAATACATCAAAAATGTACTCTTTTATTGACTAACAAAGGATAAATTCCCACAATATAAATATAAAACCTAGATTACCATGGAAAGCTCAACCAATTAACTGTATTTGCACCAAAACATCATAACAGATTAAAGTATTTCTTTGATTACCCAGATATAACATCAATCCATAAAAACTTAAGAATAATGTTTGCAATCAGTGTTGCCATGCAAAATACTCATTATGCTGATAAGGAGGATTTTTTAATGTATGGAATGGACTAGATGGCCCTTAGAATCCCTTCCTACTCTCAACTTCTATGGTAATATCCAATCTCCACATAATAAAACCTTTCAATCTATAGAAATTTCAGAGAGGCTTGCATAAAATCATTTGCACATAGAATGAGGTATGTATCATCCCTGTTATTCTATATTCTATGAGAACTTCACCAAGGATGCTTTCAATGATCCTATGGAAAAATGAGTTTGTATCCTAATACTTTTATTTAGTTGTAAAAATAATTATTTTATCCACTTGTGCAACAATCCATAGAATACTAAATGTAAAATGAATAGTAGACTCATTTCTATTTGAACCACAGGAAAAATGAGAAGAGTGTGACAACAGGAACTTTATCTTCGTTAGTACTTTTCTCACTGTCCCTACTTCACAAAAAAAACATGAGATTTGTTGTATAAACATAATTACCATTTAATATGAGAAAACTGAAAGTCAAAACCTAATAAACCTATGAGTTTAAATTCAAACTTTAGACTCTTAGCTACAGCTCTAGTTCTCTTTCCACTGGACCATACTGCCTTTGTAGGAGAGAAGGTAATCCAATGTGTCAAAGTTTCAGAAGTATTATAGTTATCAAACAAATAGGCCTTCACATTTCCATGGAGGACTGAATTCACTTTTACATCAGGAGCAATTCATAGTAAATATCACAAAAATTAGGATTTTTTTCATTGAATAGGTTAATGGAGAGCTTCAGACAGATGCATTCTATGGAGATCAGAAACAGATCCTAATCAATTAAATATAGCCCAGTCTCTGAGTACAGATGCCTACCTGGGACCCTGCTCCCTTTCTGACACAACTGTTTTAGGATTCTTTTTATAACCCTAACCCCTAGCCCTAAGCATTGCCTGTGGAACTGTTGCCACATGAATCAGCCAAGTACAATCTTATTTGGCTTTTACAGTCACGAGAGGCCTTTACAGAGTTGTCTTGCTTGTTTATTTTATAGAATACTTAATTACTTCCAAATAAATGTCAAAAGTAAATATGTTGACTGACTGTAGTATACAGGGAACAAGTAATTACAAATAGACACTAAAACTAAAATAAACAGTTTATAAAATGAATCTGACTATATTTCCCTGAGTTGATCCCGAACAGCAAGAAAGATTGATTAAAGACTCTGAAAATACTTCCATTGTAGTGTACCACCTGCAGAAGTAAAAAGAATGCTCTTTCCATCTCCGTCAACCTGGAAGTCGTTACCAGACATCATTATCCAATAGAGCAGTGGTTCTCAACCTTCCTAATGCCGTGACCCTTTAATACAGTTCCTTTTATTGTGGTGACCCCCAACCATAAAATTATTTTCTTTGCTACTTCATAACTAATTTTGCTACTGTTATGAATCGTAATGTAAATATCAGATATGCTGGATGTATTTTCATTGTTACATATTGAACATAACCCACAGGTTGAGAACTGCTGCAATAGAGGGACCTTTGTGAACAAAAACAAAAAGAGTTCCGTGATGTAGTTGCCAGGGATTCAGCTGACAGCTTAACTTTATCAACATTATCTTGGGGTGTAGCAACTGAGGTTCATAAGGAAAACAAAACAATAGCAAAAATACAGTTTTACACTTTAGAAATTCCCCATTTTGAGAGACGGAATTTGTCAATATTGTCCTGTTCTAGCTCTAATGGATAAAATAACCCTGCTGAAGAGTGAAATTCTCTACCCCTACTTCACACTTGACATCTATTGGTTAAGTCTTATTGTTTATTTCTGTTTATGTTATTTCATTTCCTACTCCATGGATTTCCAGGAGAGGTAAACGAGGAAGAATAAATAAGAAATTGGCAACTGAATTAAAACAAATAAGCTATCACCAAAGATGGATAATCTGACACCTTTAGATGTCACAATGAGCTTTCCTTTCCTTCTTTCCCCCTCAAAACTAGAGTTGCTCAAACACTTGGCTCTACCTCCTTCTTTCATATCCATAATGTAGATATTTCTATTATTACATAAGTCTTTTAAGATATTATCATAAAAATTACCAGATGACAATTATCAAAGAACTTCCTTGAAATGTTAGTGTGGAATTTCTATAAGTGTCAATAAACACTTTTTGAGTGATTATTTTTGATTCTATGCCTTCTAAAGCCTATCTGGTATTAAATTTATGATGCTACTAATCATATCAAAAGTCATCTGCTAAAAGATGAACTTCAGGTTAGAAAAAGATTTCATTGTTGGTGATTGCTAATGCCCGACAGAAACAATGTATGCCTATCAGTATTATCTATAGAACTATAAAGTTTTAAATTTCCTTTTAGCATATCTTAGACTTTACAGTCACAAAGAGGACCTTTGAAATCACCTAAACCTGTTCTTCCATTTCACATATGAGAAAAATGGATCCCAAAGAAGTTAAGTACACTGTTCACAATCCCATAGTCACTTAGTAGAAATATAGTGAAATAAACTTAGAAATTAGGGCAGGATTTTGAATCAGAAAATATAGGTTAAAAAGACTGGCTCAGCCTCCTACTACATATCACTTTAGGCAAGTCACTTTACTTGCCTGGGGTTTAGTTTCCCATTTGAAAAATGAGAGAGTTGAATTAAATGATTCCTAAATCCCCCTTTCACTCTATATCTATGATCCTATGAATAATGCCATTGAGAAGCATTAAATCCCAGGTCTATTGATTCCTAATTTAATACTCTTATGTATTTACATCAAGCTGACCTGTTGTTGATAAGTTTTTCTTTCATTTTGCTCATATACAAACTCCTAATTTCACTCTTCTTCACAGTAACATCAGTCTCTATCATTGAATATACTGAGAAATGTACTATGATCTATTAAATACTTCCTAAGCACATTAAAGTCTTAGGAGTGCAATAGGCAATGAAATTTCCCAAAATGCCCAATTTATAGATGTGGAACTCAATAAATAACACTGAATGATAGTCTCCTTCCAAAGAGTGTTCCAAGCACAGATGAGAGAAAGACTTTTTAAGGATGGTTTAGATTCAAAAAAATAAAATAAAATAATGGTATTAACCCAATGACCATTTGAGGTCACTTCTAGTCAGATAATTTATAATTCTAGTCTCTATGATTATTTAATTTCTTGTCTCCAAATTATCTTTACTCATTTGGGCTTAGGAGGCTATGACATTGATAAAGATATGATATTTCATCCAAACTCTCCTCATCATTATCTAACTTGGATGGTTTCAGACTCTCTAACCCTTCCAAAAGTCATCTGTACTTCATTCAACTTCTGAGCTCATTTAGCTGAATACAGATCTACAATGTGGAAAAAAAAAAAGTCTCCAGATTTTAAATAAGAGTAATGATTCCAATGGCAAATAGAAAAATGCAAGAAAAGTACAAGATTTTATAGATAGAGGAACTGCATTTGAGTTGTTTTGTTATTTTTTTTCCTTTTATAACTTTGGTCAAATGTTCTACAGGGGCCTCAATTTTCTTTTACAAAAAGCAAAAGATTTGGAACAGACGATTCTTAGTATTCATTCCAACTTTAAATCTAAGGCAATATTCAGGGTTATTTGGAGTTGATTATTTAGGAAGCTTGAAGATTCTAATCCGGAGTTGTCAAACTCCTGGGCAACAAGTAACAGAACAGCAGAGTGCAACCGAAATCAATAAAATGTCACTGGGAAATGTTTTTAAAAATAAATAAAATCCATGCTACTACATAGATCACATCAATTTTGTGGTTATTTCATTCACTGTGTTGTAGGTATGGATCCATTTCTATTTGAGTTTCACAAAATTGATTCTGCTCCATATCAATTGTGTCTTTCCTTTCCCTTCCCCTTTTCCTTCCCTTGCCCTTTCCCTTTCCTTCCCCCTTTCCTTTCCTTCCCCTTTTCCTTTCCCTTTTCTTTCCCCTTTTCCTTAACCCTTTTCCTTTTCTTTTCTTCCTTGGAATTATTTCATTTACATAGTTTTTTTGGTTTTGTTTTGTTTACCAATGTAAATTGGCAACTCTTCTGTAAATTATAAGTTCTCTTATAGAAGTTAGTATGCTGGGATAATTTTAAAAAATGAGTAACTTACCCAGAGTCTTTCAGAGGTACAACTAGAACCTACCTCTTTATTATCCATGAGGCCATGTTTCTCAGTCTTTTTTAGTCATCAAAGAGGGGGGAAAAATGAAGTTTAAGAACTTTAAATGACTTCATCAAGGACTTAAATGAAAAAGCTAGAGTCTGGGCTAAGGTTTCCTAACCACAAATTAAGTGTTTTGTTTTGTTTGAAAATCTTGTATAAGAGGCTACTTAAACAACCTGAAGGAAAAACTAAATGAGTTAGAGTTGGAGGCTGAAGAAAGAAAAGAGGACTAAAATACATTGAATGAATTAGTCAGGAAAAACTGCAAAATTCTTAAAATAAACAAAACTGGTATTGAAGATTTTTCTAGGAAGAAACCCCAACAACATATAATGGGAGATTTAACGTATCTATTCAGTTTTTTCCTTGGCGAAGGTCTTTCTACAGAAAAAGAAACTCCATGGATATACTCATTCCCTTTCTTATCATTGGCAAGCTGCTTGGGAGTTATTTCCTGATCATTATTTATCATGTTTTATTCCTCATGAGGTTGAAAAAAAGTTTTGCCTCCAGTTAACAAGGTTTAATACCAAGATCTCTCTTGTGTACTTTCTTGCATTTTCCTCCTGTAAATGACAGAGTATGAATCAAGCTTTTACCACACATTGTGAACTGTTTCCTTTAATAAAAATGTATCAAACAATCATTCCATTGCTGTTATTAGATTTCAGTTGTGATATTGTCACCATTTGCATTCAGGCTTTAGCATGAATTTTTTTTTATCACCACTGTAAATTCATACTATTGTAAATTCCAAGTCTCTAAGTTCCAATCATCTATTTTGGTTTTAAAAAAAAAAAAGCAAAAATAAGTTAGGCCTCTGTTCCCATGAGTCAGTCCCAAGTGAATGTTCTTTATCAAAGCTATGTAGGGAATAATGAAGGAAAAGCACTTCAACTAGAAGAAAAGTTCCTGTTTAATGTCAGTTTCTAGTTAATAAAAATAATACCTTATGTTTGCTTAACATCTATCATCTTATTTCATTCTCACAACACTTCTTGAGCATAAATTTAAGTAATATATGATAAGATAAATAGATATACACACATACATGTCTGTGTTCATGTGTACACACATGTATAATGTTTATATGTGTCTATCATTTCATCAGTTTAAGAATTTCCTAAGGAGGAACTTTTTTGACAAGTGTAAAGGTGTAGTTTTTCTTAATTTTTGGTTTCAGAGAGTTGCTGTGGGTCATTGGGAGTTTGAGGAACTTGCCCAGAGTCATACCATCCATACGAGTCAGGAGTAAGACTTGAATATTCCTCTATGACTACAACATCAACTTTCAAGACAATATGCCACTACATATCTCAAAACAACAACAACAAGAAGAAGAATTTAACTAGTGTTGTCATTTAATTTAAAAATGTAATTAATAAAACAATACAAATCAAGATGTCATAAGGTATAGAAGAAGTACCAAATGGGCTTTATGAATGATAAACATGCCATATTTAGAAGAACAATTGATCACTCTAAAGGAAAAAGTGTGTGGCATTGAGAGAAAAGCTGCAGTGGGGATTAGGATGTTTTGAGAAAAATCAGTGCTGAAAACACAGACATTAGAGAGATTTCTAATGTTCAGGGCATATCAAGCAAATTGAATTGGCTTATATTTGAGTTTGGTTTTGATTGGAATTTAAAAATAAAAGTAAATATTTGGGAAATAGAAGGAGTGTGATGAAATTTGGAAAGGACATTGGCATCCAATTAAGAGAAGTCTAGAAAGTCAGATTATCATTTTAGACATTAAGTTCCTTCCAGTGGTGCTTCTTTTTCTTTTACCTTTTTTTTTACTCACTTAATAGCATTTCCCCCCCAATTACATGTAAAGACAAATTTCAACATTTGCTTTTAGAAGATTTCGAGTTCAAAATCTTTTTTCTCCCTCCCTCTCTCCCCTCACCTCTTTTGATCACAAAAAGGAAAAAATATATATGAGAAAGAAAAAAACAAATAAAAAGAGAAAATAGTATGCCTCGATCTGCATTCCCTCCCCATAGTTCTTTCTCTGGATGTGGTTAGCCTTTTCCATCATGAGTCTTTTGGAGTTGTCTTGTATAACTGTACTGATGAGAAGAGCAGTCTATCGTAGTTAATCATTCACAATGATGCTGTTGCTGTGTGCAATGTTCTCTTGGTTCTGTTCACTTTACTGAGCATCAGTTCTTGTAAGTCTTTGGAAGTTTTTCTGAAATTTGCCCGCTTATCATTTCCTATGGATCAATAGCATTCCATTATGCTCGTATACCACAACTTGTTCAGCCATTCCCCAATTGATGGGCATCCCCTCAATTTTCAATTCTCTGTCACTACAAAAAGAACTGCTATAAACATTTTTGTACATGTGGAGCCTTTTCCGATTTTTAAAATATTTTTAGGATATAGACCTAGAAGTTCCCAATGGTGCTTCCTATCATGCCATTGGATAGCTATAACTTTCTCAGGGCAGATTACCAGGGATGATTGTAAGAAGGATCTCAAAATTTATATGCATTCAATTTCAAAACAAGTATTTTCCAAATGGAGTAGGGATGAATACAGCAGACCTTTGTGAAATGGGAGGTATCTGTTGACTATTCCACTGGCCCCTCACAGATTATACACACACACACACACACACACACACACACACACACACACACACACACACACACACATATACACACACACATACACATACATATATATACACATACATGTGTGTATGTATGTGTATATGTATGTGTGTATATATTTTGGGAAGTACATGGTGTATATATATGTTTGTATATGTATATATATGGTATATATATGTGGTGTATATATGCATATATATACATATATATATATGTATATGTGTGTGTGTTTGTGTGTGTGTGTATATACACAGACCATGTACTTCCCAAAATATTTACTACTGATTTTGCTTGATATCAAGTTAAATGAGATCTGATAGGCTACATAGCATAGCATATAGAAAACTAGCCTCAAAGTTTAGAAGACCTGGGTTCAAGCTATACATTTATTACATCCATGTTTTCTCATCCTGTGAAGGTGCTTAATTCTTTAAGTTCTTATTTGTGTCAAATCTGAGTTCAAGTCCACCCCACATACTTACTGTATGATCCTAGGCAAGTCACTTAACCTCTGTTTACCTTAATCCATCAGAAAAAGAAATAGCAGACAGCTCCAGCATCTTTACCAAGAAAATCTCAAAGGTATTACTGGCATGCTATGGTCCATGGGATCCAGAATAGTCGTACACAACTGAGTGACTGAACAACAACAATAACCTGTCAATTACTGTGCTAAGTACTGAGAAATACAAAGAAGGTAGAAAAACAGTGCCTACTCTCAAAGAACTTATATGTTTGTGAGGGAGACAATAAGTAATCAGATATGTACAAACCTGGTATATGCCAAAAAAATTAGGCATAGTCTTCCAGAGAATGCATTCAGATTAAGGGGAACTGGGATAGGTTTCGTGCAAAAAGTGGGACTTGAAGAAAGCCAGGAAAACCCAGAAGTAGAAATGAGGAAGAAGAACATTCTAGGCATACGGGAGTGATGGGGAACATTGTCCCTTTCAGGAAATGGAAGTTAGTTTCACTGCATTGCCGAGTATGGTAAGGGGAGCAAGGTGTAAGATGAATGGAAAGGCAGAAAGGGGGCACATTATGAAGGACTTTAAAATCCTTAAAGAGCTTTTTATACTTGATCCCAGAGGTGTTAAGAAGCCACTGGAATTTATTGAATAGAGGGGAAATAGAGTCAGACCTGCATGTTAAGATCAATATGATAGTTAAGAGGAGGATGGATTGCAATGGGGAGACTTGACACAGAGAAATGAACCAGCAACCTATTGCTATAGCATAGTCATCAGGTGATGAGGGCCTTGCATCAAGGGGATTGTGATGTCAGAGGACAGGCAGAGGTGTCACAATACAGGAGATGATACAATGAAAAGACAGGATTTGATAACTGATTGGATATAGGAGTTCAGAGAGGAAGTGAAGAGTAAAGGATGACATTTAGTCTGGGAGCTTTAGTAATTGGAAAGATAGTGGTGCCCTTGACAGTAATAGGGAAATTAGGAAGAGGAAAGGTTTGGGGAGAAAGGTAATTAGTTTAATTTTGGACATGTTGAATTTCAGATTTCTATGGGACATCCAATTAAAGTTGTCTAATTGGTATTCAGAGATGCAAGAAGATGTCAGAAGAAAGGTTAGAGAGGGACAAGAATATTTGAGAATCATCTGCATAGAGATGATCATTGATTCCAGGAGAACTACTCTCCTTTCTCACTTTTGTGTTTTAGAATTCTAAACGTCCATCAGTGGTCAGATTAGGTGCCACTTGCTACCTGAGGCCTTCCTGGATCATCCCCCTCCCCCAGCTGTCGGTTCTCCCCTTTCCTCGTCATGGAATTAATGGGCATTTTCTTTCTTATATAATTCGTATTAATTTGCCTATTTGCATCTTGTTTCCCCTGAGTAGAACATAAAGCTCCTTGAATTCAAAAACTGTTTTCATTTTTCTTTGTATTCCCAATGCTTAGCACAGGCCCTAGTAGACCCTTTTGAATTTCATTTTATTTTATTTGTTTTGGAGAGGGGAAAGCAGGGCAATTGGAGTTAAGTGATTTGCCCAAGGTCACGCAGCTAGTAAGTGTCAAGTGTCTGAAGTCAAATTTGAACTCAGGTCCTCCTGGGCTGGTGCTCTATTCATTCTTCCACCTAGCTGCCCACCAGTATACTCTTAATAAATGCTTAGTGGATGAAACTGAATTACCTCCCTAATAGTCTTTAGTGACTGACTCCAAGTTCCCAGCCCTAGAAAAGTTACATATCCAGACACTGAAAGAATGGACAGATGTGCATTTAAGTGGAGTTAAAACTGCACTAAGACTTTTGGGATTCAAGATTTAAATTCCTTTTTTTCTCTTCTGAAGTACTTTAGAACTTTGCCTCTACTCATATTTCAACCTTATTGTATGTCATATTTTGTTATCTAGCCAAACAAGCCATGTTTTAACTCCTATAAGGAATTCCACTCTCATCTCTGTGTCTTTATACTAGCTCTCTGCTGTACCGGATGTACATTGTTTTCTCACCTCTGCATCATAGATTACCTTTGTTCTTTAAGAATGCACCCCAAGCACTCCCTTCCTCATTAGAAGGCTTTCCTCATGCTCTCAACTGCCAGAGTTCTCCTCCCTCTCAAATCACCTTATGCTCAACTAGTTTTATTTTTCCTTATACTTTTATATTTAATATGCATATATATATACATATATATAAATATGCACTTGTCTTTTTTAGAATATAAGCCACTTACAAAAAGAAATGATTTCATTCATTATAGGTTTTTCCCCATCTTCTAACAGGAGGTCTAGTACATAGGAGGCACTTAAGAAATAATTGCTGATTGATTATTAATGTTCTAATTCCATTTCTCCATAAAACTTATTCTCTGTTCCACAGAATAAACAGAGCTCAACTCTAGCTCAGAGGGACAGAAGTAATGGATGCCTAGGGAATAACGGCCCCAGATTTGATTCTTGCATTTACTAAAAGTGATACTCTTTGCAAATGAGTGGAGTAAAGAGAGTATAGAGAGACCTCAAGCTGAACCTTTAAATGGAAGATATGAGGATTGTAAAGCAATTATTATAAAGGTTTTAAAAAGATCTTGATGTGGAAATTCTTCATTTTGCCAAATAAACAGCCAGCTACACTTAAAAAAAATGGTCTATGACCTCCCTCCCTCTCTTCATATATGTATGTATGTATGTATATATATATATATATGTATATATATATATATACACACACACACACACACACACACACACACACATATACATACACACACATTTTTAAAGCATGTTAACTGCCATCTGATAGTAAGGGTCTAGGAAATTTTTGTCTATTCCTCAGCTGTACTCTTTCATTTTCTTCTTGGGTCCCAGACAGTAAGACTATGCATTTTAGAACAAAAAGACATTCTTTCATGGGAAAATCAAAGTTTTCCAGTCCTAGATCTAGCACAAATAGATTAATAAGTCATTGTAGTGACAGAGCCCTAATATGAAGCAGAAGTCTGATGCTGCTTTCCTATTTGGAATTTGCTCATTTAAAAAAAAAATAGTTACTACTAAACAGGCCAGACAAGAAAATGAGTTGAACATTTTCAAAGGTGAAAAGTTGGGACCTACAGTAATTATTACACATCTATGTTCTGTGTACATGATAATGGAGAGGCCATGGGATATAATAAGCCAGGAAGACCTGAGTTCAAGCTTTGATTCTGATATATCCTGGATGTGTGATCTTAAACAAATTATTTAACCTTTCAGGGCCCTAGGCAACCCTAGGTAAGTTACAGAGAAGATGCCAGCCTATATCAGCAGATGAAGTTTTTCTACCTTAGAATTGTCTATACCAATGAAATCACAGGTCCAGTGCCTATTGCTATATATAACAATAAATTATATTAAAAATATTACATAGGTTTTACCTTGTTAAACATGTATATACATATTAATAAACATATATGTACATGATGCATACACTCAACATATATGTTTATCTACACATATATACAACAGCCATTCAGTAATCCTTTCATGACAACAGTTCATTATTTTTTCTTTCTTTTTCTTTTTTCTCTTTTCCTTTCTTTCCTTCTTTCTTCTTTACTTCTTTTTTTGTCACTTACTAGGTATTTTTGTCTGTTACTAGGTATTCTACCAGTTGGAATAGCTGAAGATTCATTTTGCTTATCTGCTACTTATCTGCTTCTTGTCATCCAAATAAACTTGGTCATTATCATATGGACTGTTTGAGAAGCAATAGATTGTAGTAAAAAGAGTGGAAGTCTTACACTCAGAGTCCTTCAAAGGCCCGTTTCTCTACTTATTACTGATGTGATCTTTGGCAAATCATTTAATCATCTGAGCTTTATTTTTATCATCTATAGAACAAGTTGATGGGAATATTTGAATTCTCATATTTCTAAAAGTCCTAATTATTAGTTGTAAAATTATGTATTACTTTCCTACTCAGATATTCAAAGACTCATGTTTTCTTGTCTAAAAGGCATACAGACTAGAAAAGTTTGTACTATCAGGCTAGATTTTTATCATTGTTTCATTGTGCTCAATATTTTTCTAATATTCCATATTTCCTTTGTAAATTTCAGTCAATATAGTTTTAGAAAATTTCTATATAACAATGTAAAAATTAATCAGTGAATTGGTGAGTGAAAGATATCTCAAATACTTTCTACAGAGAAAGGATTCAGCCACAAAAAAAAATTAAAAAAAAAACAAATAAAAACCACCTGTGTCTTTCAGCTTATAAGTACAGGCTTGGACCCCAATTAACTCCGTAATTGTTGGTTGATTCCTTTTATTTTTCTGAGTCTCAATTTCTTTATCTGTCAAATGAATGATGAGAATTATGAAAAAAATAGGATCATAATATTAAGGCCATCTAACATAATACTCTTGGGCAGCTAGATGGCACAGAGGATAAAGTGCCAGGCCTGGAGTTAGGAAGATTGGTTTTCTTGGATTCAAAACTGACCTCAGACTCTTAGTAGCTGTATGATCCTGGACAAGTCACTTAAGCTTGCTTGTCTCAGTTTCCTCATCTCTAAAATGAGCTGGAGAAGGAAATGGTAAATCACTCCAATTTCTTTCCCAAGAAAACTCCCAATGGGGTCACAGAGTCAAACACAATTGATAAAATGACTGAACAATAACTATAATGAGTACAGTGCCTTTACCAGACATATGAGGAAATAAAGTCCAAGGAAAATCAAGTCACTTTCCCAAGGTCCTTTTCTCCTTTAATTGAGTCCCTCCCCAGTCGATTTCAGGGCACTGTGTTGGTCCTAGGTGAGCCCCTCCCTTGATCAACAGAGTTGAACTTTTGCAAGGATTAGTGTCTTGACTTATTGGGCAATCCATTACTGGGGTTTATTAGCCAAGTCATTCAGCTACTACGGTTTCCCCCACTATACTTGCCTCTTGCTGCTACTTCTGATTGTTGGTGTAACCTCTGAAGACTTTGATTGATTTCTAGGTTTCACTGGTTACCTAGCACCCTAATCTCTGTATAAGCATTTGCCTAAGATCAGGAATGAATAAATACTAAAGAAGTAGAAGTGTGATCAGCATGGGGGGAAAAGTGACTAGATTCCCCTAATCATCAAATGACGTCATCCAGAAATCCTCCTCACCTGAAAGCTCCCAGGAAAGAGGCTGAGAGAACACTGCTTGAAAATAGGCAGAAAATATATGTCACATGCTATGAAAAGCAGCGGAAGGGGCAAGTTCTAGCATTCCTTAAGTTCTATACTTTTATTGCTAATCATTACAATTGTAAATGTCACAGGATATACCATTTCCAAATTTGACTTCCTTTATAAATAATATCCATCTATTGCTAACTTATCTTGAGAAAATTTAAAATTCAACACAATGTAACCATTCAAAACAAAGTCATATAGCTCTGTTGTGCCCAGCACCATTTGAGACTGGCTATTTAGTCCTAAATGCAAAGCCTCGTTGAATTCTGGGATACCTACGTTTAACAAAGTTCCAAAGACAGTAATAATGTACAATGTCAGCTGGAGTTGCTAGCAGTGATTTTTTTCCTCTCTCCAAATATGCTGAATCAGGGCTGATTTCTCAAGGATGAGAATGGCAGGAGCCATTACCCCTACCTCAGTCAGCCCTTCTTGCTATAATAGGACTTCAACTGTTGTTCCTGACCCAGAAAAAGTGAAAGCACAGTGAAATCTAGGGAATCCCTTTATTTTCTTGGGTTCTTGAAAAAAAATCACAGCCAAGTTCCATTCTTGACAGAGTAAACCCATAAGAAGTTTTTTTCTTCTATGAGCCAGACACATAGATAGATAGACAGATAGATAGACAGACAGACAGACAGACAGATAGATAGATAGATAGATAGATAGATAGATAGATAGATAGATAGATAGATAGATGATAGATAGATAGATAGATAGATTAGAGGTTGTTATATAAATACAGATATAGATATATATCTTCCAAAAGATAGGAAGGACTGTTCTTGAATCATTTCCAAGAAACCTACTCTAGGTATACTTTTGACATAGGAGGGCCCATTACTAAATGTTCAATGATGAGTTTAAAGCACACAATAAGAACTTCATAAAAGTCCCTCTTTGGCCTCAGAACTTGATATATTTCCCTCTAAGAGAACAACCACTTCCCAGAGTGGGGCTAATCTTTTTAAATATTTTTTTTTGTTTTTGTTTCTTGGAAGGGGGAAGGCAGGGAAATTGGAGTCAAGTGACTTGCCCAAGGTCACATGGCTAGTAAGTGTTAAGTGTCTGAATCCAAATTTGAACTGAGATCCTCCTGATTCCAGAGCTGGTGCTCTATTCACTGCACTACCTAGCTGCCCCATGGGGTTCATCTTTTAAAACTAATCATAGAATTGACAGGCTACTCATTTTTAGCCAACCACCAACTACAATCAAGGCTATTATACCAAGATGTTGGGAAACATAATTTTGGAATCTTTTAACTTTGGACATTTGAATGCCTCAAATCTGAAACTTCTCCACCCACTGCCTTCTCTCTGTCTCTCTCTCTCTCTGTTTGTCTCTCTCTCTCTCTGTCTCTCCCTCTCTCTCTCTCTCTCTCTCTCTCTCTCTCTCTCTCTCTCACACACACACACACACACACACACACACACACACACTGCATTTGTTTCTGTTTATGTACATTTTGTATGTATCAGTACAATTCCTCCTAAAAGAGAGTGAGTTCCTTAAGGACAAGGATAATTCATGATCTCAGAGCCTAGTGCTAAGTGTATCATATATGGGTGAATTTAAAAAAATACTTATTTTCTCTATCCAATTCTTATTGAAATGAATTGAATTAATGTCAGTCATATAATATGAAATTTTCAAGAATGGTCAAGAAGTAGGTCCAAAATAATCTAGGAGTAGTTGACTGGTGATATCCATCATCTTACCATTTCATGACTAAACAGGCAAATTCCCAAACTGAGTTTATACCTCTGCCTCTTGCACACAGAACACAGACTCAAATATTAATTGTTACTGTCATTGTGCTTCATTGGTAATGTAGGGAGGAAGAGATATCAAAACAAAACAAAATAAAAACACTTGTAGAACATGGTCCCTATCCTACAAAAGCTGATATTTAGTAAAGTTTATTCAATTTAATTGATGCAAATGTATCTGAGTAGCAGCATATATGTATTCATAACAGTTATGCAAATGCGTCAGACAATCCCCTATAAGGAGCATTAATGCTAAGAGTCTGTAACTGCTGTTCAGAGAACGAGGGGGTAAATATGTTCTGGAGTCCTGGAAGCAGATTCAAGGGAGGTGGTGGTACTGGATGAGAAATGGCAAAACTCAGTACAATTTGAACAATCAGAACAAAGGGCTGGGGCCTTGTAGATTGGGAATTATGCATGAAAAAACTAGCCTGGTTGTAGTGACGAGGAAAAAAGAGAAAAGGAAGGGGGAGAAGATGTCTCTTTGCTACCCATAATCTACCAATGAAGAAGCAGATGTAAGACAAAATTCTCTTGATTGATTGTTCATTGGCCATTCTGACTAGAACAGTCTTTTTGGTGGAATAATGAAATATTTATAGGATGCATTCGGTTTCTTTGTTAGGAAACTAACGCCTATACTACTGACTCAATCCATCAACTAGGGAACAGATGTACAATGTTTAAAGCACCATGGGGGAAACTAGAAAAGTATAAAACATAGACCCATGCCTGAAAGAAACTTATAATCTAGTTGAAGTAGCAAAAAGCCTGTTCGCATGAAACAAAGAATAATATACTAAAGAATCACATGTTAAAACCAAATGGTTTAGATGAGAGTAATAGATGTTCAAATAATCATGGACAGGAATGTGGACGGAAGATTTATAGAAGAGGTAAGGCTTGAACCAGGCCTTGAAAAACAAATTGACAAAGAGGAGATTGCAGTGAATTTCAGGAAGAAAAAAATGGAATGAACAACATTTCAATTGTTTCCCCAAAATATATTTGTCTTGAACTAGGACCATTCTTTTCTTTATTTTTTCCTCTCCCTGGAATTATTCCTATAATTGGCATAATTTTCAACTTTACTTTGGCATTGTATATCTAACCTAGCTCATGTTAATTGGTGAAGAGGAAAAAAAGAGTTCTTCGTTATTCTTTGGAGTTGTCTTTCACTGATAGTTTTATTGAGCTGTAGACAAACATATTTTCCTTAGACACACAGATTCTGAGTTATAGTGTTTGACTAAAGGCATAAGAAACAAATACACATAATATATGGCCCAGAGGGGAATAATAAACAACTTTCTGTATTAGAGTGGGTACATATTGCCCTTCACTTTGGGCTGCTAAAGTTGTAAACAAGCTCTTGTGTCTCTGGACACCAAATGTTCATGAATGAATAAACTTTATGCTTATATTTTCAGGACTTATTCTGACAGATAAAGTACCTTACTCTATGTCACATGGGTGCCCTTAGGGAAAATCTAAGCTAAAATAAAATATGGGAGATTTTGTTTTCTACCCAATCTCCCAAATAACTGATATTGGTGACCTCAAAAACTGTCCTGCATGGATTCACATAGTGCTTCACGTTGTTTTGAAGATGGGAATTAATAAACAGATAAGTTTCAGGTAATAGAGAATGTACTGAAGGAAAACATTCAGAGTGAGGGAGGAAGAGGAGCTATAGAGAAAGGTCAAATCATTTTTTAAAATGTTGGGCTGAATTGACTAGTAAATTTTGAAAGAAAGAAAGAAAGAGAGAAAGAAAGAAAGAAAGGCAGTAAGAAAGAAAGGAAGGAAGGAAGGAAGGAAGGAAGGAAAGAAGGAAGGACAGAAGGAAAGAAGGAAGGAAGGAAGGAAGGAAGGAAAGAAGGAAGGAAGGAAGGAAAGAAGGAAGGAAGGAAGGAAAAAAGGAAAGAAGGAAGGAAAGAAGAAAGGAAGTCTATTGCTCCCTTGAGAAATGGATGCCTGGATACCCTCACAGATAACTGGAATCAGGAATAAGAACTTTTGTAATAAGGATAAGTGCTTCTTGTATCAGGGAATTCCATTCTGATTTCTCACGACTCCTCTAACTCTCACAGTTAGAATACTCTCCTCACTGCCTCATTTCATTAAAATTTAATTGAATTATCACTTCGTAAGAATTCAGTCATGGAGGGCATGTGCTACAAGATGAAAAAAGAAAAATAAAAATACAATGAACCTTAACTTCAAGGAGTTTAAGTTCTACTAAAGGGAAAGGAGAGAGGGAGGTAGCTGTGTTTCATTCTTTTTCTTTTTCCATTCAACCTATGTTTGAGGCTTTGGCTAGAACTAAGTCTATTTTCTGTAAGGAAGATTCTCTAATAGACACTCCAGTTGTCATTGACCCCTCCTCTTATGAAATCTTACCACATTTGGAGTGTGTTTAGCAGTTTAACAGACACATAATTGTGCTTATTGCATAATTTTATATTTGTCATATCTGCTGATTAGATTTTAAGCTCCTTGAGGTCAGAGATCATTTAAATACATATTCATTCATTAAATACATCATCATTAAATACATATTCATTTAAAATATATGTGCATACTTCAATTAAACACATATATAATACATATTAATACACATGCACACAAAAACATACATGTATATGTGTATACACACATATAAACACAAGCATGATTGTCTATATGCATGAATGAATTCCACTTTGCATCTGTTGCCCTGCCTAGTTTCACCTCCATTGAAGAAAATGTCCATCGCAGGATAAGCTCACCATTTATAAACTCACCACCATGCCATTAACTCAAACCCTAATTGATTTAATTTCCCTCAGCCTCCTCTCCTCTCTGCTTTGGAGATCTGATGAATGGAACACCAAACTCCTCCTAATGCCTTTCTTCATAGAGGGCATGAAATAGCATCTCAGATTTTTCCATTTTCTGTTACACTTCCTTGTTTCAACTCCATAGAACAAGATGCCTTCAGTGTACCCCACTGGTGACTACTCCCTGCTTCTTACCTCCTTTTATGTCTTGTCTCTCCCTTTAGATCATAAACTCCTTCAGCACAGGGGCTGCCTTTCTTTTTAAAACCTATATCCTTAGTGCTTATCACGGTGCTTGACATGTTGTAGGCACTTAATAAATGTTCATTGGATTGGAATGAATCATATATATATATATAGATATAGATATAGATATAGATATAGACCTAGTATAGAGAAGAAAAATATTTGTGAATTATTTATCCAAAAGGATAAAGTCTTTTCCTTGTATTATTGACACCACCACTCCCCAATTAGGTATATTGTATATTACATAAAGGGAGAGAGAGTTTCCCAAAAAACCTTCCATTGCTATCCAGCTGCTTCTTAATTACAGAAATTAAAAGCTCAGTATTGAAGTCTTAGAGGTCTTCTAGTCTAACCTGCTGCCTGATAACCAAATGCCTTCTATAAAATCCTAAGTATTCAACTGATCTCTAGTCTGAGCACTTTTCATTATAGGTAACTCATTACCTTCCTAAGTAGTTCAATCTATTTCTCAACAGTTCTGTTATTAAGATCTCACTTAGAGAGACTGTCTCTGTAGTTTCCCTCTAGAGACAAGAAAATCCAGTCTACTCTTTTTTCCGCTTGTTATCCTTCAAATAGTCAGAATTTGCTCTCATATTTCTTCTATATCTCCAGTTCTTTTGGTTTACTACCCCTCCCATCCACTCCCCCCATTCCTTCAGTTTGTCTTCATAAGCCATTCACTGCTATAGTCATCCTCCCTAATTCATACTACAGTTTATCATACATCATTTTTACTAAATCATGAACTTTAAAACTCCATATGGTTCTCTAGATATTTTTTGATCAAAGGGTATAATAATTACTACCACTCCTTTATTTGGGATGCTATGTAAAGTACTTAGAAGAAAAAAGAACATTATTTTTGTCTCAGTGTCCCCAAAGGATAGAAGTCTAAATAGTCTGTTTATCAAGAGAAATATTCTAAAGAATATTCTCTTTTTCTATTCTTCAAACATCCTTAGTTTTTTTAACCAGTCCTCTTATGATATGGACTCAGTGCTCTTGGATATCCGGGTAGGTAGCCTTCCTTTGGATAATTTTTAGCTTCTGAACATCTTACCTTATCTGTTTTAGCCAGAAATGAGCACAACACTCTGGACAAAGTTTCCCAAAGTACAGTAGGACTATTTCTTACCCCCCTTGTTTTTAGAAGCCAAGAAGCTACATGCTCGTAAAAACTGACTCTGAAAAAGAAATGCCATCAGGGCAAACTTTTTAATTAAATCAGCATTATTAAGATTTTCTCCATCACTTTCTTAAGTCTAGACAATCAATAAAGCAAGTCTTGATTTGTAACCTTTGCTGATTCCTGAGGCATAAATACTCACACTGAAAATTTAACAACAGGCTCTTATCTTGCGAGCACACCACTGGTGGCAACTAGACCTCCCTTAATGTAGGTCAAGATTCTATTTGCTTTTTTTGCCTCCCGCAACACACTGCTTACCCATATTGTATTTGGGGTCCATTTAGATCCCAAGATCATGAAAATCATTATAATCTCCTCCTCTTCCCCTTTCTCTTCCTCCTCTTCTCTTTTTCTTCTTCTCAAACTTTTGTCTAAACATACCCTCCCAGTCTCCCTTGAGACTGAATTTTTGTATCTAAAATATGACTTTACTTATGCCTTTTATATTGTATAATATTAAAATTCTTTTAATATAATTAATTTAGTTTAATTTGTTACCATTTCTAGATTTGCATTATGTCCAGATTTGATGAATATTCCACCTGTGCCATTACCTATATCATTTTTCTAAATCCTAAACAATAGAGTGTAAGTACTTGGAGTGCTTCATTGGAAACCTTCTAATTAGCTGCCAATGAACAAAAGCAACTTTTCCCATAATAACATGATGACCTTCTCTTTATCTCTATTTCTTTGGTACTGGTTCCAGTTCACTCCTTCTGAATCTTGCTTATCAGAACCTATTCACATCACCACTTCCTTATGCTCCTTTTCTGTCTAGAGACAGTTTTAATCATAATCATGAGCCTGAAAAAGCCTACTCCCCATCATGATCTTAAGACACTCTCATGGGACCCTGTGGTGATACAACTCTAGGTTTATTGTGTATATAACAAGAGTGGCAATACAATGTCCTTTTCTTGAGTGTATCTACATCCTACCAGATTCTATAGGAGATGTAATTATAGAGTTAGACATATTTAATTATTTGCTGATTATGGCCATGAAGCAAAGTACTTTACAAAGATAATCAGGTGTGCCAAAGATGCTTGCCAGCGGCATCAAATAAAATATGTAAAGACAAACAAAACAAAAAGATTTTTTTTCCTGTTGATTGAAAAGATCTCCAAATTTGCCATTTGCAAATGGAATTGTACTACTTGCATTGGGACCTGTGACACAAAGTCTACTTCATGAAATTTACAACAAGAAGAAGAGTTCATCTTCAGCATATATATGTAATACATATTTGTATACAAAATGTATGTGTGTGAAAGTGGATCAAAAATGTGCTTTGTTCAGATTATGACATAAAAAAGCAACCATAAAAATCAAAATAGATTATGTAAATACACATCTTGGGGGAGTGCCACAGATAAGAATGACTTGGGCAAGAATGTGTCGGAATCAAGTGAGATCACATTTGGGAAACTACATAATACTTTCAATGATTGCACATCGATTCCTGATGCAAAAAGCCCATCTCTCACACACCAATCTGATGCTGATGCTAGATGAATGCAAATTATGAAGCAACATAATTTCAGATGAATTAAAATGACAGTTAACCCCTGAAACAACAACAAAACATACTATGGTCAGTGAATGAACTACCTGCAGTATGTTATACGTGATGATGTACATGAGAAATTACATAATGCATTATCCAAGATTAGATTGCCTAGAAATGGAATTGGGCCCAACAATGTAGTAAGAATATAAAGCGATAGATGGAAAGAATGAGTGATGTACAGGCATTTATAAGAGACCAGCAAATAAGAAGGAGGCATCTAACATATTGGGCAGGTCTTCTGTGGAGTGTATAGGGGGAAAAGAACACTTGAGTCACAGTAACACAAGATGGTATTCAATGGCTGGCTTGTGATCTATATCATTGGACAAAGGAACCCTACCGTGAAAATTGTGCACACATCAAAATATAAAAGTAAGCATATAGATAATGACAAATATATTCTTTCTTTTAGAGGTGATAATAATAATAACAGATAGTATTTATGTAATAGTTTAAGGTTTGTAAAGTGCTTTACAAATATTATCTCAAGTAAAATCCTATTTCCTTTCAGCTAACTGATGAACTCAGAGTGCACATTGAAGCATACTTTTTTCCCTTCTATATTTTTCTTTTTTTTTCCAGAACAGGGATAATATGGAAATATGCTTTACATGATTTCATATGTATAATGGGTATCATATTTCTTGCTTTCTCAGTGGGTGTGTGAAGGATAAAAGGAGAGACTTTGGAATTGAAAACAAAAATAAAATATTAAAAAATCAATAAAACATCAAATTAAAACTAAAACAAATATTACCTCATTTTATTGTCAAAACAACTTGGGGAAGGAGGTGCCTTTTGGATTCCTATTTTAGAGATTAGGAAACTAAGGAAAACAGAGGTGTAGTGACTTACCCATGGTCTCAATAAGTATCTGAGGCTAGATTTGAACTCAGGTCTTTCTAGATCCAGGTCCAGAATTCTGTGCAATGTATCAACTTCCTTTGCTTTTTCAAAGCATAATCCTCCAAATAATCATTATAGGACTCCAAATCATAGCGTCTAAGAGGTGCAAAGCACTCCTATTGCCATTAAGTCTAATTTGTACCTGAAAAAAATTACCTTACAATATATTATCAGTCATCCACATGCCTGCAAGTTTCCCACCCCCACCCTGCTGAGGACTTCCAGGAAAGAGAAACTAGTATCACATGATAACAGCCCATTTCACTTTCAATTTACTTTAATTAATAGAAAGATGTGTGTTTCTCCCCTCTTTTTTCAAGCCTTAATTTTCCTCTTTGGTGCTTCTACCTTTTATTTCCAGTTTGAGTTGCTGAGGCTAAGTAGAATAAAATCAATGACCATTTCATATGAGGGCCCTTTACAACATACGTCCACTCCAATTCTGTCCTCCAGGCTAAACATTACAGGTTACTTCAGTAGAGTCACAATTTGCACAAACTTACAGCCTTTTCCCATCCTAGTTTCCCTCCTCTGGTTGCTTTCCAGTTTATCAGTATGCTTCATAAAATTCAACCTCCAGAACTGAAAATGTTACTATAGATGTGGTGTGACCAAGGTAGGACATATAATGAGGAATGAGTACTAGGTACCACAGGTTTTCACTTCCTTGCCCAAGACTTTACAATACTTAGAATGTTTGCTAGGTTCCTTTCTAATAAAACATTTATTCATATATGATTCATGGGTAGTGGATGATGGTCATCAAATTTAAGAAGCTTTTCAATACTATCTTCTGTGCCTCAGATATTTCCCTGGGGAAGGCAAAAGACCTCTTTGTTTTGAATGTCAAATGTGCAAATAGCAGGTTCAGCATACCTCAGCAGAGAGAAACCAACCACCAATATTGATCCTTTATTTCTGTGGACATTACTGGATAATGTCTCTACTGACGGTGCTCACGGATGCTCATTATTATCCCTTAACACAGAAGTTCCTCTTAAGACTGTCTATGTTACTTACCTTCAAATATTCAGTGGTTCTTCTTTAATTCTTTCTCCTTGTTAGAGTCTTCCACCCTCCAATTATCCTGGCACAAATTTGGATTCTTTAGCTTCTGATATTTTTTCTATGTCATTTCCTCTATGAAATTCTTCTTCCATTCTCTCAAGTAAAAACCAATTTTCCCAGGCAACCAAGAGCTTAGAAATACATTTCCCTAAAACAAGTACAAAAGGGACAATGGCTGTGTAGCACTCTGTCAAGCAACCTGGTTCACTCATTTTAGCTAACTGTCGAATTCCTCTTTTCATTTATACCTGTTAAAAAGGAGATCCTCCCTAATTTGTCATATTTGGAAACTTTCATAACAAATTTCATGGTGCTTTTCACCAAACTGAAATATGTTTCTTGAGGTCCTTAAAAATAGCTTACTTTATTTAGGTTAACTTTTCAACCTTTATCAATCTATGACTGCACTCTCTCACTTACTTCCCTTTGCCTGATAATTAGCAAATGCTTTACAAGCCAACAGAAGCCAAAGCAATCCTTTGTGTGAGGCTTTCAAACTGATTGTATTTTAGTGTGCAGCGAAAATAAGAAGATTATCCCTTTATCTCTTTCCCTAGGCAAAGGGAGAAAGGATGGACAGGAATAAGGAAGGTAGGTCAAAAGACAGAGTGGGAGCAAGAAGATATCAGTAGGGGGAGCCCGTGAGTCAAGCCCTGAGGCCACCAAGTACAATAGGAGTCATGCTGTATTATTGTTCCATGGAGCTAAAAGTGAGCATTCAGCTTTATAGCTAAATATTTTTCATGGGGTTGGTATATGGTTTCTCTTCTTAAAAAGTCACACATTTATTGTAATTCCACAATGTAGTTCCCTCTTTATAGGTGAGTTTTTAAAGGGTGAACAAATGAGTCAATGAACTACAGAAATTTGCGTATAAATGTTTTGGAAGCTAAACCTGATCATCCTCATCCTGCAATCTCTTGCCTAACCACACCATTTCCAGATCTACTTTTTTGTCCCAATCCTTTCTTGTCCTTATGCTAGATAAGATTTGATTTCTAGTTGAGGGAGGCAATTTGGTATAGTGGCAAGGATACAAGATTTAGAGTCAAAAGCATTCACTCAAATCATAATTCTAGGAGAGAACTGGACAAGGTGATATCTAAGATGCCTCACAGCTATATCTCTAAGTTCTTTTGAGGTGGATTCAGACTGATGTGGTTGTGTTCTAGAATCAATTTCCCCCAACATAAGTGATATGTGTGAGAATCTGAAAATTTTAGCAGCTTTTGCCTTTTCTTCTGCATTTTCTTAGCTCTTCTTTTTGATTCAGAGCTCTAAGACTATTGAAATTGGTTCCTTCAGCCTCAGAATTAATGTTTATAGGCCCATCAAATTTCAGCCTTTGCCATTTGCTAAACCTAAAACTTTCCCAAACGTGACCACTGAGTCATTCACAGAGATTTAAACTTCTTGCCCTGCCCTGCATTCAAAGAACGTGAGTTCAAGTCTCATTTCCAACAATTTACTACCTGCTAGAATAGAGTAGCAGACTGGAAGTTAAGAATACTTGACTTTTAATATTGCCTCTTACACTTACTTAATAGATGTGTAACCCTAGATAAATCATTGAAACACTCGGCCTCTGTTTTTTCATCTGTAAATGTAATAGTGCTTACCTCATAGGATTATTGTGCAGATAATATATGATTATATAAATATATAAAGTGATTCACAAAATTTAAATTGTTACACTTTTTATTATTATGAGGGTCCTAGGTTCAGTTTTCACAATTATAAAATGAGAAGTTTGAACTAGATGAACTTTAAGGTTTTTTTCTGGGATTAGATAAACTGTTTTTTAACTCTGTGTGTGTTTGTATGTGTTCATGTGTGTGTGTATGAGTCTCTTAAAGCCTAATAACCCTATTTCAGAATTTGAATTTCAGAATACAATTTTTAAATAAATTAAATTCATAGAACTATATATAGAGAGAATTTTATTGAAATATCAATATTTTATCTATCAGTCTGTCAATCTATCTATCCTTGTTATATAGATATTTCTCTCTATCTACCACTATATATCTGGATATCTATCTCTATCTAGTATTTAGACAGATATGTTTATATTCTTCTATATAGATATCAATTAATGTAAATTTAGACATAGATATATAAATGATAGAGATATACATGATATAAAGAGATCCACCTTTCTTCTTCTAGAACTTTCCTTTCTCCCTCTGGATATTTTTTTTTCTTGTACTCTGTTGATCTGAAGCAAATTCAATTAGCTACTTTTTTTTGGTACCATGTACATGAAGATTAAAACAATGAGAATGGAGCCATATTCTTGATTTCCAAGATGTTTGTTGATAATATACCTCACTGAACTTGATTCAGCATCTTACTCATGGGTGAGATTTCAATTTAGAAGATTTGGGCGGGGAGGGAGCCAAGATGGTGGCATAAGAGCGGCAACATATCGCAGTTCTCATATAGCCACCCCAAAATACCCATAAAATATGACCCTAAACTAATTCTAGAACTCCAAAAAGCACACAAATATACTTTCCACTAAAGTCAGCTTGGATACGAGGAACCATATCAGCCCTGTGAACCGAAACCAGTCTGGCCTGAAACCGTGGCTGTGTCCCAGAGGCAACTGGACAAGAGGAGCCGAGACCCGGCTGGACCTTCAGGTGAGCGGATTGGCGGCAGCTGCGGCAGTATCCAGAATTAGGTCAGTGGGACTTACAAGGTTGTGGGAGAAAAGTGGTCTGGCCAAACTGTCTCCAGGGCTAAGAAGCAGAAAGTGAAGGTCCTGTACCCACCTCCATATTGCTGCTTCAGAGCTCTCAGCCTGCAGACTGCAGGGGGACTAAGTGATTGTTCAGAGGCCAAGTGTTCTAGCATTGAGCGGCCTGGATCCGGATCATGGTCTTGGGCTTTGGTCCTGTGGTTCTTCTTTTTTCAGTGAGCTGGAAGTGGGGGAGGGACCCAGAAACCTCCTAAGAGCTCCAGCAGCTGGGAAAACCCCAGCAATTTGGGACAGAGCTTTCCCCTCTGGAAGCAGAGCTCCACAGAGATTAAAAAACAAAAAATCATGGACTGACCAACCATGAGTAAGAATAAGCATAAGAAGCAAAGTAAGGACAGCAACCAAAACCTAGATTCCTTTTTTGGGGAAAAGAAGGACCAAGGCAGAGAGCTGCAAGAGGACAGCACAGCCAGAGCTCCCCCACCAAAAGCTTCCAATAAACATGAAGATTGCCGTAAAGCTAAAGATCAGCTGAAGAAGGATTTTGAAAACCAAATGAGAGAAGTGGAAACAAAATTGGGAAGAGAAATAAGAATGTTACAAGAAAATCATGAAAAGAGAGTCAGCAATCTGACTGAAAAAATTAACACCCTAAAAAATAGATTAACTCAAATGACAAAAGAGGCCCAAAAAGCCAATGAGGAGAAGAATGCCTTAAAAAGTCACCTTTGCCACATGGAGAAAGAATCTCATAAGCATTCTGAAGAGAATGATTCCGTCAAAATTAGAGTGGAGCAAATGGAAACAAATGACTTCATGAGAAATCAAGATACTATCAAACAGATCCAAACCAATGAAAAAATAGAGGGCAATGTGAAATATCTCCTTGAAAAAAACACTGACCTGGAAAACAGATCCAGGAGAGACAACTTAAAAATTATTGGACTACCAGAAAGCCAAG
>CM053580.1:273719421-273753583 GCA_028627135.1 Pseudochirops cupreus | reverse complement strand
GATGCAAGAAAATCATGAAAAGCAAGTCAACAGCCTACTAAAGGAGACCCAAAAATACACTGAAGAAAATAGCACCTTAAAAAATAGACTAATTCAAATGGCAAAAGAGGCCCAAAAAGCCAATGAGGAGAAGAATGCCTTAAAAAACTGAATTGGCAAGAAGGAAAAGGAATTTTAAAAACTCACTGAAGAAAATAATTCCTTCAAAATTAGATTGGAGCAAATGAAAGATAATGACTTTATGAGTAATCAAGATACTATAAAACAGATCAAAACAAATGAAATAACTAGAAGGTGATGTGAAATATTTCAATGGAAAAATCACTGACCTGGAAAATAGATCCAGGAGAGATCATTTAAAAATTATTGGACTATCTGAAAGCCATGATCAAAAAAACAGCCTAGACACCATCTTTCAAGCAATTATCAAGCAAAACTGCCCTGATATTCTAGAACCAGAAGGTGAAATAGAAATTGAAAGAATTCACCAATTGCTTCTTGAAAAGATCCCAAAAAGAAAACTCCTGGGAATATTATAGCCAAATTTCAGAGTTCCCAGATCAAGGAGAAAATAATACAAGTAGTCAGGAAGAAACAATGTAAGTATTGTGGAAACACAATCAGGATAACACAAGATCTAGGAGCAATGTAGAATCCACATTGAGAGACTGAAGGACTTGGGATATGATATTCTGGAGGTCAAAGGAGCTAGGATTAATACCAAGAATCATATACCCAGCAAAACTGAATTTAATACTTCAGGGGAAAATATGCACATTCAACGAAATAGAGGACTTTCAAGCATTCTTGATTAAAACACCAGAGTTGAACAGAAAATTTTACTTTCAAATACAAGAAGCATGAGAAGGTAAACAGGAAAAAGAAATCATAAGGAATTTATTGAAGTTGAACTATTCATATTCCTATGAGGAAAAACAATAATTGTAACTCGTGAGCCATTTCTCAGCATGAGGATAGTTGAAGGGACTATATATGTGTGTATGTGTATATGCATATGTATATGTGTGTATATATGTATATGTATATATGTATGTATAGGAGGGTGGATTTCTATGTAAATATATGTGTGTGTGTGTGTATATATGTGTGTACATGTATACATACACAGAGGGCACGGGATGAGTTGAATATGAAAGGATGATATCTAAAAAATAAAATTAAGAGGTGAGAAAGGAATATAATGAGAGAAGAAGAAAGGGAGAGATAGAATAGGGCAAATTATCTCATATAAAAGAGACAAGAAAATTGTTACCATGGAGGGGAAGAGCAGGAAGGTAAAAGGGAATGAGTCAACCTTACTCTCATTGAATTTGACTTAAGGAAGGAATAATATACACACTCAACTGGGTATCTTACCCTACAGGAAAGTAGGGGGGAAGGGGATAAGAGAGGATATGATAGAAGGGAGTGCAGATGGGGGAAGAGGGTAGTTAGAAGCAAACACTTTTGAAAAGGGAAAGGGTCAATGAGGAAATAGAATAAGTTGGGAGTGGGATAGGATGGAGGGAAATATAGTTATCTTTTCTCAATGTAACTACTATGGAAATGTTTTGCAAAACTACACATGTACGACCTATATTGAATTGCTTGTCTTCTCAGTAGGAGAGGGTGAGGAGGGAAGAAGGGAAAGAATCTGGAACTCAAAGTTTACAAAAACACAATTGTTAAATAAATAAATATTTTTTTTAAGGAAGAAATGGCCAACATATTATTAGAGGGGAGGAGACAATCAAGTGTAAGTCATTCTCCACATGAATCACAAATACACATTTCAAAAGCTCAGAAGTATTTTAAAGAAAAAAAAATAAAGTGGAACAGCATTAACAACTTTTCTAAGAATAAGTAAATATATTGATTAGAGTAACATTAGCAACCTACAGAACAGAATAAAATGAGAAACAAATTTTTGGATTTAAAAAAAAATCTGCAATGAAAAAGTAGGATACTAGCACTGGGCAGCTATTTGTGCTGTTTTTTAAGAATGGGGTGTATATGTATGTAATTGCTAAGCTTTTTAAGGCTAATATTGCACTGGCCAAATTTTCTTTGAAAAGCTTTGCCTTTTGGATGCCCCAGCTCAAGTTCTCCTTCATCTAAAGAACCTTTCGTGACCACTTCAGTCTATATTTGTCTGTGATCTACATTTATGCATTCCTCTGATTTTATGCTTTGTAGTAATTAAAGTTGGAACCACATAATTCAGTAATTCATAATACTCTGACTTATATTGTACTTTATTTTTAAAATATGCAAATGTTAAGTTACCTACTTTATCATGAGTTCAAGTGAAAGAATCATATCCCACTTATACATACCCCATAGTACTAATATATACTGGGCTTTAAAAAGAGCTTAAATCAATAACTTCTAAACCATAGAAATTTGTGTTTTATTTCTTTTCTCAGAAGAATGTGCTTACTGACTCAACTCACACACTTTAATAATGCACATTATTGAGTATGAGAATGCAAACAAGGGTTAAAGCAGCAGTTCTTAACCTGTGGGTTATGACCCCTTTGGGGGTCGAATGACCTTTTCACAGGGGTCACCTAAGACCATCAGAAAACATAAATTTCCTGATGGTCTCAGGAACTGAGACACTGCTCCTCTATCTGTCTCCAGGTGGCTCCACCCACATGCAGATACACCCACATATGAGTATTTAAGGGTCGTGGCATTAGGAAGGTTGAGAACCACTGGGTTAAAGGAATGTCGTTGGACCTTTCAATTTGGCAAAGCAGGTAAGGTGTAGTATGTTGTAGCCACCAGAAATGAAACAATGTTGCATAGTTGTTGGAGATCCTTGTTGAGATGTCAGTCTATGCCTCCATAACTAGAAGTCCTATTTAACCAGAAAAAGAGTTTGCAAACATTTTGGAGTTTATAACATAATTGTGAACTAACAGAAATATATGGGGAGTAAAGGGTGGAATTTTGATGGTCTGGTACCTATATCCCTCCCATAGAAAACTATCCACCTATGAAGCAACAATACATCCATCCCCAGTAGATCCAAGGGATTAATTTGTTGAATGTACCTTTATTTAACAAATATACATTAAGTAACTTCTATGTGTAATAAAGCAGATTGGACACATTGGGGAACAAATATAAATAAGGAACTCTCTCTGCTCTCAAGCAGCTTATACTATATGTAAGTTTAATGAATATACAATGCTTCAGTGGATTTACAGTCTAGTCAATGTGGGATCTCCTTCCAATTGCATATATTGAAATGAATCAACACTTCATTATCCTTTTTGTTCCTAATCAGTATCCTTCACAAATTCGCCATAAAGGATCCATCCAAAATGCTAAAGGCCTTACTCTAGGTCATTTAATGTCCTCTAGGCATTGCCACTCAGATTTTTTCACTGAATCACTTTGTTAACATGACTGAGTCATTTCTCTTTTTTTTTCCTTATTACACATTTCTCAGGTAATATCATCTATGCCAGTTCTTGAGGTCAAATAATCGAAGGTTATACAGTACAACCTATATATGTCCACACAATGTCTCTCCACCATCTTTTGAATCACCCACAGTTTTGATTCATGGGAAATGCATTATGTTCTATGATGCACAGCAACAAAATCAGCATTTTGAAAATCAAATCTATAAATTCGTTGGTATTAGGAACTCCCTGAGGGATGGGAGTAGAGCCAAGATGATGAAGAAAAGGCAAAGTACTTGCCTAAGCTCTCCCAAATTCCCCTCCAAACAATTTTAAATAGAGCCTCAACATAAATTTTGGAGTGATGGAATCCACAAAAAGACAGTATGAAACAAGTTCAAGTCCAAGACGACTTAAAAGGTTGGCAGAAAAGATCTGTCTCAGTGGGATGAAAAAGGAGTCCAGCACAGGTCACATACCTGCAAAACCAGTAGTCCTTGGGGACACTTGAATCAGCTGTGGCAGTAGCACTTTCCACAGCTCTTAGCTCACAGCCATTAAAGGGGTCAGAGACCTGGTCAGAAGGAGATTATAAGAATCCCTTTGTTGGCACTAATTGCAGGAATCTGTTGCATTGCTAATATACAGATCTGGATCAACTACCTGGGTTGCAATTCCAGGGCAAGGAAGAAAATTAGCATACTAAAGTTCATGACTTCAAGGGAACAGGGATTCTGCTAAAAGTACCATAGCAGAAAAGAGTGCTCATAGTTACATAGACCAGGGAACAGGACAGGAAAATAGCAAGCAAACCTCTCCTTAAACCATATCATTTTGGAAGAACTGAGAATTTACAGATCCTTAGATGTACCTCTGAAAACAGCTTGTTCTTTGTCCTTCAATCTCAGAGAACCAATGACATCAGGAGCATAATATCTTGATTTGTAAGTGTATTGGATTTAAGTGAGTCAGGGCTATGAAAAATCACCAGTCTCACTCTCTTCCAAAGCCATCTGGGTCCAGTGGCAAAATCTAGATCAGGATGACTGGTGATAGCCTCAGATGCTTGGTTCAGAAAACTACATTCTTTCCCAGACCTCAATTTGCCTGAAGCAGCACCCATTCAGTGATTAAAGGCTAGGTAAGAGTTGGGGGGAGGGGTTCTTTTACCTGGGAAAACCAGATCTGAGATATATCATTTTTTTCTAAATACTTTTACCCTGATGACAGCTGCAGGTACTATGGAATCAATCTCTGTAAAGCTTGTGTATTGATCAGACTTAGTGGCAGAAGATAAACAGAATCCAGAAATGCCTTAAAAGTTGAGCAAATTATTGGGCATGTTAACTCGTTACTTCTCCAAATTGAATAGCTTCTTCTCTTCCCTCTGTTCTTCCAACCCCACCTAAATGTTTTCTCTTGTGAAAAATAAGAAGAAATAACTGGATAAAACTATAACAGTATGATGTGCTATAATTACAACTGAATTTTAAGTCAAATGACCTGGATTTGAATACTTTCTCTGACACTTTCTGTGTGTTCTTAGGGAAATCACTTGTAATTTCTGGGTCTTCGTTTTCTCATATGTAAAATGAGTGAGTTGCACTAAGATCCCTCCCAGTTCTACATCCACAATCATATAAAGGTGAATTAGAATCCTAGTCGCTCTTTAAGTGATTATCTCATTATGGAAGGAAGTTAATAACTTCAACATATGATAGGGACCACTTGTTAGGTTTTCTACATAGGTGGATACTAGTCCATATAAAATTGGAAGGTCTCTCAAAAGCTGCCTTCTACTCTGTAAAAAAGAGTACAGCTAACTCCCCTTCAAATAAAAATAGCAGCTGCTTCTTGTTCTATAATCTTTTCAGATAGATTCTAACAACCTGAAGCTTGTTTGCCTGTTAATGTTTATTGAGAGCGTAGAACAAAGGAGCTATTAATAGGAAAATGGCATTCAGTACCATTTCTTTAATTATTCTGTTACTCCTTGAGTAACTGCTAGGTGCTCAATACTCTACTAAGCACTGTTGCGGATGCCAGAAAATACACTTTGGTGCACAGGGTGGATGGAGAATTGGAAAGGGAGTTTCAGTGGAATGGACACGATTCTTCATGGGCTAATCCTAAGAAGGTAGACAATGGTAGGTCATGGAAGTGGGGCACAGAGTTAAGATTAAAAGATAGGGAAATATTGGGAACACAGGCTAGAAAATCAGCATCAGGGGTAGAACCAGGATGCTGAAATTTGGCTGTGAATATAAGGGCAGGAACCTAGAATAAAGCAGATAATAAAGGTTTGACAGCAAGAAAGATGGTGGAAGTACCTAGGTGTAAAAAGTCTAAAGAAGGCCATGGGTTGCAGAAATAATCCAGTGTGTAAGTACAAATTGTCCAACAAAGATCCCAAGGAATCAATGATGATGCATGTTATATACCTCCAGGAGAGTAGAGATGGACTAAAAGTACAGAATCAGACATAGTTTTGAACATGACCAATTTGGGAATTTGTTTTACTTGACTGAATGCTTGTGATAATAGATATTTTTTTTTTGTGCAAAGAGGAGAGGAGGCGAGAAGGGAAAAATGAATTATTATTGTTATTTTTCAAAAAGTAAAGAGTAAAGAATATGTGCAGTTTAAAGAACAAGACCAACACTACATCACAGGATAAGGAAAATATTTTTTAAAAAAACATAATATGATAAATTTTAGAGGTCAGAAAAGGTTTGGAGGTTCAAATTCGAGGAAATGAATCAGAACTCAGGAGATGTATGAAGAAAAGAAAAGGAAAGCAAACATTGCAATATATGAATTGGAATACTTTAAAGAAAATGCATTGATAAGTGAGATAGCTTTTCTGCCTCATACAAAGGACTTTTATTGTTCATGTAGAAATACAATAGAACTCAGAATGGCTGACCAGCCCAGGATGAATAGGAAATTGGTAGTCTATGGCAAAGCCAACCAGAAACACTCTCAGCATGTAACAATGCAAAGTTTTTTCTGAAGTGTTAATATGGCACTTTTGGAAGCTCACTTATCTTTTGCATTCTTTTAGGGGTGAATCAGTATTCAGAAGAAATAGTAATATATATTTCCATGTTTTTTTTTTGCTTACACTTCACCCTCACACCAGTACTGTGAGGTAGTTTTCTATCTAAGAAATGAGAAAACTGAGACTTAGGAGTTGCAGTGACTAGCTCAAGGTCACACAGCTAGGAAATTACAATTTTTGGACTTGAGCTAAGGACTTCTTATTCCAAGGCCAATGGTCCTTCCACTTTACACAGTATTGAAAAGAGCAGAATTAAGAGGGAATCTAGGGAAATTGTCCAGCAAGTAAAATTAAGTGTTTTAATCTGTTTATAGCTGAAATATTTTGTTATTAACTAAGAGGTACTATTAAGTATTAAGAGTTTATGTGAGTGGACCCAATCTTGTGTTGTTGTTTTTACCTTCTGGTGAGTAAGTAACATGGCCAATATTTTGTATTCACCCATTCACATACACTATACCAGCTATTCATTGCTCCAAGGACACAGGTATGAAAGGGACATAGTGAAATGGTGGAAAGTGCACTGAACTGAGAGTCACAAGGCCTGAGTTTATAGTCCCTCTCTTGCACCTGCTGCCAATGTGAACTGGAACAATTACTTAACCTCTCTGCATCTTAGTCTTCTGATATACAAAAGGATGAGGTTGACCACTAAGGGTCATTCCAACTATAGACATATTTTCCTATGACTGATCAATATAAAATATAATTTAAAGGAATTATGTGAGAGGGTTTCGACCCCTTATTTCCTTCATAGTTCTGTCATTGATGTGCCAATTCTATTTAAAGACTCATTCTATTTGGTTAGGGAAACGCTCTGGGAGTGGTTAATAATAATGATAATGATAGAACTATTATGTGCCAAGTGCTCTGTGAACTAGCACATTCTAAGTATAACTGGCACCTTAGAATGAACCAGTTCATATAAGAATTTCCATGTAAAATTTGAAAAAGAGGCCCAAAAGAATAAGAATTCAAACAGCTCAGTTTTGGCAAACAATAAGATAGTGTTGATAGCTTAAAATAAGGGGACACTCAGAGAGGGTAATCCAAGGTAAAGCCCTAGGAAGTCAGAGAGTGGCTTGAAGATCAATGACCTAAAAGAAAGAGGTTTCTAAATGAAGAGTAACACTGGAAAAAGTAGATAGTAAAAAAAAAAAGACTTCATATTTCTGCCACCTTCAGGATATTATAAACCATCATAAAAAGTTGTAAGTTCACAAAAATTTCCATTTACCTACAAATATTCCTAATCTTGCCAGGGACCGCTAACTGGCTAAGTGGATTGAGTGCCCAGTCCTGAAGTCAAGCAGATTTCTGTTATTGAGTTCAAATCTGGCCTTAGACACTTGGCAAGTCTTTTACCCTTATTTGCCTCAGTTTCCTTATCTGTAAAATAAGCTGGAAAAGAAAATCATCAACCGTTCTAGTATCTTTCCCGAGAAATTTCCAAAAATGGTCATGAAGAGTCACGAATCCCAATAGGGTGTGAGTTTTTCTGCTTCTAGAAGTGACTCAGACAGGACAAGTGGGATACACAGAGGTGTTTCTCTTTCACTCAAAGGGGGCACAACAAAAGACCCCACCATCCAAGAACAAGGAAGGTAAGAAGAATACTTTCCTGCTTCAGTCCCTTTGGCAACATTGCTTATATAAAGTGGTTCCAAAATAAAGAACAGATCTCATTAAGGCTTCAAAGGACAATGAATTTTAAATACTTACCCTTACTTCAAATGGTTTTTATTAATCGAGTTACTGACCTTTAAGGAATTGAAAGTTTTAACCAAAAAGGGTGGGAAATGGGTTCCACTGATATTAAACAGTCAGTTAATGTATTAAATATTCTCTAATTAAGTTGATGTTAGACAACTCAATTACACAAAGTAATAGAACAACTGTGAATTAGATATGTGAAAACAATGCCTTTGTGATGCAAAAGCTCATCTAATTCCATGTTAATTGTTTCACATAAATAGTGTTAGGAAATGTCTTTAATGAACCTTCCTTACATTTTACCCTGGCCCTTTCCAAAAGCTCCATAACACAAAGTCCAGAATAAAGTTTAGGTAGGAAGGAAAAGGAGAGGTTCTTAAGGAAAAATGCAATTTCTCCTATCAAACTCAATTTCCATTTTTCTACAAGAAAAGCCACGTCATTTCCTCACAATAGAAACTGAGCACTATTAATTAAGTAGAAAACAGCTAAAGAAATATGGGGAAAGTTGATGTCTTTGAGTGTGCCCTTGATTAAATATGTAATAATAATAATGATAACTGGCATTTATAGAGCACTATTAAGTTTGCCAAGCACATACTAAATATTTCATTTTATCTTTGTAACAGCCTTAGGGAATAGGTGCTATTGTTGGCCCCATTTTAGAGATGAAAAAACTGAAGAAGCAGAGGTTAAGTGAATTACTTAAGATCACACAGCAAGTAAGTGTTGGGATAGAGAAGAAATCAAGTCTTCTTGAAATTCCTCCCTCTGCTGAGTCACCTTCCTTCCTATAAAAATAGTTAGCATGTGTATATTATTAGTTGGTTTGATTCTTGAAGAGAATCAAAATTACATTGCTCTGTTGGAGTCAAGGTACGGTGTATCAGACTGTGGCTGATCAGATTAATATGAGCTTGGAAGGCTCTATCACAAGTCTGTGTAATGGTTATGGGATCTGAAGATCTTCCATGCCCCTTGAACTTGCTGATGTAGCAGGAAGGGCTGGAGCAGGAAGAAGCTAGAGCCAGGCTAAAGCCAGCACAGTGGCTGAAACCCGCAGCGGCAGTGGCTTGAACTCCTTTTTTTTGAGCCAGCCAGAATTTCTGCTAAGAATTCTCACTGAGCATTACCAGGGATGGGATCTGTGGGGGAACGGAGCAGCTGGGAGCAAGCTGTGTGGACCTTGAGCAGTTGCTGTGTGTGAGGAGAGGAAGAATTTTGCCTGAGGTAGCCTGTTCTGTTTTGGAGGCTTGAGAATGTGGGTGTTTACTGCAGTAACTATGTGTGCCAACTCCATAGCTACAATGGTGGCCTTGACTTTCTGGTTTGGGGACTCAGTTTTCTGGTATTTGAATAAATGTCCTAGCTATGCCCCCCATGTAGAGGGCCTGTTACATTTTGTGATTAATATCCATATCAGCATATTTATAATTACTGTAGGCATTGTGAATACTGCATTGTTGATACAATTGGGCACAAATAGTCCATGTGAACATTTGGAGTGGATATGTCTCTAAATTTTTGTATCTCACAATTTTTTGCATTTCTTTTGAGTGAATGCATTTCTGTTTCGTTCATAGAGCATAGTACCTTCTTTGATGCAGGCACACCACGCTGGGTGGTCCATTGCCAGTGTCTTATTCTTTGTGTCACAATCAATGTTGAAGTTTTTCAAAGATACCTAGAGAGTATCCTTGTATTGTTTCTTCTGACCACTATATTAGTGCTTGCCTCGCATGAGTTCTCCGTAAAATAGTATTTTAGGCAAATATACATTTGGCATCCAAACAATATGACCTGTTCATCAGAGTTGCCATCTCTGAAGTAATGTTGGAATGCTTGGCAGTTTAAATTAAGAAAGGACCTCAGTTTCTGGTACTTTATCTTGCCAGGGGATCTTCAGAATCTTCCTAAAACAATTCAGATGGGACTGATTCAATTTCCTGGCATGATGCTAGTATATTGTCCAGGTTTCACAGACATACAACAATGAGGTCAGTACAACAATTTTGTAGACCTTCAGTTTGGTAAGGCATTCCAATATCCCTTCTTTCCCACACTTTCCTTCAAAGGTACCATACACTGAGCCAGCTCTGACAATGCATGGGTCAATCTCATCATCTATGTGTACATGCCTGGAAAGTATACTGCCAAGATAAGTAAGCTTATCCACAGTACTCAAAATTTCTCCTTTTGCTGTAACTGATGGTTCCATAAATGGATGGTGTGGTGCTGGTTGGTGGATAGCCTCTATTTTCCTGGTATTATTTTTAGGCCAAAATTAGTACAAGCAGCAGAGAATTGATACATATTTTATTGCATTTAAAATTCAGAGGCTGCATTGAGTGAACAATCATTTGAAAATAAAAATTTTGCACCAATTCTCCCTCCACTTTAGTCCTGGCTTGTAGCATTTTCAAGTTAAATAATTTACCATCATTGTGGTAGCTGACCTTGATGCCATTTTCTTCCTTATTGAAGATATCTGACAACATTGCTGAAAACATCTTGCTAAAAGGCATGGGAGCAAGCACACAGCCTTTCTTCACTCTGTTGGTGATTAGGAATATGCGAGAGTATCATCCATTATCCAGAATGCACACAAAAGTCCATCATGAAACTCATGTACAATACTGATAAACTTTTCCAAGCAACCAAATTTTGACATAATTTTCTACAAGTTCTCACAACTGACAATATCAAAGACCTTGATCATATTGAAAAATGTTGTGTACAGACCTCTGTTCTAATTCTGGCATTTCTCTTGGAGTGGTGAGACAGTTAATAGGCCAACAGAATAGGCCATTCCTCAGCCATTCAGGTCACATTGGCTCTCAGATGGATAATCATCTTCCAGGTGAAGGTTCAGCCTATTAAGAAGGAATCTGGCAATAATCTTGCCAGCAATGACTAAGAGAGAGACCCTTCCCCTTTGATTGACACAGGACAACCTATTTATTTTACCTTTATAGAGGTGGAAAATGGAGGTATCCTTGAATTCTTGGAGGCTAACCCCTTCTTGCCATACAATCCAGAAAATTTTAGTCAGCTTTTGTATGAGCACTGAATACCCTGCCTTATAATTCCCTGCTGGAATAGAATCAGCATCTGGCACTTTGCCACATGAAAGGACCTTAATGACATTCAAAACCTCTTCTTTAGTTGGAAGTTTGGCTATAGAGGGAATAACTTCAACCTGAGGTATAGTCAATGGTTTCAGAACTGATTGATGATGGTCTGGAGAAAACACTATGGAAGTATTTAACACATCTCTCCAGGATCATGTCCTTATCACTAATCAATATAGCTCCATTAGCACTGAGGAGTTGAGATACAGCATAAGTCTTTGGCCCAAAAATAGGTTCAGAGCATCATGTAAGCACTTTGGATTGTTACTATCAGGGTAAAATCAAATTTCATCAGTCTTCTTACTGAGCCAAGATTACTGCATTTCTCTAAGCTTCTTTTGTACTTTACTTTTAATAGAGTTAAACTTTCCCATCTTAGAAATGGAAGAAATATCCAGCTGGTAAATGCTGTGGTGATCTCATTTTTTTGTATAGCAGCTTCTGAATTTTCCCATCATTTTTGTCAAAACAGTTTGACATATGTAAGTGTTCTGTTACATGTGAGTAAATGCAGTTCTGTATATCAAATCTCTGAAAGCTGCCCACTTCTTTTCTGTTTCAACATTGCCAACCTTGTGTCGGCTCAGTTTTCTCTCCAAATTAGCAGTGGACTACTTATGAATGATTTATTTATCTTGGGACCAGCATTCTAATCTGTTGACATTTAATCTTCTGGTAGTCATCTTGCCTTGGGGCTGCTGATTTTGTTGAATGCAATTATCTACCTTGGAGAGGATAAGTCTGTGATCAGTCCAGCATTCTACACATCACCTCCCTCACTTTCATATCTTGTCTCTTCTTACAGTGACATAGTCTGTTAAATTCCAATTGTATCTACAAAGTGTTACTGTGTTTAAATATATGGAAGACAGTGTTGGCATTGAGAAAGTGATTAAATGTTCAAGTCTCAAGTAGTATGTGACCACTGCTGTTATTGCTTCTGATTCTATTTCTCCCAAGGTATTGCTGACATGTCTTGTAGTCTGTGCCTACTCTGGCATTAAAGTCAGCCAGAAATATAAACTTGTCTTCTTTTGGCACATCAATTATTAGGAATCTTCATTCTTCTGGTTCTTGGAGCATATGCACTGATGATGGTGGAGCTTTCCTTAAAGTGACAATCACATTGTCATTGTCATAAGTCTGCCATTCATTCACTCCTTTTGGTAGTCATACACACTTAGGAACTAGATTTGTTTTGGTAGCAAAACCCAAACCAGCTTCACTATAGAAAAAAATATGTTTCCAGCTCTGACTTCAGTAATATGGCCTTCATTTGCCAGCTTTGTTTATCTCAGAGCTTCCATTTGAATGTGATACCTGCTGAGTTCTCTCACAAGAAATAAGGTATGGGTGATGTCTTTTGATTCCTGCATAAATTGGATTTAAGTAAGGCAGAGTGGCATGAAGTCAGTGGTCTCTCTCTTCCAGAGCCATCAAAGTCTAGTAGCAAAACAGTCAAGATGATTGGTGATGGTTCAGGATGCAGTGGGTGATCTTGGTGTCTTCATTGTCTAAACAAACTCTAAGCATTTCACAATGCCTGCTTCAACTGCCTTTATGGCTGTTGGGGGGGGAAATGTTCTTATTGCCCATTTCACTCAAAGAAGTCTTCACATCCTTGAGGATACACGCTCACTCCCCCAATTCATGGGAGGGTTTGAGACCCCTCAGTCATCCTCAAGCTGGTTTAGTCTTTCTGCCTAAATGGTTTACTAGGGAGAGGCTGCTGCACATGCTACAGCTTCTTAGAGTAGGTGGATACCAGTCCAGCTGAGAAGGGCTCAACAGCCCTCACAGCAAAGTTATTAATCTTCCCCAAACACACCCTACATCCCATTTATATGGAATTATAATGTTTGCAAAGCACTTTACATAAATTATCTCATTTTGATCCTCATAATATCTCTTTGTAGTACGAGGCTTTAAACAAATTAAGTTACAGAGATTCAGATTTCTAAAAAAGGCCAAATATAATCATAGAATTATGGAAGGGGCCTTATGTATCATCCTATCTAAGCCCTCAATTTTCAGAAGAGAAAATGGAATCTCAGGAAGGAAACAGTAATAGTCAAAATTACACAGCTGGTTAGTGGCAAGGCTTCATAATTCACTTTACAAAATGTTGCCACATTTCACAAAAGAACTAACTTTAGGATATCATACTCTTAAGCACATTAATAAATTGATTGGATTAGGATGTAATAAGGTCAGTGAAATATAAATCTGGAATGGAAAAAAGGAAGGAAGAAGATAATTGTAAAGAAGAGAAGAGGGCAAAAAGGACAAATAATGCTAAATGAGAGAGGAGTATTAAGCAACTGTAGGTTTAAGAATACCAGATTTGCTATAGATTGAATAGGAGATAAATAGACAAAGAGATATGATGGATTAAAACACATAAAATCAATCGCTTTTTGAGACATTTGTGGAAGGAAGTTGAATAGGACACCAACCAAATAGGCTCAGAATAATAAATGCAAATATGGATTAATAACCCAAAAAATTGTACCTAAATGCCCACAAGGAGGGAAAAATTGAGATTGAGAAAAACATATATAATAGTATTTCTATCCCCAAGGATTTGAGGGGAAAAACATAAAAGTATGGTGAGTTAAATTAAAAATTATACATGTGCACATGAAAAGAAAGTCCCCTTTCATGTCATTGTCTTAAAGTCATCTGCTTAGGAAAAGAAACAAAGCTGTGGTAGCTTCATTTGCCCCAGATTCAGTATCATTGGGACTTTGTAGTAGTAAAAACCTTTTCTTTCCCAAATGTTTAAAAAATTAGAAATATTGCTTTTTTCAATATTGAGTATTCACTATGTAATAGAAGTGGTAATGTTAAACAAGTCATTTCAATATTTTATTCAATTATTTGTTTTAAATTTTATTTATTTTTTTTTAGTTTTCAACCTTCACTTCAATAAGATTCTGAGTTCTAAATTTTCTCCACCTCTTTCTACCCCCCTTCCCCAAGACAGCATGCAATCTGATATAGGCTATATATTTATAATCATATTAAATACATTTCCACATTATCAATGTTATAAAGAATTAGAACCAAAGGGAAAAACCATGAGAAAGAAGAAACAAACAAAATAAAAAAAAGGGAGAAAACAGTATGCTTTGATCTGCTTCAATTATTTGTATGCACTCAAAACTAAGTTCTATTCACTGGATTTCACTTTATAGTTCTTTGGAAGCATATCATCAGGCTAGTTTATTATTTATGTCTTTCTGAGTGAGACAGAGAGCAAGTGCTAGAGGATCTCAGAGGAGTAAAGTGGTACTTTTAGTTGGAGTATCAGGAGAGGATAGCATGCTTTATCATTGTTTCTCCTGAATCACGGTTGGTCTTTGCATTGTTCTGAATTTTCAAGTCTTTAAAGTCATTTCTCTTTAAGATATTGTTGTAACGGTATCAGTTGCTGTAGTGGTTCTGTTTGCTTACTCATAAGCCTTCCCAAGTTTCTGTAAAGCCATCTCTTTCATAATTTATTATAGTGCAATGGTATTCTACTACACTTATATGCCATAACTTGTTCAACCATTCCCCAAATTATCATCATTCTATTATTTTCCAAGTCATTGTCACCCTGAAAAAAGTTATTTTGAATATATTTGCTTTAAATATATTTTAATATATATTTAAATATATTTCCATCTTTCTTTTGTCTCTTTTGGGTATGGAACTGATAGTGCTATCACTGTGTTAAAGGGCAAATATACTTTAATAGTTTTGGGGATATGGTTCCAAATTGTTATCCTAGACTAATTCACTGTTCCACCAACAGCGTATTAGTGTGCCTGTTTTCTCATAGGTATAGGTTCAAGATGATCATGGGCAGCTAGATGACATAGGGGATAGAATACTTGGCCTGGAATCAGGAAGACCTGAGTTTAAATCTGAGCTTGACACTTATTAGCTGCATGACCATGAGCAATTTACATAACCCTGTTTGCTTCAATCTCCTTATCTGTAAAACAAGCCGGAAAAGGAAATGGAAAAACACTCTAGTATCTTGCCAAGAAAACACCAAATGGGGTAATAAAGAGTTGAACATGACTGAAATGATTGAGCAGCAAGAAGATAATCAAGTGTGGGACTGTAAGAAATAAATATGTATAGAAAGTGTCAAATAAACAATTCCAACAATCTTCAAGCTTGGAAGTCTATAGTCAAATACTGTCAGTGTGCAGACATAATAAATAATTATAATGATAATAAACAGCTCATATTTTCTGGTCACAGTGTTTTCCTTACCACAAAACATTTGAGGTAGATGGAGCAAACTTTATTCTTGTGTTCATCCTTGGCTAAACTCCTAACAGACTGGGACTGAACTAACCTTCTGGTTGGATAGTAACCCAGATTCTCATATTCCACTCTGGATCATGATCATAAAGATTTAAAGGGGGTTGTGAATAGAAGAATCAGGATGCCAATGGAAGTGATAAGAAGGATGAAGCCATCAAATGTGTGAAGATAGAAGGAAGAAGCTATTATATGCCAGGAGCAGACATGGTAGAGAGCCATGGGAAGAGGAAGGCAGAGAATGACTCAATTCTGGAATCTACAATTATTCTTTAGCCCTAGTGATAGATATAATCAAAGTTTGAGTATAATTCTGTTGAATTTATCTACTCTGGTGATCCGATGGGGGCCAAAAAAACAGATATTTACAATTACTTTTCCTACTTTACCTTGCCCTGAGTAGGGGAAGAACAGATGGAGGGAGTTGAATGTATTTTTTACTATATATTCATTTTATAAGTAGATTATCTACTTCCCTCTGAAACTTATGGTGCTTTCTAGTAAATCTCACTTTCTATTGTAAATCATTAAATATGATAAAACTGCTGATAATCATAAATATAAACTGTTATATATAGTTATTTTGTAATAGCAGAATGTGTTAGCAGAGACACTCAGAACATTATTGTAAATGTAAATTTTGATATTTCAAGGGATCAGTGGTCTCATTATTCAAATGGTGCTAGCTGCCGTCTTTCTCTAGCCCTTTCAAGGTGTGTCACTCTTTCCCAAGTCCAGTTTCCCATAGTCCAGCATACTTCATTTTTCCTATTCAATTCTGGACAAAACTGATTGTTTATTAGAAGAACTTACCATATGTGTGTATAAGTGGTATACATACACGGCATACATTGTGTACACATAATCATATATGCATACATATTCTGTATATGTGTAGACACATTTTTCCATTGACTGGAACTATGACTTTGTGTAGGAAACTCCTATTAAAGACATTTCTTCTATCAATAAAGATAAGTATTTACTCTACAAATTATGGTCTTAGAGAGTAATTTTGGCTATGGAGAGGTTAAATGATTTGTCCAGAATCACATCACAGATATATGTCAAAGACTGTACTTGAACCTAGGTCATCTTAATTCTAAAGCTAACCACTACACTACTCTTCAGAGTCAAAATATTCAAACTCTGATACATGATGGATGTCAAACACTGCAAAGATGACAAGAAGAGTAGGTGTTGAGAAAAATTGGGGATCTTAAAGAAAAGGCATCATCATTAAAATCGTTAAAGCAATTTGGGTCTCATAAATTGAATTGCAAGGGGTAAACAGAGAAAAGGAGGTTACGAAATGAAGGCAATATATATATAGATGACACTTTCTGGAGGGTTGGCTTTGAGTGAAAGAAGATACAGAACAATACCTTTGGGATATGGCATGTTCAAATGGAGATTTTTTTAAAGGGGGAGGAAGAGGAGACTCAGAATCTAGGTAAACAGTAAACCAATTCAGACATTGCTTTCATTGGTAACCTATAATTTCCTTTTTATATCAACTTCATTTTGATGTCATTTATTATTCACTATATCTAAGACATTTTAAGTTTCTTCTTAGAAAAAAAAGTAGTTGCCATGATATTTATTATGTAGAATATAACTCTCTTTTACCTTTCATTTTTGAATCATATTTTCCAACATATATTTTACCATTTCCCACTATTCCTTTTTTTTTTGAGAAGCAAAAAATTTAAAATAATATGGTTCAAAAAGGGAGGGTGAGACATTTTTGTATTTTAAGAAAACTTAGGAAGTTTGCAGGAAAAATTTGTGACTCTGGGGTGGATGTTTGCTTTGAACTCAGATATGTAGAACATAGTACCAGTAGCAGCTTTAGGAGCTCAGCCCAGATATGGCAAGGGCATCAGAAAATGGTCAGAAGTGACTGTAGATACCCTTTCTACCACATAAATAGTTGTTGAAGTGGATTGAAGAGAAAATTGGTCTTCTGGCCTTGTGTCTCCCCTCAATTTAATTCATTCTCCACTCAACTGCTAAAGTGATTTTCCTGAAGTATAGATATACCTATGGCACACTTCCAACTCATTAAAATACAATGGTTCCCATTAAAAATCCTCAAACCTAGCTTCTTCTCACATTTACACACTTCTTATACTTTATTCTTCACGTGTTCTTCAATTAAATTATAGTCACTTACTATCCACATATGACACACCATTTCCAAATTATATACCTTCCATGCCTGGAAGGTTTTTCTTCCTCATTTTTGCCACTTAATTTACCTGGCTTCCTTCAAGAGTCAGCTCAAATACCAATTTCTGCAGTAGACCTTTCCTGGTCTCTTCCCTGCCCATTTCCCTTTTACTGTTCATATATTCATACTGTCTTCACTACTTGAATGTGAGCTCCTTCATGGCAGGTTTTTTTTTCTATTTTAATATTCATCATAAATTCAAATAAAATTTGTTTCTCATAAAAAAGGAATAGTTAGAAATGTCTACCATGTGCAAGGCATTATACTAAGTGCTAGGAATAAAAATAAGAAAAAGAAAGATAGTTCCTGCCCTTAAGGGGTTTACAATCTAATGAAGGAAGAAAATAGACAAAAGGAAGCTGAAAAAGGGGAATGAGGGAAGTATCCAGAACTAGGACATGATGATAGTGGTGGTGAACCCAAGGGGTAAAATGGTTGGAAAACGAAGAGTTGTCTGGGCTTTAAATGGAGGCTTTGGTAGGAGATAATTTCTCCTCCCTCCAGTCCTACAATTAGAGGGGCAGAGGTAACTTTTGGTACTGATGAGGTGTGAGTAAGAAAGTAACAAAGCCGATGAAATCTGTGGGATGATGGGTTTCCTGATGTCGAACTTCTTGTTTTCTTTTGGGACATGTTGATGACAGAGTTGAAACCAAGGAGTGCAACTGGTATAATAGAAATGCTATAAAATAAACATGTATATATATATATATATATATATATATATATATATGTATATATATATATATATACATATATATATACATATATACATATATATATGTGTGTCCATATTGCAATGATCTAGGTAAGAAGTGAACAGATCCGGAACCAGAACTCCCCAGAATGGCATAACCAGATTAAAATATAATTAGGAAGTATGTAATAAAATAAATAAAATAAATAAAATAAAATACAACATAGATAAGATTAATTTGTGGTTTTCTAAGTCAAACTGCCCCCACAGGAATCTCTTTTTGAGATTGACAACACCGCTAAATCAAAAAGAATCAATCAGACAGGTTGAAGAACCTGACAGAGAAGCATCATCATGCAAATTCAGAAAGAGACAATATATAGAAAGAGAGTGTGATCAACACAGGAGTCAAAAAGAATGAATGAGAAAAGGCAATGGATTTAAGTATAAACTAACCACTGAAGACCTTGGAAAAAGGAGTTCATTCATGTGGTAAGGACTAAAGAGATTGCAAGGTGTTAGAAATCGGGTCAGATAAATAGGTATATACAATTCTTTCTAAAATTTGGCTTCAAAAGGAAGACAAGACATAGGATGATAAGTTGAGTTATGATCTTTAAAGATCTTTGTTTGTCTATTTGTTTTTAAGGATGAGGACAATCTGAACATGTATCCGGGTATCAGGGAAGGAGTCCATGGATAAGAAGAGACTGAAAATTAGTCAAGTAACAGGGATCAAGAGGACAAACACTTATGAGAGAGAAATAACATTCCTATAAACCAAACCAATGAAACTCTAAATGTGATATTTCAGGGAGTATGAGAGCCGTATCATGCAGTAGAATAACAAGGATAGCTAGTATTTATATACCAATTTAAAGCTTATTAAATTATATATTTGTGTATATAATGTATATGTTATACAATCAATCCTCAATATTCATGTATTTAACTTCTGTGACTTCCAGCATTCCTATGATTTTATTAGTAAGCTAATTTTCTTTTTCAGGATGGCAACCACTTACACTCCCATCTATACACAATAGAAAAAAAAAGGAGAGGCAAGATGCACACAAGTCTGGGGAACAGCTGGGATCCCACTAGGCATTCACTGGTCTTGCTCATCCTACTGTTTTAAAGTGCTCCTGTACATTCACTGCATAATTTCATTGTTTGTCTTTAAAACTCAAGTTTTGTGTTGCAGTCATAAACCCAAAGCATGGTGCAAATCCTTTGGGCTTTAAGCCCAAATGTACACAGTGATGTGGCTTAGTAAGAAAATAAAGGTGTTAGATAAACTTTGTGCTAGAAGGTCCGCAGTTGCTGACAGCTGTGATTTTGGTGTTAACAAATCTTTGATTTGTTGTATTCACAAAAGGAAGAAAAGTATTTGTAAAAGTGTTCATGAATCCACTCCAGGAATTGCTAAAGTAACCACTTAAGGAAAAGCAGCTAAATTTGTAGGTAAATGGAATGGAGTTCATCCCCATCCTGCAGTGTTCCCTTTGCCAAGTAAACATCCTGACTCCCTTGCTGCCCAAACAACTGGGTGTCTAAACAGCCTTGTCTGGAACCACCCCAGTCAGGAGTGCCAATTGGACAAGGGGCCTGAGATCCATCTCAAGGCATGTATTTTTCATCAGCAAACATCAGTCAAGATGCTGAAAGGGAGATAAGAGATGCCAGGTTGCCCCTTTCCCTTTTTAACCTTATAGTTCTTCTGACATCACTGACCCTCTTTCTACTATCCTGTCCAGCATTGCCTCTTCTCACCCGTGCATTTATGTGTTATCTCACGGTTACTATGTTAGAAAAAGTGCATATTGTCAGAAGTAATGTTTTGTTATAAAAATTATTTGTAGAAAAGTGTATTTTCAGTAATCTCTAAAGAAAGATTACAGTTTTTAGTGGTCTTGGGAAGCTAACAGCTTCAATGTGTCAACATTTTTTTTTATTTTTCCCTGTTTTGTAGGAATGTTATCCCTATAAAAGTTGTAGATTGACTCTATACATGCATACATACATATATGTGTATGTACATATATGTATACAAATATATATGTAAATGTGTGTATATTTAGTTCCTATAACAAACCTGTGAGGTAGCAATCATTATTATCATAATGTTACAAATTAGGAAACTGAGAGGTTAAATGATTGCCAAAGATCATAGTTGGAAGTGTCTGAGGTAAGATTCAAACTTGAGTCTTATGACTCTAAATCTAACACCCTATGCATTGTGCCATTTTGCTGCCAATCGGGTCCTGCTCTACCACCTTCTCATGATATGGAGTACATTGGATTCATCAAAGCTATGCCAGTGGAAAATAACATCTGCAGCATCCCATGAAGCCAGAAAGTAGTTAACTTTTGGCTCAACAATGGACTTTGTATGCTTCCTCCAAGGATAAACCTTGTTTTGTGAGGCTAATTATGAGACATTTGGCTAGCAGGTGATGCATATATCTGGCTATCACAACTCATGGAAATTATCTATCCAGGTCCTCAGAGATTGTTATCTATACTAGTGAAGCCAGCCATGCCAAATGAATTATGAATCTTATACAGTGTTGAAGTCAGAAGTGATAGGAAAATAGATGTAATATTTGGAAATATAGCAAACATTTTCCCAAGTCCCTCACAAACTACATAGATGAAAGAGTCACTTACAGTTGGGGGTTATTTTGGCCCCCACTTCAGCTTACTTGTCTCAGAATTATATATTTTAATAAGGAAGCTTTTACTAATTTATTTTCCCACAGTTTAACTTAGTATTTTGAAAGCCTTTGGACTTAATGATAACATTGACGTTATAAACTCTCAAAAGGCACAAGACACATTTGATCATCAATCATCCATCCCCAAACCCATTTGGCACCTTGCCACATTCAGCCGCCTGTAAAACCCACCATAGGACCTGCCAAACAAAGCAGTTGGTAATGCCACAATTGAGTGAGTGCAATGTAGAGAATGTGTCAGCAGTTTAGAAGCAATTTGAGAGGGCAAAGATTTGGAGTCTTTTTTTTTTTCAGATCACGTTAGTAGCTGAGTATCCAGGGGATCTCATAGGACTGGGTGAATGAGGGCTAGGAGAGAAGCATTAACAGGAAAGGAAGACAGACCCAGGGTGGACAACGAAGCCAAGTCAAGTTCTGGAGTCACATTACTAGCTATTCCCCTGGATACCTGATCATTGAAAAGCTGAAAAACTCTGTGTAGGAAGGGATCAACTAAATGAACAAGGCAAGAATAGGGGTGGGGATGAGGAGCAGAACTGAAACATAAGTAAAATGCCCATATGCTAAGCATAATTGAAAAAGGATCTGAATTACAGTCTGAGTTTTAGATTAAATCTATGAAAGAACTGAATAAAATGCCTTCTCTTGGAGAAGAGGAGAGGTTCCCTGGATTTACTTCTTAGAAATTTCTAAAAGATGGAGACATAGAGTATAGTTTTAAAGCCCCAACTTTTTTTTTTATTTGTATTTTCCTATCAGTAAAGAAATTTTGGGCATCCACTCCTAGCCACAAAATGATTCTTCAAGACCCAACTCAGATGCCACCCTCAAATGATTTTCCTGAAGCACAAGTCTGAGGAGGTCATCTCCCTCTGCAATAAATGCTAGTGATCCCCTATTACCTCAAAAATCAATTATAATATCTTCCATTAGGCTTTAATAACCTTTTCAGCCAGTTCCTCCTTCCCTTTCCCACCTTTTTACACTTCACTCCAGCAGAGTAAAGATCCAATGTCATTCTATTTCCTCGTGTTCATTAGTAGTAGCTTTCCTTCTTTTCCCTTTGTGCATTTTCACTAACAGTGCTCCATATGTGTAATGCTCTCCCTCTTTACATACATCTATTGACTTCTCTGACTTCCTTGAAGACTCAGCTCAAACTTTATCTTTGGCAAGAGGCTTTTCCCAGTGTCCCCTAGCTGCACCAGTGCCATCACTTTGAGATTACCTCTCATTTATACATAGTTGCTGGCATGTCTTCTCTCTCATTAAAATGTGAGCTCTTTGAGGGCAGGGAATAAACTTTTGGCTTTATCTATCCACTGCTTATACATGACTCATAATAAATTCTTTTTGACTGACTGACTGGTTGGGAGGGGTATGTGTATGTGTGGCATTTTCTCACTATCACCTATATAGCAAAAGGGAATTGATTTGCTTGCCACGTATAAGAATGGGCAGGGTACAGTATCAGGTTAGAACTGATATAGGATAGTCAGGTTGTATTGGAAATAAGTTTCATGATCTGCTTATAAGAGCTATATGAGACATGAGTCATCTTCCCACCATCTGGTTAGTTACTCTCATACAATATGGCCCAATACCACACCCACCACTGCCCCCACAACCCTAAGGAACAAAAGTTCTATTTTATAGACCACTGGACAAGACAACTTAGAGGACTTAGAGTTTTCTCAATTGTTTAACTTTTATAAACTTAATGATTCTTTCTAAGCAAACTAAAACAAGCAAACAAAGGCCATGGGATGTGTAAGAATGTGATGGTCTAAACCAAGACTATCATTTCACCACCAAACTGACCTTTGTAAAACCTAAATGTGTCCTATGAACATATCACAGTCATTTCCATTTGACCCACATCTAATTTCTGAATTGAATGTTGGTGGTTAGTGTGGAACTTGTAAAATTTTGCTATAGGTTCTTTTTTTTCTACTCTGCCTAGAAAGTGTGGCTTTTTAAAATTTTGGCGAGGATAATTTTAATTGAGGATACCATTGGCAGACCCCTGAGTGCTCATTTTGGAGCCTCAAAGTAGGACAGCCTTCCACCATTTCCTCTGTCATTCACCTTTACAGTAGTTTTCTATTGGGTTGTATATTGATTCTTTGGCATATATATATATATACATACATACATACATACATATATTTATTTATTTATTCATTTGTTTATAAATATATATTTATAAATATATATGTATATATATATATATATATGCACACATACACACACACATACACACACACAGACGCATATATTCTGCCTTCCACAAGGATCTCATTTTAGGAACATGCCCCCCTTTTGGACCAATAGGAGGACTTTGGAACAATTTAAAATTTAGGTTAGATTTAAAACAATATGGACATGTTGAATAACAATTCCATCTCATCAACATCAGAGCTGAGCAGAGACTTATCTGGCTAGGTGAATAGGCCATAACAAACTAAGTTGATGACATAGATGCCTTATGTTACAGTGGAGGGTAGTACAAGTGGATTTAGGAGAATAGAGTTTGAATTCTAATCCTCTCGCTAGTCATGTGTCCCTGGATTCAGTTACTATACCTATGTCTCAGTTTCCTCATCTATAGAATGAAATTCCCAATATCTTTTCAGGTTCTAAATACTATTATTCTGACCAAACATTCTGGTGTCCCTCTGAACCAATGACTTGCTTCACTGTTTCCACTCTAGTGACTTGTCAAATGATTCTGTAACCTTCCTTTGTAAAAACCTAGTCTATTGAGTCTTACTTTGATTGAGTTTCATCTGACAGCTGTATTTTTTCCTACCTTACTCCTTGTTCTCTGATTTTATTTTTCCTTTCTAGTCAGAATGTCTCCTATTTCCAATGGTAGAGCTGGCCAGTTTTCCTGGGAGATTGAAAAACAGCTCCCCTTGAATGCAGGTTGCTCTACTTCTTATTATTTTGGGATATGTACCAACTATTATTTTATGCATCAGGTAGTAAAGTGACAGGAAATGTTGAAATGCCAGCCCCCAACTGAAAGGTGGAAATATTTTGTCCTAGTTCTACTGTCATCCCAGGAAGCGATTACCAGTCTAGAAAGGTGTCCAGCTGGCATGTCCTCAGTCTGCTGCTCTCTACCTTCTGTTACCTAAAGCGATGCTCGTATACCGTACATTCCCTAAACAAAATTACAGAGACCATGTAATTTGTATTTGGGACCCACAGAACCTCAATTCTTTATCTCTCTTCCCTTGTGTCCTCTCCCTTCCCTATCAGGAACAATGTATCCTTCCAATCTTTCGCTATTAAAATCTGAAAAGATATGAAAATTTTTTCCTCTTACATGTTTATACTATTACAGAATCTGAGAGATAAGAGTGGTTTCTAGAGAGTAGTTAAACATAAGATCAAAAGTTTTGAGTTGAAGGGAACCCTCAAGGCCGTCTAGTCCAACTATCCTCTAGTCCCATGATAATTTTATAGATGAGGAATAGAGAGCCAGAAAGGTCAATAGGCTAGCTGAAGGTCACAGTGTAAGTTCATGACAAGATTGGGCCTAGACCTCATAATGCCTGACTATGTAGTTCAGCACATATAATATACTAAGGTAGATGACTTAGAATTTTCAGTCTATTAAGGCTCATAAAGGTTATCTAGGCCAATGTCCAAATTATGACATATGATGAAGCTGAGATACAAATAGATCAAAGGACTTATCCAAAGTCACATAATGAGTTGGTGGCAGACCTGGGATAAGAATCAAAGCCTTAATCTCAAGGAATAGTGCTCTTTTTATTGAATTTATGGTTTTAACTTAAAATGTAACATGTTAGAACATAAAATATCAAGGATATGGGAGAGCTGAGCTTTCCCCAGAGAGTAATGACTCAAGATGATCATCCAGTTTCCTGGGTTTTCTGGGTCTCTTAATGTTTCAGAATATGTAGGAACTCAGGAAAGTAGTCAGCAGTGTATGTGGGGGGGGGGGGTAAGACGTGGTAGCAACTGATGTTCTAACAGATCATGAGGTTCACATGTAATGTGTCCAAAACTGGCTTTCCTTATCACAAAGTCAAAGCTTTTGGGGTTGTCCTACCATTTTTCCACGAGAATTCCTAACACTACTGTGTCATAGCTTTTTTCTCCCTTCAAAGTTACTCCCAGAATTCTTTTACTGCTGTGCAAACTTTTTTTTCCTATTTTTTTCAATAATTAAAGAATAGAAAATATTAGATATATTATACTACAAAACCATTTATTAATACTCTTCCAAACTAATCATATTATATAGCCATAATTAAGTATTAATTGTGAAAATTTTAACACTTTGAGAAATTAATTATCTTATAACTAGACTTCAAAAGAAATTTATGACAGGCTCCCAACTGCATTGGGAGGCTAAATATTTTAATTTTTTTCAAAATAGTTACTTTGGCTCTTTTGTCAGAAGACCTGGGTTTAAATACTACATCTGATGATTACTACCTATACAACTTGGTTAAGTCCCTTGGCCTTAGTTTTCTCATCTTTAAAATGAAAGATTTGCATTATATCACCTTTGAGGTCTGTTATAGCTCTATATGGATAATCCTATAATCACATTATTTCTTCTTCATATTTTATACTCAATAAAGAGCTAACAACAAGAAGCACATTCTGAACCTGATGTAAAAAATAGATGGAATAGTAAAATATCAGTATCCAAAATATTGGATTCCATATTCATCTTCTGGGAGGACAAGAGCATAACCCATAATACAATTTTTCCTGGACCTATTCCACAAGCCTGACACCAGTCATAAGATTGTTAAACTCACTCATATGGTGGAAGGGAGAAGGGTTTTGTTTGTTTTTTGCTTTTCACCCAAAGGATCTTAGGTGAAACTCCTGAAATCATAAGTTGGAGGAGATTTTGACCAACTCTGTTTTGGCCTACAAACCTCCAGGAAATAATAGGAAAGAGTTTATTTTGGCAGTTACAAAAGGAAGTGATTTTTTTTATTGTAAGTGTTTTCCTGAATATTATCCAAAAATTTTGATGTCTTCCAACGTCTCATAAATACCTGAGAGAGCATATGATGATGAGCACAGAAGGGGGTAGGGGAAGCAGGGAGCAGTGAGAAATGCTTTTCCTTGGTACATGTTGGCCCTGATAAGTGAATGAAGAAAGAACAGATAAGAGGAGAAATCAAGACACATTTATTGTCCCTGCCACCAGCTTCCTAAGAGAAGGTGTCTTAAGAATGAGATAGAATCTATTATGTGAAAGGAAAACACAAGACTAAATAGTCCTCCAGGTTTTATTGAAAGCTCAAGGTTTAAGGATTAGCATTTCTCTTTGTGCTTTTTCATGGTAATTGCATAGTACTAGCCAAACATCTTTGTTAGAACCTCCTGGTCACCATTAACTTAATGGGAATAAAGAGACCTTGAGGTATATTTAGTAAAGAAATTCAGAAAACGTTATCAGAGCCAGAACTGAATGTGTTGGGAGATAATAACAGGAATGGCCTAGCTGAAAAATAATTTGTCTTTGCTACCAATCTCCTTTCCCTAATTTCCTACTTTTTTTCTTTCGTTCAATCTTTTAGTATCTTCTCTCTTTCCTTCAAATCCCACATGGAATATTGGCTTTTCATATTTTTGACATGGTGAATTCCCACTTAAACTAGGACTCTCTGGGCAATCACTCAAGCTCTGTACTTATTCCTCTATCACTCCTGCCTCTGACATACCAAAAGCAATACAATCAGAGCAAATGATGAGGCAGGAACAAGGTAGGCAGACAAGATTTAGAAAGGGAAAAAAAGATCAAAACTAGAAAGGCAGTCATCATCTAAGTATACGTTTTCTGTAGGAAATGAAGAGGCCAGAAAAACAAACAGGAGAATAAATTTGAAACTCCAGTGATATGAACTTGGACCCACTTTTCTCTTTTTGGTAAAGAGGTGGTAGATTATAACAATAGAATGGTTTACATGCCAGCAGGCAGCTGTGTTAGTTTTGCTTGGCAGTTTTTATTTATTATAAAGGTGGGTTCAATGAGGAGTATATCTTGAAATTACTGTAGCATAAAAACAAAAGACATTGATAAACCTTCAAAAGTGAGGGGAAAAATAACCTTGACAACTAATATAAACTTTTACTTCAATGAGGAAATTTTATATGCTTTCTGTTTGGACTTGAACCACTCTCAAATATAACTATGAAGATGAGTAGGTGAATATTAATAATAACTATTATATTACAATATGTTACATATCATAATACATAATACATTCTATTATAATGATAACTTATTATAATCCAAATTAATAAAAGGTTCATAAAATACTGTCCTCCTCAAACCCTGAGATTGGCTTTGTGAATATTACTATATCTATTTTATAGAAGAGGATGCTAAAGTTCAGGAAAGTTCAGTAGGAGACAATGGTGGTGTTACTACAGAGCATAGTACTTAAGAGTCAATGCGTCTGACTTTCAGTTCTGGCCCTGCCATACACGACTCTCTGGGTTTCACTTTTCTCATCTGTAAAAACATGTGGTTTGCATGGATGATCTATCTATAAGATTCCTTCCAACTCTGAATCTTTTCCTCCTCTAACTTGCCCAAAGTTACCCTGAATGAGTAGCAAAGGCAAGGCAGAAAGTCGGTAATATTGAGCACCAACTTATCATTCTTTCCAACGGTCCAAGCTACCTCCTGGAAGGAGGAGCGAGGAGGGAGGGTAAGGACTGAGGTTAAACTGAAGGGTCCCTTTGTATTTGGGTGTTAGATTTGGATCCAGAAAATCTGTGTTTGGGTAACCTCACTGAAGTCATCTGATCTGATTAGCCTGTCAGTCAAAGTGCTGGATACCAGAGAAATACAAAAGAGTTAAAAAAGGTCATAACTTCTTCAGACCAACTCTGATCTGAAGTCAGTCCCAAGGAAAAAGATGGTGCAGAACTTGGGGAGAAAAAGCATGAGTTTTCTAAACTTCATTTACAGTGTACATCAGCCCAAATTAATTGAGCTGGCCATAGGAAAAGAAGGCGGTCTGTGCTAAAAAAAATTAAAAAGACTACTTTGTTACTAGTCCCCATATTTTTGTCAACATATCACTACAACTACTGCTACAAAATTAGCCATTATGACTATAATGTAAATTTCTTATTTGTTTTGCTACATGTTATAAAAGTTAATTCAGGAAGACAGACACACAATGGACACTTACTTTTTATCTTTTTTTTTTCTCTAAAAGGACATATAACAACTGGCTAAGCCTTCAAAACCTGGCATCTATATGACTTCAAGGATATTAAATCATCTTATTCTTATTTTAACTGCTCCCCCTGCAACCAAAAAAAAAATCCCTGTTTCAAGTGGGGAAAAAGAAGCACTAATTTGGGAGTGAGGGGACTAGATTTGGCACTGTCCTCCAAATATCTAAATGACTTTGGATAATTCTTTTTACTTTCCTGGGGCACAGTTTCTTCCTTTGTAAATGCAATAGAGATCTGATCTGTAATTTAATTGGAATAGGAAATTGTAAAGTGAAGAGACTTATTATACCACTGTGAGTTGGGAATTGCTCCATAACTTAACAGTACTTTTAAAAGAGTTGTCTTGAATAATAAGGTTAAGTGACTTTCCTAGAGTTACTTCGCCATTATGAGTCACAGGTAGACCTTGAACCCAAGTCTCTCTGGCTTTGAGGCAGCCTTTCTAACCACTAAGCCATATTGCCTCTCTATGAAAGTACCTAATGAGATCAAAAAGATGCAAATTCTTCGAAGAATATAATGCACTCTCTAAAAATAAACTATTATTTTCATGCAAAACAAAGATTTTAATACACTAGGAATAGATAATTACACAATAATCTTTTTCACAGGCCTTCTTATTCTTAAAATAGACATTAGGAATAGGTTTCAAAAATTATTAAGTTAATTTCCGTAGAGTATCAAGTGATCAAGTCTTCTTCTATTTCTTCTGACTATATTTCCTTCACATCTACCTATGGTCCCTGATCCCATTCATAACTTCAAAAATAATCCTACGTACATTGTAAATACTTATTCAATATCTTGACTGTATCCAATTCCACTGAAGAGTTTTTAATGTCTGAGTGACAGCAATCAATGTACCTTATGAGCTAGATTCTCTCAAATGTCCCTAGAAACCTACAGCTACAATGGGATCAAAGACACCTTAAGCAATTTACTAATAGCTGTGAGGCATATTTTACCACATCCCTTCCAGTAGTTATATATATATTTTTTTAAGGGTGGTCAATCTGATGAGTGTGATGTTATATGTGAGAGATGTTTTAACTTGATTTCTCTAATCAATAATGATTTGGAATATTTTTTCATGTGACTTCTGATCAATTTGATTTCTTCTTCTGTAATCTGCCTGTTCATATCTTTTTATTATATAACTTTGGAAGAATGGCTCATATATTTTTTTTTTTTTTGCTTTTTGGAAGGGAGAATGCAGAGCAGTTGGGGTTAAGTGATTTGCCCAACATCACATGAGTTGTAAGTGTTGAGTCTGAGGTCAAATTTGAACTCAGGTCCTCCTGACTCCAGGGCTGGTGCTCTATTCACTATGCCACCTAGCTGCCCCCTCATTTTTTATAAATTTATAATTTTTAATAAATTTTTATAAATCTCTATATGTTTGAGAAATAAAGCCTTTATTGTATGAATTTACTATTTTCCCAAGTTTCCTGTTTTCCTTCTGATTTTGTCTGCTTTACTGTCGTATGTGCAAATTTTTTTTTAATCTCATGTAGACAAAAATATCCATTTTACTTCCCTTGATCCTCTCTTTCTCTTTTTTGGTTATAAATTCTTCCTTTATCCATAGATTTAACAGGTGTATTTTTTTTCCATGCTCCACCAAAATTACTTATGATATCAACTTCATTTCTAAATCATTTATCCGTTTTGACCTTATCTTGGTATACAGGGTAAAATGTTGGCTGTGTTTAGTTTGTGCCAAACTACTTTCCAGTTTTCCCACCAATTTTTGTCAAATAGAAAATTCTTACCCCCCAAACCTGGAATCTTTGGGTTTAACAAACACCAGATTACAACAGTCGTGTACATCTTTGTAATCTCTTCCACTGATACACCACTGTATTTCTTAGTCAATATCAAATTGTTTTCGTGATCGCCACTTTGTAACACAGCTTGAAATTTCACACTACTAGGCCACTTTCCTTCACATTTTTTTTCATTGATGCCTTTGATATTCTTGATCTTTTTTAGTTTTCAGATGAAATTCGTCATTACCTTTTTAACTTTATAAAATAATTATTTGGTAGTTTCACTGATATGACACTGACTAAATAAATTAATTTAGGTAGAATTGCCATTTGTATTATGTGACTTATCCTACCTATGACCAAGTAATATTTCCCTCATTGCTTAGATCTATGTTTGTGTGAAAAGTGTTTTGTAATTTTGCTTATATAGTCCCTGAGTTTGTCTTGGCAAGTAGACTCTCAAGTACTTTACACTCTATGCAGTTATTTTGAACATGATTTCTCCTTCTTTGTCTTCCTGCTGAGTGATGATTTATGTGATTTTATTCTTTATCCTATGATTTTCCTAAAGTTGTTAATTGTTTCAAATAGTTTTGTTTTTAGTTGATTTTCTGGATTTTCTAAGTATACCTTCATGTCATCCGCAAACAGTGATAGTTTTGTTTCCTCATTGCCCCATTTTAGTCCTCTAACTTATTTTTCTTGTCTAATTGCTATAGTTACTATTTCAAATGCAATATTTAATGATAGTGGTGCTAATAGATATCCTTGCTTCACCCCTGATATTATTGGGAAAGCTTCACATTTATCCCCATTTTATACTCTGGTTCTAAAATATAAAGGCAAATTTCCTTGATAGTATCTTAAAATCTGTCTAGGTTCTGTCTTTCATCATAGCTTTTGGGTAGTCTAATCATTCCTAAGTTCTCTCTCATTGACCAATTTTCAGAGTTCATATGTCAAGGAGAAAATGTTGTAAGCAGTCAGAAAGAAACAATTTTAGTATTGTGGATATCGAGATATTCAAGATCTAGCAGCTTTTACATTAAGGGATCTCAGGCCTTGGAATATAATATTCTGGAAGTCAGAAGAGCTAAGATTAAAACCAAGAATTGCCTACCTAGCAAAACTGAATATAATCCTTCAGGGGACAAAAAGGACATTCAATGAAATAGAGAACTTTCAAGCATTCCTGCTAAAAAGACCAGAGCTGAAGAAAAAAATTTGATTTTCAAATACAAGAATCAAGAGAAGCATGAAAAGAGAAACAGGAAAGAGAAATCATAAGAGACTTATTAAAGTTGAACTACTTATATTCCTACATGGAAAGATGGTATCTGTAAGTCATGAGACCTTTCTCAGTAAAAGCGTAGTTGGAAAGAATATAGATAGACAGTCAGTTAGAAAGATAGATAGATAGACAGACAGACAGACAGATAGATAGATAGATAGATAGATAGATAGATAGATAGATAGATAGAAGATAGATGGTACAGCATGAGTTGAATATGAAGGAATAATATCTAAAAATTAAGGGGTGAGAGAGGAATATATTGGGAAACAAAGAAAGAAAGAGATAGAACGGGGGTACTTTATCTCACATAAAAGAGACAAGAAAAAGATTTCACAATGGAGGGGGAGAGGTGAGAGGGAATGAGTGAACCTTACTCTCATTGGATTTGGCTTCAGAAGGGAATAACATACACACTCAACCAGGGATCTTATCCTACAGGAAAGTAAGGAGGGAGAAGGGATAAGAGAAGGGAGAGCAGATTGGATGAGGGGATAGTCAGGAGCAAACACTTTTAAAAAGGAACAGGCTAAAAGCAGAAAATAAAATAAATAAGTGGAGGAATAGGATGGAGGGAGACATAGACTTTCATACAATAAATATTGTGGAAATATTTTACATAACTACGCATTCTTGGCCTATATTGAATTGCTTTCCTTCTCAATGAGAGTGGGTGGGTAGGGAAGAAGAGAGAGAATTTGTAACTCAAGGTTTTAAAAACAAATGTTAAAAGTTGTTTTTACATGCAACTGGGAAATAAGATATATAGACAATGGGCATAGAAATCTATCTGCCCTATGAGAAAGTAAGGGGTGAAAGAATAGGGGAGTGATAGAAGGGAGGGCAGACTGGAAGAAGAGTTTATTGGAATGCATGCCATCTTGGGAGAGGGGAAAGGGAGAGATAGAGAGAAAATTTGGAACTCAAAATCTTGTGGAAGTCTCACATATCTCTCTTTCCAATCTTCTAAGTTGTCTTGGGCTGGAAGAATGGCTAAAATTGGACTTTTGTTGACTCTGTCACTCCAGGATTTGATTTGCAGCTTTATTTTAAAGTCATTTGGAGGGAAATGTTGGAAAAACTTGACTGAGTAATTCCTCTACTCCACCATTTTTTTCTGCCCCAATCTCTTCCTATTTTAAGGCTATAATCCCTTTAATATTCTCTCATCAACTTCTTCAAACATCACTTTCAAATACTTTCATTCCCTATATTAACTTGGATAAATCTTTCATTCAAATATGTTAGAGTTAAAATGAAGAGTATTTACTTCTGATCTATATATGCCAGCAAAGCCATGAACAGCAACAACAACAAATCCTATAAAGTTGTCCAAAATAGGGATGCAGCCTTTGCTTAAAGATATCTAATGATGAATACATAATCTTATAGCCTATTCTATTTTTGAAGTGATAAATGAATTAATGAAAAAATTAACTTAAAGCAAACCTCTTTCAAGTACATATTCTGTGTAAAGGACTGAATTAATCTCTAGGGGTGAGAACAGAAGGAAGAAAGACAGCTCCTGCCCTCAAGAAACTTAAATTTTAAAAGGAAAGGGAACACAGTAAGACAGCTAGTAAGGGAGTATGATAGGGAATAAGTTTGGAATTCAGAATCTTGGTTCTGGGGAAGATATGGTGAAAGGTGATCTTTCAGAGTATAGAATTCCACTCTACATCTTCTCTATCGGGATATCATCAGAGATTTTTTGCTAATTATTGCCTTAAATACAGGCAGAATTCAGGGGAATTTAGATTCATTTTATTCTCCTTCGCTGGATATCCCATTACCTTGAACAATTTAAAAGTGGAAGCAAGGAGGGTTAGATTATGGGACATTTTAAAATTCACTCTCCCTGGGAGTTAGGTTAACTTCTCTGAGGCAAGAGATATCATAAAAGCAGTAGGGCTAAAATTTTTAACCTTTTGAAACTTCTTGCTAGAGTTGAAGTACTTTAATTGAAGCAATAACAAGAGATAGCAACAATGTAAGAATAGGAAAAATTGGCATGATTGTGAGGGAAAATGCTGCCATGCTTATCCATGGTTTAGAATTACTAAGGAATGAATTATGGTGGAGCCTTCTTAGGGAAGACTCAAATTGAGTCAATCTTTGGCCCCCTGCCCTTGGAGAATGCTGCACAGTCCTTCATTGCTCTTCCTTCAATGCTTCATAAGCCATAGCAAGATTAATTAATTTCCCATCATTGAAGAGTGAGAGAGCCAAAGGAAAGAAGGCTTTATTACTTCTCTCAGAAGGAATAGGAAACTATATTTAATTTTACCTTTATTGTCACTTATATTAAGAAAGGAAGGAAGCAATCTTCTATTAAATTCCTCTTACTCCAAATATTTTGCTAAGTTGTATTGGTAATGGAATTTGGAGATGTCCCTGTATTGGCTTGGCTTTTGGGTTGAGTGTTAAAACCCAGAGCTTGTGAATCCCACTTGTGGGATGGACTTGTTGATGTGAAGAGAGAGGGCTGAACTGGGAGGAGCCGTGAATTGGGAGAGAGACCCAAGCCTAGAGAAGG
>CM053580.1:273696307-273713491 GCA_028627135.1 Pseudochirops cupreus | reverse complement strand
AAAGTGCTAGATAAAACTCCTGATTGCCAATTCCTAATGAGGTCCAAGCATTATATCTAAGGCTTGTCTTCCCAAAATGAATACATATAGTTCTAAAAAGAACAAAAATAAACATATACAGTAAAATGAACACTTAGTAAATAGGAAGGAAACCCATTTTCCCCAAATGAATAGCAAAGTAGAAATTTTTTTAAAAGCTTATCATATGAAAAGAAATATAGGCCAGCCATTACTTATTGAAATAGTTATCCCATTGGAAGTGAAGTAACTCAGTTCTACTAAGAAAAACAATCCCAAATCTCAACTAAGGGGAAAATTCTCTAAAATCTCTAGAGTAGCAAGTTGGGAATAAGGACAAGATTGAAGTTCAGATTGTCAGCTTCTTCAAATAGTATCTTTTGCTTGGGATTGGGGGACTGAAGAGAGTTTGAATGTCCATCTTCTCTCTCAGAAATAGAAGCTGGAAGATCCCAAAGGTTCAAAAACCCAGATTCTTTTCTCTCATGATCTGAACAATTCTATCACACCTCCACAGGAGCAGGGCATTTATCTCTAGCAATGAGGATAGGGTCTTACATATTTGATTTTTGAGCCAGTGCTTTAGTATATTTGATAAAACTATATTTGGACTTTGAGATTTTCATCCTCAGTTAGATATGGGCCACCATTCATAAGGACAGCATGATTTGAGGAATTAACTTATTAATGTTTAGGAGAGGGAAAAAGAAGTGCATAAGGTCATAGAGCGGAGAGAAGAAGACAACATGAAAACCTGATAATCACAAGAATGGAAATAAAATTAACCATCTATAGAGAGAAACTGATAGTGGAGAATATTATCTGCTGCTGGGGAGAAATGAAGCCCTGCAGAACCAAACAATAAAGGCACCTATTTTGGGTTGTATTATTAGCTAGATGGAAACTGAACAATTTTGTTTGAATGTTGTCTGGGCTGGTGGCTTTTTAGTGATATCTTCTGGTCGTTGTTGCTTGTCCTTCTTTCTCTAAGGGGACCCATATCATATGGTAATGTCTTAACTTATGAATGAAATGGATTTAAGTAAGGCAGGGCTATACAAAGTCATCAACCTCACTCTTTCCTGAAGAATCATCAAATTCCAGTGGCAAGACAAAAGTCAGGAGGACCAGTGATGTCTTGGGATACAATAAATGACCATGCAATCTTTGATGTTTGACCAAGCTCTAAGCATTCCAGAGGCCTTGCTTTCACCTCTTCCATGATTGTTGGAAGAAATTGTCCTTAAGTGCGAATTCGATCAATGAAGTCTTCCATGCTTTGGTCAGACACCCACCTATGATGGCAATGGTAATTCAAAGATCTTCCCTACCCCTTAATAAGACTAAGGGAATTTGAAGACCTTCCCTGCTTTTAAAATATACACTGCTCCCAATAGGCTGAAAGTAATCACATGGATTCTGTGGTGGGAGGAGTTTGCAGAAGGCTAGAGCATAGCCCACAGGAAGCTGGGAGTCAGAGCCAGCTAGACAGTTGGGAGGAAAGCACACTTTGGGGAGACGCAGATGGGTTTGTGAGTAAAAGTTGATGTTTGCCACCTGCTGTGACAGCTAGGCTTGTGTTGATTTGTGGGAAGGCTAAAGGATGCTGTGGCTCTCTGTGCTTATTAATTTCGTTACTAGTATGATGAAATTGGTTTACTGATGTTGGGATTTGGGTTTCTGGTGTCTGAATAAATGTTTTGCTTCTGTTTTCTGTATAGAGAGTCTGTTATATTTTGAGCACCATGTAGGTATATTTGTAGTGATTGTGGGCACTGTAAATATTTCATTGGTGCTACATCACCTAACTTCTGATAATTTTATGGCTTGTTGGTTACTCTTAAGCTGGCTTAGCCTATAAGGCAAGATGGTTTAGCAGGGTGTGGTCACTATAGGTGGTACAGATTCTTAGAGCCACAGGTGAGAGTTGAATCTCAAGTAGAAACAAAAAGTAGATAAGCAGCCCTGAAAAGGGCTGGGGAAGCCCTCACACCCTAGGTACAAGTCTTCCTTGAACAACCATGCACCCCAGTGCCCTTTGGAGTCTATGTGAAAGGAAACTCCTTAGAGCCCTGGCTGTGTTGCCCTCTGCTGCCTTCTATGACTTGAAATGCATAAATTACTCAAAACCCCCAGATATCTAAGCTGGGAAATTTTATGGTTCTCTGCTTTAAAGAACCTGACTGTCGCTGAAATGGCTCCACACTTCAAGACCTGGCTAAGAAACAGACTGGGAAAGGCATAGAACCTGATTCTAGGGTTATTGTTTCACTGAAAGGATGTACTTCTACAAATTTACTAAAAGAGTTTCATTTTGCTTCAGCTGAGGCAGCAGAGGGCTTAGTAGACATATGGAAAGGGAATTAATTTTGTCTATGTGTGTGTATGTGTGTACACATACATACACACATACATGTATGTGTGTGTATGTATATAAATTAAATTAATGATTATTAATCATCTTACTTGAGGAATAGACTCTCTAAAGTTAGAATGGAACAAGATAATTCATATGAAAAACTGCTAACCTAGATAACATACTGAGAGTTAATTTAAGAATCATCAGAGTACCTAATCCCAACAGGAAAAAAAAAGAGCTTGAATATCATATTTGAAGAAAAATGATCAGATCACTTAGAGCCAAAGGATAAACTGAAAATGCAAATAATTCAGTAATTGCCTCCTGAAATAAACAACAAAATCAAAACATATAACCTAAATCTAGAAATTCCAGCTCAAAGAAAAAATATTGCAAGTAGTCACAAAGAGTGGTTTTAGATACTGAGGAAATGTAATCAGGATCACACAAGTTTTAGAAGCTACCATTTTAAAGAATAAGAGATCATGGAATATGGTATTCCAAAAGGGAAAAGTTAAAAGTTTACAAGTGAAATTACTCATTCAACAAAATCAATATAATCCCACAGCAGAAAAATGGGTCTCTACTAAAATCAAGGATTTTCAAGAATTTCTGATAGAAAGATTAGACTTTAGTACAAATTTAGAAATGCCAATATAAAAATAAATAAAATACAAAATTAAGTGTAAACAAGCAAATGGATAAGATTCTTTAAGCATGAAATATTTGAATTCTAATGAAAGGTAGGAGGATGATACATATTTTCCTAAAACACATGCTATTCAGCAAAAGGTGTGGAAGGACAGAAAAAGAAAAGGTGAATTGCCTGGGGGAAGAGTCAATGTGCTGCTTTGATGACTTTAAAAGGAGAAAATAAATGGAAAGATAAAGGTGATATACTAGGGAATACAAAGGCAAAAATTGGGCAAAAACAGGAAGAGAATATTTGTACATAACCAGAGGTATTATCTTACATAACAAATAGAAATCTGTACAAATAAAAGAAAAAGTTGGGGGGAACAACTGTCACTAGAACTTCACTTTGAAATGATGCACAGAGAATTGAGCAAAATCACAAAAACAATTTACACTATAATAACAACACTGTTAAAATTAACATTTTTTAGTGATATACCTTGCTCAAAATCTATGATGAACCATAATTCCAGAGGACAAATGATTGATAGTTCTACCCAATTCCTGACAGATTGGTGATGGACTAAATATGCAGAGTGAGACACACATCTTGGGACGTGGCCAATGTGTGAATGTATTTTTACTTGGCTATGCATATTTTTGCAGGAGATATTTTTCCCAGTTCAAGGCAGGGAAGAAGGAAATGCTTAATAATTTTAAAAATGTTAATTAAAAACACACCTCTCTTTGACAACTGAAATAAAATCTTCTCTCTTAAATGTTTATAGATTATATGAAGAACTGAAAAAGTCTCCCTCCCTTGAATCAATACTCTAATTACCTGATAATGGTGAAGAAAATATTCTGACTCCTAGTTTAGTTATGGTTGTAATCACATCAATCTAAACTATATATTTCTTTCTATTTTTCTGGAACCTTACTTTTCCTTCTTGTGCCTTTTTACACTTTTCTAAAAGAAAAGGATTCAGTGTAAGGAAAGAGATTTTAGTAGAAGACATTGTTTCTTGTGAAATTTGATTAAGTAATGATTACATTCTTTTCATCAGATAAGTGTGGAAATAACTTTAGCCTGGAAATATAATTATTTTTAAAATATTTTAACTTCATAGGGTTTAGAATGTACTTCCACAATGACACAGAGTAAGTACTTAATAAATGTTTTTGTCTGGCTGAAATGGATTAAGCAATAGATGTTGACAGATACCAAGCCATTTTCTAAGGATGATTATTTTGCCAATAAAAATTAACTATCATAAAATGGAGGTTAAATGTTCAGGCAGCAAAACCTTGCTCATATTGTTAATTGGAGAGATTGGGCATAATTTTAGGTAAAAATTCTTTTGTGATTTTTTTTGGATGTGGATTGAAGGAATATTAATGGTTTTGCCTTAAAAAGTAGTAGGAAAAAATGGAGAGAAAAACTGATTTACCAAAAGCTTGATTAGAGGCTCAATTATTCTAGGTCATTATGAGAACATTTAAGGATGTTCTCCTTCCAGAGGAAAACAAGCAGATGAAAATAGAAAAGATGTGTCAAACTTTGATTAAGAAAAAGTTATAAGTAAGTGATCCCCAAAAGATTTTTCTTGCTATCATGTATAATGTTCAATATAGAGTCCAAGTGGAAGATAAGTTTCCTAAGATGATTATGTCCAATTCTTCGTATTGTGGATGGCTATTCTACTGAATATATCCCTCAAAGTATTGTGATTTAGCAATTCATACTGAAAAGTCAAGTGGAAGAAATATATCTATTGTTTTAGACCACAGTATATTATTGTTGTTGTTGTTGTTTTGTTTTCTGGAGTAGGGGCTAAAGCTAATTCATCATTGTACAACTATATCTATGTCTATGTTTATGTCTGTGTCTATGTCCATCTATCTGTCACACAGATTGTAAGGAATGAAGTTGAGTGGACCAAAATAGAACCTGACAAAGTGAGTAAACTAGATTTCATTAAGAAATTATGCATTAAAAACTATATGTTTCTATTAAAATAGTATTTTAACAATGTTTTACAAGTAACGATATATGGCTTATGTAATCATATCATTTTATATTAGCAATACAAAAATTTCCAAAGAATTATAATTACATGATTGCTCATCACCAAAAGGGTGAGAGATGCCTGAAGGTCTGTCATAGCCTACAGAAGATTATTAATACATAATTTCTCATAAGAAGTGGCATTTTATGTATACACACATGCAATTTTATATGTATAGTTATACCTGTGTCTAAACATACACATATGTACATCCACACATATTTATGCATACACACCTACAGTTCAAATTAAATAAATATATAATTTATCTCTACTGATAGTAATATTGGTATATACTTTTGTACGTGACCTCCATTAGAGGACATCAAATGCCTAATTTATTGCAATAGCGATCTGGTTGGTCTTACTGCCTCAAGTTTCTCCTCAATGTACTCTATTTTTGGTTTAGCTTTTGAATTCTTTTAAAAGCACGAGTCTGCCCACATTACTCCTCTACTCAATACAGACAAGTGGTACAAAGGACCATTTGTAGGACTTGGGGTAATAATGACCTGAGTTCACATCTAGTTTCAGACACTTATCAACTGTGATACTCCAGAAAAGTCATTTAAACTCTGTCTGCCTCAATTTCCTTTTCTTTAAAATGGAGATAATGATAGCATCTACTCCCAAAGGTTATGTGAGGATAAAAGGAGCCAACATCTGCAATGTTGTCCGCAAATTTCAAAGAGCTATGTAAATACTATTATTGTAATAAATATGTGTTGATGTGATTTGACAACTTGTCCTGCTGTATCTTTTACAATTTTAGGAATCCAGTGGCATACTTCAGGCTATAAATATTGTTCACACTTATTTATGACAAACCAAATTATTTTCTGATTATACATTTATGGGATAACATTTCAGTCTTATGTGTGACTTATTATGGTGCTGTCTACCTACACCCACCATTGACTTTTATCAATACTTCAATGGAGTTTTGATTTCACTGATATGACTACTTGCCTAAATATAAGTTCACAACCTATCAATGCTGTTTCTCATCCTGTAAAATTTTTGGTAGTGGGAATTACTAATTGTCATCTTCCTACCCTATTGAAAACTGAGGAAAACTGAATGATAGATCATAGATATAGATAAGTGTCTACTCTTATAAACATATCAATATTTATGCTCATATATTTATAGATTATATGCATGATACACATATGACATGTACATCTGTATGAATATGTGATCAAAACAATTCTTTAAAAAAAATGTAGGGAGGTCTTACTACTGAACTTCTCCATCTGAGGCTGTACCAATATAAATGAGATAAAATGTCCAATAAATGTTGAAATATAAATTTGACATGTCTCTTAGAAGCACATGATAGACTCTAATGGTGGGCATATGTAGTAGCATGATATGAACAATTATACAGAAAAAATGGTTTTTATCCTATAAATATACAAGAAAAGAAATTCTTATGACAGGCATAAGAAATATATATAATGAGGTCTCCAGGGGGTATTCATAACATGTTAAATGTTATAGCAGAGAGAGGTCTTTAGTATGTTGGATATGTCTTTTATTGAAAGTCATAGACAAAAATCAAACAACCTGAAAGGTTCTGGCTGGGTTTCATCTTCACCATTGGAAATGACACCCTCATGTGTGGAATCTAAATCTAGTGAATTATTTATTTACATTGAATTAATAAAACAATCATTAGATTTAACATATTGTCTAGTACTTTTTAGGTAGTGATTCTGGTATCCTGCATGTTAATTATACACACAGCTTTCCTATCATAAAGTATTTTGATAAGTATATATTATATAAGTGATTTTGCTTGCAAAGTCAATTGTATGGTGGCATAAGGGAGTCCATCCTAGGGGGACATATGGTTCCCCTATTGACCCTTGCTTTCACTGTGTAATCCCAAAGGTGGTTGTTGTTCTCTCTCTCTCTCTCTCTCTCTCTCTCTCTCTCTCTCTCTCTCTCTCTCCTTCTCATAAAGCATTAGCTTGAAACATTGGATGTACATCAACAGAGCTACACTGATCACAAACATGATGTTATTGAGCATTGAGGGAAAGTATTGCATATTCATTAAGAGATCTTCATTCCAGTTTTGGCATTATCAGTGAATATGCAAACTCTAGCAAGTTATTTCCATTCTTTGAGCCACAGTTATTTCACTTCAAAATTATTTTGTTGGATCAACTGATCCTTTACATAATTGAAATCCAAAGAAATAATCTGTTTTTATTGATGCAATTTTTGTACCTGATATGTGAGTGTAATGAGAGCACTGCCCAATAATTTCCCATTTATTAGAACAGTCTATTTCACTCCACAGGAAGGACAAAGCTATGTCTGTTCTATGTAATGAGGGATTATTGGACCAATTCCCACATTACATGAACTTGAACTAAATCTACATGACATATTCAGCTAAAACCTGAAGAAAACTCATCATATAGTTTTAAAAAGATTTTTCTGCCTTAGTTTCTACTTTTCTTCTGTAAATCATAGAACATGTCCTCGATTCTAGCTTCTAAAACGATGATGATAATAATACTCATTATATAGGGAATGGTGGTTTTGTCTCTGAGAAAAAGATATTTTAAAGCAATGCTTCGCAAAACTTTTTCATTTCAGGGCCCCTTTATACCTATAAAAATGAGTGAGGATCCCAGAAATATTTTTGTTTATGTGAGTTATTCCTATTAATATTTATTGTTTGTAAATTAAGATATATTGGCATTATTATAAAAAGAGCCTTGAGGTCCTTGGACCACATTTTGAGACCTTTTTTTTTTAAAACACCTAATATGTAACCCAAAAGCAGTGGGTTGCCCTTCTTGATTTTATATTCAGAAGCTTGATGAAGAAACTCATTGTTTCTGTGATCGGTTTTATTTCAGAAATGGCCAGATTATTGGAATGTTGCCTAGATATCTTGATTTAGGACAAAATTATTGTCATCTTCTTTGTCCCCACTCCTCTACATGCATTTTCATTCAAATACGTTAAGTAGAATTTCCTTAATGAAGAACCTGTTGATTTCAGACCTTTAAATGTGCTCCAGGGCTATGATGTAAAAATATGAGGAAATCTAATCATTTTAGGAGTGAGGATAGGTATGTACAGGCAGAAACCCGAGTGAGCTATCCCCACATTCCTCTCCAAAAAAAATCTTAAATTTCTCCTCAAATCAAAATTAGAATGGCAGAAGAAGCAAAAGATGAGAGTGAGACATTTTTTTTTTCTGGCCTAAGACAACTTAGGAGGTCCACAGCAAAGATCTTTGTAACAAGGATAAAGGTCAATGCAGAGTGCTGCAACACCAATAGTGTACCTCAGAGATGGCCTGCCACGATGGCATGAACATCAGCAGCTTTTTCAGGAGTTGTCAGGCTAGAGATGGTAAAGAGATTGGACAACTGGTCAGGAAGAGATTACAGGGGATCCTGGATGCAGCTGGCACTGACTGGCAACTCTCTTGCCCATATGCAGTTCATGGTTCCAGTTCTAGGTTGAAGAAGATCATTACTACTTGTGGCTACAGGAAAGCAGGGGATCTGGTTATAGTTTCAGAGGCAAGAAGAACACTAGTGCTGGTAGCTACAGGGGAGCAGGGGCCTTTCCTGGGTAAAGACCAGATTGTAGACTGAGAGATCACTGACTGTACCTCTCCCTGTATCATAACATCTGGGAAGGACTGAAAACTTGCAGAATCCCAAAACTAGTACTGAAAACAGCAACACAAAAAAATTTGATGCTTAGGACAATGCCTTTCCATTCCCAGTTGAACAGAGTCCAACTTTAACATCAAATAAGAAATAAAGAAATAGGTTGGAAAAATGAACAATCAACAGTAAGAAAAGAGATCAACCATAAAAATCTACTATGGTGGTGTAAGGCCATGCACAAGCAGATTCCCAAAAGAATGCTTTGTGAACAGCTTTTAAGGTTTGGATCACACAGTATAGTGGACACTCTGTTTATTCCATTACAAATCCAGGCAAACATTCACTACAAATCACAATATAATATTCACACAATACATCTTATCACAGAAAATCACAATATAGCATTCACAACAGCTTAACACAGTTTTCACTGCAGTGGCCACAACATTTAGAACAAAGAGCAAATGAATAATCATCTGGTTTCCCTAAGAGGGGAAACCCTCCTTACTTAATCATTTAGTCAATTCACAATCCTTCAGTTAATTCACAATACAATAATCAACACTTAACCATTCAATCAATTCACAATACAATAATCAATCTTCTATTCATGGGGCAACCATTAACTTAATCAGTCACTAACCTAGATTCACAATTACTAAATATCATTAATCACTAAGTACAGTCATTAGAAAATTACACAAACCCTCCACCCCTCGATGTCTAGTAATCTCATTCAATATCCAAGGAGAGGCCTTTTCTTCATCTTGACTCAGAGTGGTCTCTTAGATTCCCTGGATCCCCTTCCAAGGTCCCAGCTTCTACTTGAATCCACCAAACAGTTACCTGGATTCAGAGGCAGACAGCTCCCAGGTTCTCGTACAGTCCTGAGAGGTAGATAGCTCCCAGGTCCTTGTCCAGTCCTCTGGGCAGTACCTGGCACTCACTGAAGTTCACAGGGTCTGGCACATCTCAGACCCTTTACCACTTCTGTTGCCAGGAACTCAAGGATCCACCAAGCCACAAACCAATAAAGGGTTATCCTGGCCAGGATTCTTCAGTCCTCCAGCAGTTCAGCTGGCCCTAGGGCCCAGGAGAAATCTTGGCCTTCCAGGTGGCCTTCTGGGAGGCCTTCCAGGCAGCCTTCACCAGATTCTCCAGCAGCCCAGCTCCCAGATGCTAGACAATCCTGCTTCCTTCTCTAAGAGCCACCAAGAGGAAGATTCCCGATTCTGTATCTAGAATTCTTATATACACACACTGGCCTCCTGTCTCAGTCAACCTATTCCTGCCACATCAGGAACAGGAGACACAGCTCATTCCTTCCATACATAGCCTTAACTTACTAAGTGCTAAGTATCTGCTAAAGTGATTGCTGTTACAGGTGTTTGGGGTGGGGGTGGGGGGGTAGGTAGCCCAGTGAATAGAGCACCAGCCCTGGAGTCAGGAGGACCTGAGTTCAAATCTGGCCTCAGACACTTGATGCACTTACTAGCCATGTGACTTTAGGCAAGTCACTTATCCCCAACTGCCCTCCAAAAAGCAAAAAACAAACAAAAAAAATTACTATGGTGGCAGGAAACAAGATACAGATTCAGAAGATGATAGCAATGTAAAAACAATTATAAGCAAAGCCTCAAAGAAAAAAAATTGCTAATTGGGCATAAGCCCAACAAAAATTCTTGGAAGAATTAAAGAAAGAGAAAAGAGTAGTAGAGGAAAAATTGGGAAAACAAGAGAGTGATTCAAGAAAATTATTATCTAAAAAAAGAATGAACAGATTGTTAAAAGAGACACAAAATACTGATAAAAATAATACTAAAATCAGAATGTCTAATTGTAAAAGAGGCACAAAAATTCACTGAAGAAAATAATTCCTTAAAAATTAGAATGAAAGATAATGACTTTTTGAGAAATCAAAACAGTAAAATTTAACCAAAAAATGAAAAAAATATATTTGTGAAATTTCTTATTGGAAAAAAAAATAATGACCTGGAAAATGGATTGATCAGAGACAATTTAAGGAATTATTGAGCTATCTGAAAGCCACGATCAGAAATATTTTAAGAAATTATCAAGGTGAACTGCCCTGATATTTTAGATCCAAAGAATAAAATAAAAATTGAAATAATCTACTGGTCACTTCCTCAAAGAGATCCCACAATAATATGTTCCAGGAATATTATAGCCAAATCTCCGAGCTCCTATGTCAAGAAGAAAATTTTACAAGCAGTCAAAAAGAAACAGTTCAAATATTGTGAAGACAGGGGAAAGTGGCCAACATGGCAGGCAGACTGGCCCAGTTCCTGAAGGAGGCCTGGGCTAAGGAGCCAGTGCTGACCACTGCTTCACTTGCCCTCCCTAAGCCCCTACACCAAGTACACAGACACGATCAACCACCTGACCCCCTACAACTACCCTGTTTCCCTCCGAGATGACGGCAACATGCCCAACATGCCCAGCCATCCCCAGGATCCCCAGGGGTCGTCCCTCCAGTGGCTGAAGAGCCTGTGAACCCTCCACTTGCTCCCACCTCCCAATAAATGTGCTGGCTTCTCCTGGAAAAAAAAATATTGCGAAGACAAAGTCAAGATGACACAAAATCTAGCAGCTGCTATGTTAATGAGTAGAGGACTTAGAATACAATATTCTGGAAAGCAAAAGAGCTAGGATTACAGTCAAGAATAATCTACCCAGAAAGAGTGAGTATAATTCTTTAGGGAGAAAATGGCTATTTAATGAAATAGAGGACTTTTATGCATTCCTGATGAAAAAAACAGAAGTAAATAGAAAATCTGATATTCAAACAGAAGGTTAAAGAGAAACAGAAAAAAAAGGTAAACATGAAAACATAATCATAGGAGTCTCAATAAGGGTAAATTGCTTACATTCCTGTATAGGAAGATGATAAATGTAACTCCTAATAACTTTATCTTTTTGGGGGCAGTTAGAAGGAGTCTGCAGACAGAGGACATGAGTGTGAGTTGATTATGTTGGGATGATCTACATAAAAATGAAAAACTGAGAAAGAGAGATACATTGGTAAAAAGGAAGGAAGAGACAGAATGAGTAAAATTTTCTCAAAGGAGGATTACAAGGAAGAGCTATAATAGTGAAGGGGAAAATGGTGATGGTGGTGGCAGGCAATGCTTGAGCCTCACTCTCATTAGAAGTGATTCAAAGTTGGAAGGACTCACACATACACACACATACTCACACTCACACACTCAATTCAGTATAGAAATCTATCCTATCCAATACAGAAGTAGGAGGGAAAAGGAATAAGAGATATAAGGGAGGATGATGAAAGTGAGGGTGGTTTTAGGGAAGCAATAGTTATAAGTAAAATAGATTTTTGATGAGAAACAGGAATAAAAAAAAAGAAAGAAAAGAAGAAATAGAGAAAATAAGATGGAGGGAAATACATAGTCAGTAATCCTTACTGTGAAGATGAATGAAGTGAGTTAACTCATAAAATGGAAGCAGATAGCAGAATGGATTAGAAATTAGAATCCAACTATATGCCATTTACAAGAAATTCCTGAAACAGACACACAGATTTAGAATAAATCGCTGTAGCAGAATCCATTGAGTTTTAACTAAAGTAAAAAAGGCAGGAGTAGCAATCATGATCTCAAACAAAATAAAAGCAAAAACAGGTCCAATTAAAAGACATAATTGGGAAACTATATTCTACCAAAAGGTACCATAGACAATGAAGTAATGTCAGAAAATTTTACAGCAAGTTTTTCCAATAAAGATCTAATTTCTTATATATTTAGGGAACTGAGTCAAATACATATTTTTTAAAAAAGACCAATTCTCCTATAGACATATGCCCAAAGACCATGCACAGGTAGTTTTCAAAGGAAGAAATCAAAGCTATCAATAATCATTTTAAAATAGCTGTATATTACTATTGATTACAGAAAATGCATATTAAAATAATTCTGAGATACCACATCACACCTATCAGACATGGCAAATGTTGGAGGGAATGACAATGAAATGGCTATACTAATGAACTAATTGTAGAGTTGTGAACTGGTCCAATCTTTCTAGAGAACTATTCAGAACTGTGATCAAAAGACTATCAAACTGTACGTAGCTTTTTTACCACATAATATCACACCAAATTAGGTCTGTACTCCAAAGAGATCAAAGAAAAATCAAAGGGACTTATATGTACAAAACAAATTTGTAGCAGCTTTTTGTGGGGTGGAAAAGAATTGGAAATTGATATGTCCATGAGTTGGGGAAAGACCGATCAAGTTGTGGCATATGATTGCAATGGAGTGCTATTGTGCTATAAGAAATGATAAGGAAGGTGGTTTCAGAAAACAAAACAAAGCAAATGAAAAAATATATGACAAGACCTATAGGTAATGAGGATAAGTGAAAAGAGAGGAACTGGGAGATTAGAGGGTGGAGGCAAGATGGTGGAGTAGAAGCAGGAAATTGCATGAGCTCCCACACCAGCCACCTCCAATACCTGTAAAATATGACTCTAAAAAAACTTTTAGAGCTATAGAACCCACAAAATGACAGAGAGAAACAAATCTCCCACTGAAGGCAGCCTGGCAGGCCAACAGGAAGTGTCTATTGTACCACTCTGAGAGCCGAGAACAGTCCTACATGAGTCACACAGGCCCAGAACCAGGGAGGCCCCAACCAGCTGTACAGATGGGCTGGAGCAGACTTCAGGAGAGTGAATCACCCGCCGCTGTGGTGGTTTCCACACTTCTCAACCCATAAATATGAAAGAGAAAGTAAAAGGTCAGTGGGAAATTCTGTTGGAACTGGGTGACAGAAGAGCACAGTCCAGCCCCTGTGCCCTGGGCAAGAGGTAGTGGAGGCATGGCAGCTGCAGTTGCTGCCATATGGATGCCTCTGGAGCTCCTGGCCTGCAGATAGTAGGGGGACCAAGCAACCACTCAGAGGGTAATCACTCTTGCTTTGACCTGCTTGGATCTGGGTTGCTGTCTTGGATGGTGGTCCTGGGGTGAGAAATGCCAGTGTGCCAAATCTTGCGATGGCTGTAGAGAGGGTACCCTCCTCATACCTTTGACAACATTTGTGAAAACTCCCAGCAATTTGGGACAAAGCTCTCTCCACTCTGGAAGCAGAGTTCTGTCATGGTAAAGAGCTAAAAAGTCAAGTAATTGGCTGGCAAGATGAGCAAGCAGAAGAAGCACAATCAGACCAAAGAATCCTTGTTGGGGACAAAAAGGATCCAAAAATGGAACAAGAAGAATTTAACAAAGTCAAAACTCCCACAACAAAAGCTTCCAAGAAAAACATGAATTGGTTATAGATCATGGAGGAGCTCAAGAAGGATTTTGAAAATCAAGTAAGAGAAATGGAGGAAAAGTTGAAAAGAGAAATGAGAATGATGCAAGAAAGTCATGAAAAGCAAGTCAACAGCCTGCTAAAGGAGACCTCAAAAATAATGAAGAAAATAACACCTTAAAAAAACAGACTAACTCAAATGGCAAAAGAGGCCCAAAAAGCTAATGAGGAGAAGAATGCCTTAAAAAGCTGAATTGCTCAGATGGAAAAGAAATTTCAAAAACTCACTGAAAAAAATAATTCCTTCAAAGTTAGACTGGAGCAAATGGAAGCTAATGACTTTATGAGAAATCAAGGCACTATAATCAAGATACTATACAACAGATTCAAACAAATGAAAAAAATAGAAGGCAATATGAAATATCTCATTGGAAAAACCACTGACCTGGAAAATAGATCCAGAAGAGATCATTTAAAATTTTTGAACTACCTGAAAGCCATGATCAAAAAAAGAGCCTAGAAATCATCCTTCAAGAAATTCTCAAGGGAAATTGCCCTGATATTCTAGAAACAGAGGGAAAAATAGAAATTGAAGGAATTCACCCATCACCTCTTGCAAAAGATCCTCAAAATATAACTCCTAGAAATATCAAACCCAGATTCCAGAGCTCCCAGGTCAAGGAGAAAATATTATGAGCAGTCAAGAAGAAACAATTTGAGTATTGTGGAAACACAATCAGGATAACACAAGATATAGCAGCTTCTACATTAAAGAATCAAACAACTTGGAATACGATATTCTGGAGGTCAAAGGAGCCAGTATTAAAACCAAGAATCAGCTACCCAGAAAAACTGAGTATAATACTTCAGGGGAAAATATGGTCATTCAATGAAATTGAGGACTTTCAAATATTCTTGATGAAAGCATGAGAAGGTAAACAGGAAAAAGAAATCATAAGGAATGTATTAAAGTTGAACTATTTACATTCCTACTTGGAAAAATGGTAATTGTAACTCATGAGACTTATCTCAGTATGGGGATAGTTGAAGTGAATATATATGTACACATATGTTTATGTATATATTTATATATATATGTATACATACATATATATGAGAATGTATGTGTGCATAAATACATATGTGAGTGTGTGTATATGAGTGTACATGTATACATAGACAGAGGGCACAGGATGAGTTGAATATGAAAGGGTGATATCTAAAAAATATAATTAAGAGGTGACCAAGGAATATAATGAGAAGGAGAAAGGGAGAGATAGAATAGGAGAAATTATCTCATATAAAAGAGGTAAGAGAAAAACTATTACAAGGGAGGGGAAAAGCAGGATGGTGAAAGAGAATGGCTCGACTATACTCTCATTGAATTTGGCTTATGGAGGGAATAACATCCACACTCAATTGGGTATCTTACTTTACAGGAAAGTAGGGGGGAATGGGATAAGAGGGGGGATGATAGAAGGGAGGGCAGATTGGGGAAGAGGTTAGTTAGAAGCACACACTTTTGATAAGGGACAGGGTCAAAATAGAAAATAGAACAAGTGGGGGGATAGGATAAGATGGAGGGAAATATAGTTAGTCTTTCACAGTATATCTACAATGGAAACGTTTTGTGTAACTATACATGTACAATCTATTTTGAATTGCTTTTCTTCCCAGTGGGGTTGGTAAGGAGGTAAGAAGGAAAAGAATCTAAAAGAATTTTAAAAGTTTTAAAAGTAAATGTTAGAAACAATTGTTTTTTACATGCAACTGTGAAATAAGATATACCATCACTGGATATAGAAATCCATCTTGCCCAACTAGAAAGTCAGAGGGGGATGAGGGAGATGTAAGAGAGAGCAGATTGGGGGAGGGGGCATTCAGTAGGACCACTATTTTGGGCCAGCTATTAGGGGAAAGATGGGGAGAAAATTTGCAACTCAAAATCTTGTGGAAATGAATGTTGAAAACTAAAATTAAATTTTAAAAATATAAAAAAAGAACTGAGAGATTATTGTGTTTAGCACCAGCAATGTGGCAATGATGTTCAGCTATGATAGATTTGATAACTCTGATCAATACAATAATCCAAGACAATTTCAAAGGACTCATGATTTTAAAAAAAAATCTATCCTCCTTGAGAAAGAGAACTGATGACCTTTGAGTGCAAATTGAAGTATAATTTTTCGATTTATTTTTTTTGTGTGAAATGGCTAAGATGAAAATATGTTTTGAATAATTTCACATGCATAATTGATGTCATTTTGCTTGCCTTCTCAGTGCATTGAAGTGGAGTGAGAGGGAGGGAGAGAATTTGGAACTTAATTTAAGAAGAAAACAGTGTTAAAAAATAAAACACCTTTTTTTTAAAGAGGAAAAAAATCCTAAGCATTTTTCTCTTTCCTCCATAGATATTGTCACTAATAAAAGTTCTTGTGATGTAAGGTATTCATGAGAAAATGTTAGTTCCATTTGCTTTTCAAGATTTCCAAACTAGGGTTATACTCTTTCCACTTCATTTTATGCTGAACATATTTCAGGAGTCACCATCAAGTTAGCACCATTTTCCACTGGTTTAACTAGTGGAAAGGCAAAGATGACCTATGAGGATTCAGAAGTCAGAAGACAAAATGTTTTGTTGACTATTGTTGTCCAAGCTTCCTTTAAATTTTCTTTCCTTCTTCCAATATGGAGTGCCTCTCTTATTCACAACCTTTTAAAGATAATGTAGAGATAGATAGATAGAAAGATAGACAGATGGATGATATATACAGACAGTCCAGTGTGTATGTAGACATATATAGGTGTAGACAGCTATAGATTTTATTATAGACATTTCTATTCAGATCTTATTAGATATAAAAACATATCTAAATATATAATCTATACAGACATTTAGATACACATATTTTACCATAAAGACTATGATGTGCTCCAACATGTATATATATGTGTGTGTGTGTGTATGTACATATATGTGTATATAATATTCAAGCATGTAAATAGAAACCTAAATAGTTATATGTTATAATGAGTTCTATATATTATATAACTTTAAATGGCTAAGTAGATATATGCATATAAACATCTCTAGAAATAGTTATAGATTTTACTATAATGGCTGCAATGTGGATTTAGCTAGATATACATATATACACATATATTT
>CM053580.1:273685210-273696207 GCA_028627135.1 Pseudochirops cupreus | reverse complement strand
AATTGTTGTATTCTGGACAAGTCACTCAACTTCTCTCAGCCTCAGTTTTGTTGGCTGTTAGAAGGAGATAAAGGAATTTAATTATAAAGTGCTTTGTAAGTTTTAAAATTATATATTTATATATACATATATACATACATATACATATATACATACCTGTATATATGTGTGTTTTTATATATTCCCATAAAAATATGTGTGCATAGTGATTGTTAATTGAGAAAATGCATTTTTCCATAAAATTAATCTGTGGAAATTTACTCTTGATATAAGATACGATGGGAGAAAAAAGAACAAAAATAAGATCCATAATAACAAAATCAACTATGCTTAGCATATTACAGGCACTTAATAAATGTATGATAAATTAATGAACACTTCTAAGCCAACTAAGTGTGCCAATAATTCTGTATCTGGCTTAAGTATATGCTTTACTATTAGCTCTCCTGAGACAGTTTTCAAGCTAAAGTATTCTAAGCCAACCACTACAACTTTCACTTCTAGATGTTCCCAAATCACCCCTTTATGATACTTCTTACTGTTTTGCCTGGTTCACTTAACTATAGTGTGTTGTTTTCAATAACCTACTTGTTTCTAAATTACTAGTTCTGTCTTTATTAATTTGTTGTGCTGCTGGCAGTATTCCAGAGATCACTGATAGTAGCTCATCGATTGTTCATATTTATTTTTCAGGACCCCAGAATGTAATTTATCTGATCATTGTGAATTGAATCCACTGAGGGCAGGGAAGTACTCTCTCATTATTTGCCCCCTTATCTTTGGTTTCAATTCCTTCCATTGCAAAATAAGAATTTTTGCTCCATCATCATCAATTTCAGTCCAAATATAATTACCCTAGACAAAGCAAATGGGAATAAAAATTCGTTTGTTTTACAGTTTTTCCTGATCATCTCTTATTCTTATCATATCTCACCTATGCACAAATATCAAGCATTTTTTCATCCTGTTGTTTTTACCACAATATAAAAAGGGCAATTTTTAATTTTTAATAGCATTTATTGTAAATATGCTCATTCAGAAATTTAGTTTTCCTCACATTATTTGAATAGGTTGTTGTTATGCTTTGAAGCTGCACTAGCAAAGCAAAGGACATGACATAGACTTATAGCAAAACATCTTACATGCTGGTTCCCCCTCCCTTTTCTACTGATGTGGAGATCCCAGCTCTGGGTCGTGGAATTTTGTTCAGGTCTCTTTAGCCAATTTGTCCACAGCCCTGTAGGAGCAAAACCTTGCTGGAGGCTAAAACCCAGAAGCACCAGTGCTTCAAAATCCTAAATTGCCAGTGCCAAGGGAAAAATTTCTGAAAAACCAGTGGTAGGCCAGTGAACTAAGGGACGGAGACAGTAGGAGACAGCACTAAAACAGGGCACTGCATGTGGGGGAGTGGGGGTGGAGGGAGAGCTGTGCAGCACTCTACCAAGCCTGAGACAAAGAGCATAGCATCTAGTTGAGGGCAGTTCTGACTGCCAAAATAAACTGCGACAGAAACCTAGGTTGACAAACCATAAACTTCCCAGGGTACAAGTCAGGCGAAGTACTTCAATATCCTGCCTGCAAGAAAACCTCAACCAAAGGTAGTAAGTGAATGATAAAGAATATAAAGTAGGGGGAGACTGAACGTATCAAAGATTTCAGGAAGAATAAAAGTCATAGATCTTGAACATAAATAGAAGTAACAGAAAAAGTAACAACAGAAGGAAATATAGCCTTTAGATCTAGTAAACAAATTAAGATATCTATGAATAAATTATGCAAAAAAAAGAAGAAAAGAAGAAAACGATCCAACACTTGATGAGAGAGAGAGAGAGGCTCATAGAGTTTGAGAACACAGAACCATAACACCATGTTCCTGAGTAGTTTAAAGAGAAAATTGGGAGACTATAATTTATGGCCCACACAGTAAAAATAATGAACTTAATAGAAAAAAAAAGAATCTACAAGAACAAGCTCACAAAAAAAGAAAAAAATATAGCCTAAATGCCGATAGCATGGAAGGTGGGGGAGAAACAATAAATGAGATCCGGTTCAGTATAAAGGAAGTGGTCCTGTAGTAAAAAAGCATACTTGTTCAATCAACTTGGAATCTTAGGGCTGCTACCAGTTCCCTGGTTAAAGGATTAACAATGTCCTTGTAAGCTTTAAAGCATACAATCGCACTCTAAGGAAGGATTCATCCTTGTTAATCAAGAAGAAATTAGCTACAGGGGAGTATTAGCTACATCTCCTCAATGGAAATCATTTTTTGCCTTTTTCTCCCTTCTTCCTCCAGAATGCAGGGAGGGGAAGAATTTTCCTTTTCTTTCTCCTTCTTCCTCACCCCCAATGACAATTGTGTTTTATATAGAAGCATCTTTGCCCAGGGAAGAACTGCCATTTCCAGCAGAAAGTAGCCTCAGAGTCTAGTTGTGTAGTCAAATTGAGTAGTGAAAAGGAGTAGGACTGGAAATTCTAGTGGAACACCTTGTCCTTTATATGTGCAAGCCCTGAGAACACCTCAAAAATATATAGATATGGATATGGACATAGATACATCAAGGACTCTTGGGCAAAGAAGATATAAATTGCTATGGCAGGCTGAATAGGTGTATGTGCATGCAATTAGATACAAGCATACATGTACATTTTTCAAGCTTGTAAAATTTTTTTTGGAGATTTGGAGTTGGGATCCTTAGATAATTTTGATATAAAAAATCTAAACAACAGTTAATGAACAGTTATAGTAGTTGCATATATTCAACTGGCCTCTAGGGCTTAAAGATATGAACTGTTGAATTGTTTTAGTTATGTCCTGCTTTTCACGACCCCATTTGGGGTTTTCTTGTCAAAGATACTAGAGTGGTTGTCACTTCTTTCTCCAATTCACTTTGCAGATGAGGAACAAAGGCAACCAGGGTTAAGTGAAATGACTTGCCCTGGGTCTCACTGATTGTCAATTAGTTTTACATTAAAACAAAATCCCTCCTGTTAATAAAGTGAGTTTAAAAACATGATGAAAAATTTGTAGGAAGTGACTAGGATTCAAGGTATCTTTTGAAATTAGGACAGAGATGAAAAAATCTAAGCAACACGGTACTGAAGCACTCTCTGCGTTTCTGATGGAAAACTTGGACCCCTGGGAAAGTGGCATTAAATAAATATTGCTGCTGAAAACACAACAGGAGCTTAGTTCTGCTACCGAGCATGGATGTGCTGAGGTGAATTAACGAGGACAACTTGTATTAAATCATTTGACAATCTGGATATTATTTGTCATAGAAATGTAAATTAATATACATTTTATATGCTACAAAAAACTCATCTCCAGTTTGAGAACATTATAATTCTCTATGGGTAGCAAATGGCAGTATAATGTCAAGAAGAAATCGCTGGATCTATAGTTAGGGTACCTGAATTCTCAGTTTATGTCTATTACTAGTTTGCTGCTTTCCCCTGGACAAATCACTTAATTTTTCTGTGTTTCAATTTCCTTATCTAGAAAATGAAGGAGGTTTTAAAAGTCTCATCCATCTCTCAGTTGCTAGGACAAAATTTTAAGCATTGGATAAAGAAAGCAGAAATAGTTATAGAATCCCTATAAATCCCTGTAAATAGTTAGGGAGGGCTAATCTGATTAAATTTTATGCATTTACTGGATTATTGTTCATCATTTGTTCTCAAAGAGGACCAATGACATCATGAGGGTAATGTCTTAATCTGCACATGAATTGGATTTGGGTGAGACAGAACTGAACAAAGTTGTCAGCTTTACTCTTTCCTATAGAGTCCTCAAAGTCCAGTGGCAAGACAAAAGTAAAGATGACTAGTGAAGGTATGGGATGCAGTGGATGAGCTTGACCTTTCTAAATTAAGGTCTCTCCCAGGCCTATTTCTCTGATGCATGTTACATCCCCACCCCAACTTCAGAAATTATTGTTCTGAGATGCTTTGGCTAACGAATTTGATTACTTGTTAGCCTACCTGTTGATACATCTATCATATGGGCTTGATGACAGACTACAAAAGGGTTATGTTAGGGTAATTTTAGCTAGGTTCATAGAAATTTATCATTGAAAGCCTGAATGCATTAGTCTAAGCCAATGAGGGGGAGTAGAATGTGTGAATATGGAAATGTGAATGTATAGATGGATTTATATGTGAAAATATAAGTTTAAAAAGTGTGTATAGAAGAGTTAAGTATAAAAGGACTCCATGTGTACAATTATTGGAGCTAAATGATATTCTTACTTCCTGATGGAAGTTGAATCACACGAAATTCTCTTAATGTGGCAATATTATCCAATGAAGACTGTTCGTCTTATTAATATGTTGAGATTACACAGTCTGAGGGAGTCTTGAAGGTCAGAGTAGTGTAAAAAGTGGGGTGGCAAGTGTCTTGACAGATGCACCAAGACTAGCAAGAGAAAATTGGCACGCTTGGACAGTGGCTGCAATAGTAATAATGTGGACCCACATAAATGGATTGTATTTATTGCTTAAGTTCTTTTAGTGTTTATTAAAAATGAAATTATAACACATGTATTATATATTGCATGTAAAGTATGTGTTGGATAATGCAATGTGTAATTGTGATTTTATTGTGGCACAATGCATTATTTTATATGCTAGCATGAAACAGTCTATGTTATTATTATTATATATTTATGTATATATATATATATATAAATATGCACATATGCATATGTATGTGTGTGTGTATATGAATGGAGTCATTTCCAAAATTTTGATTACATGAAATTGCAAAGGTTTTCCATGAACCAAAATCATTTAACTAGAATAGAAAGCAAGAGAACCATCTTTCCAAAAAAAGTCTCTATTGGGGCCTGATATCTAAAACATATAGAGCAGTAACACAAATATCACCCAAAGACATTCTTCAAATCAAGTATTATGAAAAAAATAGTTCTGAGCATTTTAAACTATTAAAACAATATCAAACATAAGTTCAAATGATCAATAATAAAGAAATACACACAAATCATTGAGGTTTCATATTACATGAAGTATACTGATAAAGATGAAAAATGGGAAAAGTAAATATTTGTGAGAATACAGAAAGATACACTAATATACTGTTGATGGAACTCTAAATTAGCCCAACCTCTCTTGAAAGTAGTTTGGAATTATGAAAGAAATTTATTAAAACATTAATAGTGGCAGAACAACAAGTAGGTAAGTGGTGACATCAGGAGCTTGTCCAAATTTCTGAATACCTCCATTTGCTTCTTTTTACTCACCATATTAATTCATATTCCCAGGTTTCTCTGTAGCTATTATTTAACTTTTATAGCATAGTAGCATTCTGTTATGTTTATTTCACTCTTTAGGAGTCCAGGTGTAAATCCAAGCATGCACAGCTCTCTAGAGGATTGCTACTGTGAATAGCTTTAATGTTCTGATCACATAGTACAGTGAACTCTCTAGTTAGTTAGCAAAAACTAAGGCAAAACATTCACAGAAACCAAAGTACAGCATTCACTATGATATAACATAACAACATCTCTAAAGTGGCCACATAGTTTTAAACAAAAGATATCATTCAGTAAGTCCTTAACTCAATCATCCTTAAGGGGTACAAGGTACAAAGTACAAAATTCTTCTATCCCTAGGCCACAGTAAATTATGATCTTTTCAATCAGCACTATTCAATCAGTGCTAAGTACCCAAGGAGAGGTCTTTTCATCTTGGCTTGAGGTTGACTCCAAAATTCCATGGATCCTCTTCCATGGGTACAACTCTTGCCTGAATCTACCCAGCAGTCACATGGATTCATAGGCAGGCTGCTCTTAGCTCCTCATCTAGTTCCTTGTTCAGTTCCTGTTCCATATTGAAGCTCACAGTGTCCAGTCCACCTCAAGTCTTCCACAGTTTTATTTCTGGGAGGATGCAGCTTAACAGAGCCAAAACAACATTCACACCCATTGCCAGCACCATCATCAATTCACTCTCTGCCTGTGAAATCAACACAGAGCCACAAACAAGGTGTGAGAACTCAACACAAATCGTCAGCACAGTTCTAGGACCTCTGAAATCCTCCTCCAGGACTCCTGTAAACACATAAGAAAATCTTCTTTCAGGGTTTCCAGCAAGGTTCCAGGGCTTCTGCACAAAGTATTATAAATAGAACTCAACACAGACAGAGTGCCAGCCACTGTGAGTGTTCCCTTCTCAGTTCTGCTCTCTCTCAGCTTGTGCTTCTGCTTTTATATGGTCATTAGCTCCTCCCTCTTTCACCCACCTCTTATGTCCTTCCTGTTCCTGTCTTTGGCAAGTCCTTCCCACTGTGGGTTTCCCAAGTTCTCTTTTTTAACAAAGACTTGATATAATCAAGGGCAAGGTTCAACTGAAACAAGGAGCTAAGCACTTGTTTGCTTGTCATTTCATCAGGAAGGGCAGAAGTGTGTGTGTGTGTGTGCGTGCGTGTGTGTGTGTGTGTGTGTGTGTGTGTGTGTGTGTGTAGGATGAGGTTTGTTATTTAGCTCTTAGGCCTAACAACTTAGTCTGATTATTTGAAATGTGTCCTGAAATTCTTGCGTTTGCTGGGGTACCTTTATGGTGATCAAGGGTTACCTGACTCTGGAAGAGGTACAGGTATGCAGCCCATATGGGAGTTATTTTTAAATGTCTGGTTTTGTTACTTCTTCTGTGGCAATCAGTTAAACACTCTACAAAGTTTTGTTCTGCCTTATGGTCAACATCATCATGCTGTAGTTAAGTCATTGGAATCAACTAAAATGGAGTGGGTAAGAAAAGAAGATAGAATTTCCATGAGATTGGAGATTATTTACAACTAGTTGTTTACAACTAGTAAATGTCAAAGGTGGAATTTGAATGTAAGTCTTCATAACTTGATTCTAATCCCAGAACTCTATTTGTTGTGCTTCTTTTCAGGCTGTATACATACAGCTCTATGCTTAGAGGATACAATAGAAATGCCTTAGCCTGGCATTTAAGCCAGTCTCTCCATAATCTTCCTTCATCATCATATTTCTTCCACAATACAATCATTTCTGTTTGTATTACTTCTTTCATCTATAACTTAAAATTTTTCTTTGTAAATCAATATATACTCCTGCTCCCATATATTATAACTTTCTTCTTCTGATCTCATTCCCTGTATGCCATCACCAAATTAATGCATGAAAATATGCCTTTCATAATGCATCTCTCTTCCTCAGATATCATTAGTGACTCTTTCTTTCCTATTGTATAGTCTAAACACCGAAAAGGACTAGTAAAAGAGGGCTTGTACAAACTAGCCCTCCATCCTTTCCTCTCATCAGTCCTCATTCCACTTTGACCTTTCTTTCTCCCCTGTTGTTGCTCTTACTTATAATGACTTTATGGGGATAAATTAAAAACGTTAACAATATCCACAACTTAGACAGCAGGTATTGTGCCTACAGCAAACTAGGCAAGGTCTTTATTTTTGATTTCTGTAAATAGCTGATAGTGATTGGGTAGTGCTATAAAAACAACAGGAAGAAAACCATGCCTCTTTGAAAGAAGAAACTGTACAGACAATGACTCTGACCAGTCATAAATATTTAACAAGATCTAAAATTCCAAACATTTCCATTCAGCATTAAATTAAAGAGAATGGGTTTATCTATATGAGTCTGATTGGCTACTTACCTTCTGTCAGAGCCTAGTTATTTTGAGGAACAAGTACTGAGAAAGAGTTCACATCTATCTTTGAGGAGTTTTTTTTTTCTTCCATCCTCAGCGAAAAATGTATCATTAACGAATTTTTAACCCATTGTCACACTGGACAATGGAATGAAATCCTGTTTCATACCTAGCTCTAAAGGCTAAGCATGCTTCTGGACCAGACTTGGGAAAACAAACAAAAAGCAACAAAATAAACTCATAAAACCAAATTTTAGAGAAGCAATAATATTTCATAAGGGTCTCTCAGAGGTCTTGTCCTTTTAAAGTTTCCAGCCAAGTGCAGTCTGTGGCCCAACTTCTGTTAAACTGGGGAAATAAATTAGTGCTGTGTAACTTCCTCAATGTATTTGTATTTCATCTTGCTTCCAAATTAAATTTCCTTATGAAAACTTCCAACCTTGACTCAATCGAACTGAGAGGAAAAAGCAATTTTGCTTAATATCTATCAGGGTAATTAGAGGGAAGAGAGCTAGACCTAGTGAACAGCTGGGGGTGGTAGTGGCACAAATTTGCCTCAGGCTCTCTGGAAAGTGTTGCAAAGATCTTGGGAACCTTTGACTCATAAGAAGGTACAAATCCCAGCAGGGATAGTCAGTGGCAGAAGTGCATGTTAATCTCTTCCCTCCTTAGGTTTTCCCTTCTAGATTTCCCTCCAATCTTCATCTATTGAAATTCTACTCCTTCTTCCAATGGCACCAGCTCTTCTAATGCTACATGAGAAATCTCATTTCTACCTTCACAACACTTCTATTTATATTCCTTTCTATTTGCCCTGGCTACTATCTTAGTTTAGTCCCTTGGGTGATGGAGCTGAAGTTCGAATTATTTCAATATCTTTTGAAATAGGCTTCTTGTCTCAAATCTCTTCCCACTCTACTCCATCCTTCATGCAACTTCAAAGGTGATATTCCTTAATCGTAGATCTGACTCTTTAAGCCTTTTACTCAATGAATTGCAGTTGCTCCTTTTGACCACCAGAATCAAATATAAACTCCAGTTTGTTATTTAAAGGTTTTTCTAACCTGGATGCTGTGTACCTTTCCAGTTTTCTAACACTTTAATCCCTTCTATGCCCTTTACAATCCAGGTAAACTGGCCTGCTTGCTTTTCCTCACAAATAATAATCTAGTTCCAATATCTTGCCTTTGTACTAGCTGTGCCCTTGGCTGGAGTGTTCTTTCTTGTGAATTCTACCTTTTGGCTCCTGTGACTTTGGCACAAAATTCAAATATCATCTTTTCCAAGCACCCTGATCCACCCAGTTACTAGTGACTTCTCTTCCCCATAAAACCTCCTATCTACTATGCACATAACATAAATATTTACTCATGTTGTTTCTTCCACTAAAATGTAAGTTTCCTGAGGGCATATATTTAAAAAAAAATCTTTGTATTCTGATAGTTTAGCATAATTCCTAGAAAAAGCAAACATTTAATAAATGCTTTCTGCCTGGCCAAATGACAGAGAAATGTAGTTTAAACAAAAGGCTTAAATTAATGCATAACATATATCAGAACTACTAACATCTGCAGTATTGGGAACATTTTGCCAGTCCAGAGAGATGCAAAGTTTATATATATGGCACCTACATTCAAGAAAAATGCAGTCTTACATAGGAATAACAGCCAACATAGACAGTTCTTATAAATAGTATTGCATCATGATTGAGTTTGAGAGCTGCAAAATAAAATACAACCCAGATTATCAGGGAAGACATTCTTGAGGAGATGACATTTAAACTGGAATTTTAAAAAGTATGCAACAATTCAGTAATTGAAAGGAAGGCAAGAAGACATTCTAGTATTTTGGAACAGCCTAAGCAATAGGACAGAAGTGGGAGATTTCAATATATGATCATAGCTCATAGTAACAAAAAGTTATCCACTTTGGACATAGAATTCACAGAAGGGAGTAATATAAGTTGGGATATAAAGGGTGATATCTGGTTTTGAAGGACTTTAAATACCATGCAAAAGATTTTGAGGCAATAGAAAGCCACTAAAAGACTGTGAACTTTGGAGTGACATGAACAAAAAGATTATTATGACAGTAAAGTGAGAGATGGAGATGACATTGATAGGACTGTACAATTAATTTAACTTGAGGGTTAAGGGAATAGACAAAGATAGTAACACGTATCTAACATGCAAAACTGAACCAATAATGGTAATGTTAAGGACTGAAATAATAAAGTTAGATGGTATAGTAAGTTTAGAAAGAAGGATAATAATGACTTCATTTTGGTGAATACTGAGCTTCAGTTTTCCTACAGTGAAGAAATTGTAGGTTCAGAAGAAAAGTATAAGGCAGAATTTTAACTCACATGTCTCATTGCCCACGTTTCGAATTATTTTCATTACCCCAGGCTGTGATCAAGAAGATGGTCTCTAAGGTCTCAACCAACTCTGTAATTCTGCCGTTACCATGAAGCCTTCCTTAAATACTTCAGCCCACAGCAATCTCCTTTCTTTTGAATCTTAAAGTGCTACCCAATTAAACTTTTAATCCTTTACTATCCTATATGCTTTTGTAATTGCAAGTTTTATGTGTTGTTTTCACTTTTTTCAACTAGGTTGTAAGCTTCCTGATGAAAGGAATTATATCTTTTGCTTCTCATTTATTACTGGATATACAGGGTTAGACATATAGAAAATATTTAATAATTGCTTTGTTGTCAGACTGAAGAAATGAATGAATAGATAGTACAGTGGTTCTCAACCTGCGGGTTATGTTCAATTTGTAACAATGAAAATACATCCTACATATCAAATATTTACCTTACAATTCATAACAGTAGCAAAATTACAGTTATGAAGTGGCAATGAAAATAATTTTATGGTTGGGGGTCACCACAGTATGAGGAACTGTATTAAAGGATTGCAGGATTAGAAAGGTTGAAAACCACTGAGATTGTAGGTGTTCAACCAATTTTTGCCCTTCACAATGCTATTAGGATACATACAGATGATGAAGGTGAATTATGCGAAAATTTTGTTCCCTTTTAAAAAAAATATCCTCTGATTCTCTCTTTTTTGGGAATTCCTTGTAGGGAATTATCTGTACTAATAGAACCCAGCAGATCCTCTGGACTTAAAGTCTTAGAAAGCTGACTAGAGGCACTAAAAAACTTATCTGGATTCTGGCAACTAGTATGTGTCTGGACAGAGCTTCCAGATTCACTGACAAGGACGGTTTGTTAGCTATTATGCAAATTTACCTTTGTAATCCTAAAGTTCTATAAACATGTCAGCTATTACTATCATAACTGTGTAGCTCCTATACATCATGTTTAATAAACATACTCA
>CM053580.1:273656264-273676263 GCA_028627135.1 Pseudochirops cupreus | reverse complement strand
CTCTCTCTCTCTCTCTCTCTCTCTCTCTCTCTCTCTCTCTCTCTCTCTCTCTCTCTCTCTCTCTCTCTCTCTCTCTCTCTCTCTCTCTCTCTCTCTCTCTCGTTTTAATTCAGTACATGTCTCTCCTGGAGCAAGTTCAGCTGGTCAGATTCAATTCCATCCTTCTTGTCAACACCCCTTGGGGAAGAGACAGCAATTTGCCCATTTTAACTTGTAGGACATGTCCATCCTTTCACTTTTTCATAATCCTGGGTAGCTAATCAGGTTGCCAGGGATTGCCTTATAACTTAATCACAATGAGGTATTCATGAAGGAGCCTGGATTATTTGGCACTGTGTTATAGAATTGGAAATAAGCACTTACTTACCCAAATGCCAAAGGTAATATTAGGTCTTCAATGTATCACTCCTGAACAACTTTTTACAGCTACAACTCCTTTCCCTGCTTCTAAGTCTTTATACCCATGCAAGTCACTTTATAAACCCCTACAAGAACAAGTTTCATAATGCCACTTTCTTGTTGAAAACCTTTTCATTGCCTATGGGATCATGTCCAAACTCCTTAGCCACAAATTACTTATCTTCTGCAACTGAACTCTAATCTACCATTATAGTCATCTTACACTATTTTGAATCTCCATAAAACTTTGCTTACAAGAAAATGGGTTTACCCCTAGCACCTATTATATTTTCCCACCTTGATACTAGGGGAAAAATCATTGGGCCTGAAGTTAATGTAGCTGGATTATAATCCCAGAAGTAATTAAATACTTATGCCACTTTAGTATTCTCTAGTTTTCTCTTCTATCATATGAGGGGGTGGAATAGATTATTTCCAAAATTCGTTCTTATCTAAAAGTTCTATGATCTTGTCAAATTCTATAAATTATACCAGGCCAAAATATTCCCTATCTACCTTTCTGCCTCTCTAAAAACCAGTGCTCAGGCAAGGAAAGATGTGAAGATTTATTCCAAATACCTCCATTGAAAGTAAGACTCCAAGAGGCATTCCAATAGGATTTCACCATCCTTTTCTGGAAGCAAACTAAAGCCCTTCCATCCTCTCTCTTTTGGAAATAACAAGAAAGCATTTTTGACAGCATCCTAATTTAAAGTTTTTGGACTAATCTGACAGGTAAATAATATCAAATCTTTCCTTAACTAATCAATTATAATGATTTTCTTTGAAGAACCTTTTTAAAAAGTTCAAAGAGGTACTCTGGATTCATTTTTGAGAACATTTGGTCTGTTCCCAAACAAAGGCCAGGAGCCTTAGACAAACTAGCTAAAAAGCAGTCCCTATGCCTTGACTACATTAAAGGAATGATCAGACTAAGAGAAGGAAGAAATCTTCGATCACTTCAGTAAGTGGAAGTGTCTTTTTAGTTCATCTTTGACCAGCACTTAAAGAGAAATTTTTAAAGTAGGGATTGAACAGAGAATGAATAGCATCAGGAAAATTACTCCCCAGGGCAGTGCAGAAAGTTAAAGGACTATTTGTTGTATTGGATGAGGTGAATTCTTAACTGAACTGTTACTTAAATTCTGAACCTTTGCCCAGATTTGACTATGTAATTTTGTTTATAGTCTGGGAGTGGCATAAATCATAACTCTGAAATAGCTTTGTTAGAGAGATTCCAAGGGCATGAAGGGACTCTTTCAGTTTGGACTTATATCTCCCTAAGCAGAAAATCCTTAGATTTGAAGCACGGGAATTAATGTTTTGTTTGTTCTGTTTTCTGGCAAGCTTGTGCTCATAATGAAGAATCTATTCTTTTTCTTTGACATTTTGAAATTCTATACTACTCATTATTTGTACGACTCATTAGAAATTAATCATGCAAAGCCTTCTAACATTTTTCACATTGTATATATAGCTAACTAACTTTTCCACTATCTTCATAGCCAGACTGCAAATTCATTTTTTCCAACTTTATATCTCTATCCTTGAAGGCTGTAGCTTCAAGTTTTTTGTTTGTTTTGTTTTACACGTTCGAGGAACTCAGTCAATTTTTGTTGAGTTGGTATTCATCCGCACATTCTCCACATTCATTCAAGTACTTATTACATGTAAAGGAATTTGTTTTACTTTGGAGGGAGGTGGTGTCTCAGTTCATCCAAATAGTTTCAGTAACTTAGAATCTTTAGCAAGAATCAAGAAAACCATAGAAGCAAGAGGAAGAATTTGTTATGGAAGAATTTTAACTCATGTAAGGGAAGAAGCATTTACTTTGTGCCAGGAACTGAACTAAATACTTCACAAATATCACCTCATCTGATGCTCACAAAATCCCTGTGGTATAGGTACTATTATCGACCCGCATTTTACGGTAGGGAAATTTAAGCAAACAGGGGTTAAGTGATTTTTCAAGGTCACACATCTAGAAAATGTCTGAGCACAGATTTTAATTCAGTTCTTCATGACTCAAGGCCTAGCACTCCATTCATTGTACCACCTAGTTAGAAGGAAGTCTAGAGAAAGAAGGAGACAACCAGATATGACAAAAGAAGGACAAGAAAAGGACAACAAATGAAGGATACAGTGAAAGAGATTGTTATCAGCAGAGCCTGACTCAAACTAGTACCTTGGAAGATTAGGGCCCATATTGGAATGCAACGAGTCACTCACAGTCCATCTAGTAGTTAACAAAAGAAAATTTTCCCATAACAGGGGAAAGATATTTAATAAGCTCATACAGTAAGGATGTGACTTCAGTTCAGCTTCTGGCATCCCTCAGACTTCTATATCCAACTCAGTTTACAAAATTCCAAAATTTCCCCTGTCCAATTGAGTATTTGTATCCTATAATCTTTGGATCTTTGGGAAGGAAGTAAACTGTCCTTCCTTCTGGAAGAAAAAAACAAACAAACAAAAATAATTCTACTTCCCATGAACACCCTTGACATTGAGGGATTACCCTGGCAACCTATTCTCAGGGAGTTAGAGTGAGAATAGAAAGTAGGGGGTCCATTTGAAAAATATTAAGTGAGCACAATGGACAAGACTCATGAATTGATAGTTCTAGCACCGTGACTTTTCACATGACAGGTACTCAATAAATGGCTGTCGACTGATTAACAAAAAATGACAGCCTGGGCTTTCATAGCAGGTGAACATGCCTACAAACACATTTAATGTAAATGCCTGAGCAATTCAATTAAAATAAAAGTCAATTTCATCAAAGAATTGGTTTGACCAAATTGACTAAATGACTGACAGAGAAGACCAATCAATTCATTCCAAATGCTGGAGCTGATAACCCCATGTAGACATTTTCTAGCTTTTTAATATAGAATACTCTCATAGATGGTAAGAATGAAATGTTGTAAGATAGAATTGATGAATATAAGCAGTGCCACTGAATGTTTAAAGATTAACTGGAATGTTGGAAACACAAAAAGATCGAAAAATTATTTGCAAGGGTAGATTAAATAATTTTCATTAAATGATTTAAAATAACAACAAGATTTTTGTCTTTCTTTTTCAGTTATGTCTGTGTGCCTACAGGCAAAATGATACTGGAGACCATTACCATGACTCTAACAAATATATTGTTTTAAACTGCCTATTTTAAGAGGTATATACTTTTAAACTGATATTCTAGTAACAAAATCTATCCCCTCTTATATTGGAAAATCTATAAAGAGCCCTTCTGGCTGGCACATTATGGCCACTTTCATGGAACAAAAATAACATTATTCTCTACATATCTTCCTAACATAAACAGATCAGGAAAATGGAGCTCCTCGAAGCCTCTGGACTCTGATGGATGTTTCTCAGATGCCGGCAATTGGAAACTTTCTTCACTGAAAAGATAGGCTGTATCATCTTTTATGACACTTACCATGTAAGAGCCTCAAGTCATAGGTTGTAAATGAGTTTGGACCTGTTCATGTGACTGCTTTTTTAAACTGTGAAATTCTCAGACTCAAAGCCTTGAATAACGAAGTCTGCATTTCTCATTGTGGATTTGATTCTTTCTCTATCATTCTTCTTCTCTCCCTCCCCCCACCAACTATGAAGAAGAAATAATCAATTACTCATTACATAGGTTGAAAATTTCTTGTTTAGTTCTCATTTCTATTTGTTCCAGAAAGTTGAACAATGCATTTTGTGGATAAATGTTCATTGTTTCAAACTGAGAATGAAATGGAGGTATCTAGGTGATATAGTAGATAGAATGGAGGAATTGGCATCAGGAAAATCTGAATATAGTTCTGCCCTCAGGCATTTAGTACGTATTTAAATTTGAGCAAGTTACTTAACCTCTTTCAATTTCAGTTTCATCATCTGCAAAATGGGGATCATAATAGTACTTACTGGGTTATCATGAAGATCAAATGAAATACTTTACCAGGTAAAGTGCTTTGTAAAACATAAAACGTCAAATAAATGCTAGGAATTATTACTAAAATTAAAATTCAGGCAGCATTTCTATGATGCTAGACAATAAGAAACAAAAAATAACTAAAGTTGATCAGTTTTGTCATATTTAAAGAGAAGGGAACAATCATTTCTTAAGCATGTACTGCATTCTAGAAACTGTGCTAAGGGATTTCAGATATTGTATAATTTTATAATATATTTAGAGGTACAGTTTTTTACAACTCTATGAATTAGATGCTCTCATGTTTCTCATTTTACAGTTGAGGAAGCTGAAGGAGACAGAAATTAAGTGATTTGCCCCAAATCACAGCTTGTAAGTGTTTAAGGCCAAATTTGAACTCAAGTCTTCCTGACTCCAAGCCAAATGCTCCATACTTTACACAACCTGTGCAAAGCTCAGGCAAGTAATGTAATTTCTCTGAACCTCAATTTTCTCATCTGTAAAATGAGAAGGTTAGATTAGGAGATTTCTAAGATCTCATATGTCTCTGTCTCTTCTCTCTCTCTGTCTCTCTCTGTCTCTGTCTCTCTCTCTTTCTCTGTCTCTGTCTCTCTCTCTCTCTCTGTCTCTCTCTCTCTCTGTATGTGTCTGTATGTATGTAAGTATTCCTATTCAATACCAAACTCTGAAGTGGATTGATTTGTTTTTTTCTGGTGCATGGGTATGGGGTGGGGGTGGGGTGAAATGTGGGAAGGGAGAAAAATGGATTGATATTATCAACATATATTAATATGATCAAAGTCCTCCTCCCCTCTATCTGAATCTAAGCTAAAGATTCAGGTAGTCAGGATATTTAGATCATACATTTCCAATGAAACAGTAGTCACCTGCACTACCACCCTATCACTAATCAGTATACATTGTGAACCCCTGTCCCATATTTAAAACTTCTTATTGGATTTTATTTTAATTTTCATGATTCATTATATTTTAAAATTCAGTATAAAAACCAAATTCATCAGCTTTTCCACCAACCCTGACTTCTCCTTTGGCCACCCAAGTTTTGTTATTTTCCTGATTATCCAGATACAAAATTTTAGAATTGTTGAGTTCTGTTTCTCCTTTTCTTCCCAGTCATTCAATTATCACATTCTGCAATCATCATATTTTGCAACAATTTCTTATCTGGTATCCAATCTCTTCTCCTAGATCCCAATACATGTTTTAAAACAATTAAACTAGATTGATTATTTAAAAGCACTTTCATCATGTCCATCTGCTAACATATTCAGTGATTCTCAATTACCTGCAAGAAAAAGTTTACATTCCTTTATTATTAAAGAACTTTGTTTGCTTTCCATGTATCTTTCCAAGTATATCTCCTATTATTCTTAACAGAATCCCTCAGTTCCTGGCAGGGATATCTATGCAGCATATTCTAAATATGTATTACTCATTCCCACCTCAAGCTTTGTTTAGTCTGTTTCCTCACTCCTAGAAAGGCCTATAACTTAACTTTGACTACTGTCCAAGTTCAGCTGAGACTTCAATTTTTTTCATTATATTTTTCCATTACCCCACTATCAACCTTCCCTTCTCAGAACACATATAACTTGTCACCTGTAAAGCTAACTTGACATTTCATCTAATTTAAATAAAAGTAAATGATGATTAATTATTATTATTACTAATCAAGTATTAATTGATAGGGATACAAAGATAAAATGAAAGAGTGTTACCATAAGAAACTTGCATTTCCATTCATAGTCACTTTGTAGGACAGGTTTTCAAGTATAGCACAAGGGCCTTTTTATTTTCTTTTTGGTACTTTGCTTTTAATTATGGTCAATTGCCAAAGGTAGTAGTGATGCCTTAGTGTAATGGTAATGGGGATTTGAAGATCTTCCCTGACCCTTGTATTGGCAATCGAACAGGTACTTAGCACCTTGTTTCAAGTTCATGATTGTAACAAGTTTTGAGATCCAGAACTTGTGAATCCTTCAGTGGAAGGAAGTTGCTGATATAACAGGAAGAGGCAGAATACAGAGGAGCTAATACCATATATAAGGAAAAGCCCAATCTAGAGAGACAGAGTTGCTGATAGAGAGAACTGCTAGGATCCTGAGAACTTCTGAGAACTGCTACAGATTGATAACAGAACGGGAAACAGAACTTGTGGTGGCAGAACTGAGAACTGAGAAGAGAATTGAGAAGAACTGAGAAATGGGAAGAGAGGAGAACTGGGAGGAAGCATGTCTGTGGTGCCAGTACTTTGTCTGTCTGTTTTGATGTTACTTTGTCAGATTCATCTGCTGACAGAGGACATTGCTGTTGTTACAGAAGTCCTGAGACTTTACTGCTTGTTAAAAAGCCCTGAAAGAGGATTTTCTTCTTGTATGTTTACAGAGAAGGGTCTTGCTAACATTTTTAGAGGTCCTGGGATTATACTGATGATTTGTGTTGATTTCTCAGACCTTGTTGTTGGATCTATGTTGATTTTACAGGCAGAAAGTGAATTGATGAAGATACTGGCAGTGTTCATGAATGTTATTGTGGCTTTGTTAAGCTTTGTCTTCCCAGAAACAGAAACTGTGAAAGAGTTGAGTTAGACTGAACACTGTGAGCTTCAAAATTGAATGGTAACTGGACAAGGAACTGGATGAACAACTGGACAAGGAGATGGACAAGGAACTGGAAACTGCCTGCCTTTGAACCCAGGTGACAGTTGTGTAGATTCAGCAGGACCTGGGACCATGGAAGAGGAACCTTGGAAGCTGAAAGCCAGCCTCAAGTCAAGATGTAAAGATCTCTTCTTGGGTACCTGATGCTGACTTAGAAGATTATGATTTACTGTGACCTAGGGGTGGAAAACTTTGAACTTTGTACTTTGTGTCCATTAAGGAGACAAGTCTCCTTAAGGATGATTGAATTAAGGACTTACTGAATGATTGAGTTACTAAATGATTATACTTTGGTTAAAACTATATGACCACTTTGGTGAAAACTATGTGGCCATTTTAGTGATAAGCTGTTGTATTATAAAATTGTGAATGCTGTACTTTGATTTCTGTGAATATTTTGCCTTAATTTACTACTGAATAAATAGAGAGTTCCGTATACTATGTAATCAGAACCTTGAATCTGTTCACATCAGCAGTCCTCTGGAAAGCTGCTAGTGCTTGGCCTTACACTTGGTCACACACAAATAGTCTAAATAGTATGTGTTATAGGCATAGCTCCAATGTCAGTATCAGCTTAATTTAGGTACAATGTTGAGGTAAAAGGAGATAATCTCCAATATTTAACAAAGGAAGTTTACTTTGTTTGCCCAAACATAGCAACAAAGATTTTGTGACACTTATTTTGTCTGGTAGGTTCTCCTCCCCTCCAACTGTAAACATACTTGATCAGTAAGTTATCAGGGTATAGACATTGAGGTCTCAGGCATCCACCAAGTCTAAGGAGTGTAGACTATACATGTGGGGCAAATCAAGTTTCATGAAGGAAGCAGTATCAGGAAACTTAAGGCTGAAGGAAGACATGTCAGGAAAATACTGGTCCTTTTCATCTGCCATAATGCAGATGATTTTGATTAAAATTAACTTCATGCGTTTTCCCTTTGTCTAATTAAATGTATAACTTATCAAAACTGATTAATTATATGAAATAGTAGAATATTTCTCAGTTTTGAAATTTTAAATTAAAAAAATGTCCTTTTAACTTTAGGAAGTATAAAGCCAAGCACGAGCAGCTTTCCAGAAGAATGCTACTGTGAACAGCTTTTAAAGTTCTGATTATATAGTATAGTGAACACTCTATTTATTCAATAACAATTCAGAGCACAATGTTCACAGTAAATCAAGGTGCAGCATTCACAATGTTATAGCTTATCAGAGATAATCAAAATACAGCATTCACAATAACTTATCACAGAAAATGGCCACATAGTTTTCACCATAGTGGTCACACAGTTTTCAACAAAGCCCAGGAGGCTTGCCTTCTTAAGAGTCACAAAATACAATAGTCAAAGTTCTCTACTCATGGGGCACACTAAGTTACAATATCAGTCACTACTCAGCACTCTCTTAAGGGGTAGTATAAAATACATAGGCCATCTACACCTCAGTCACAAATAAGTTATAATCTTCTCAGTACACAGTATCCAAGTAAAGTCCTCTTTCAGCTTGACTCAAGGTAGTCTCTCAGATTCCCTAGATCTCCTTCCATGGTCCGAGCTCCTACCTGGATTTACCAAACTGTCATCTGGGTTCAAAGGCAGACAGCTCCCAGTTCCTTGACCAGCTCTCCGTGCTGTTCCTGTTCCATGCTGAAGCTCACAGTATCCAGTCCACCTTAAATCCCTCACAGTCTCTGTTCCCCACGAAGTCAAGGCTTAACAAAGCCACAAACAGGTTCATAAAAAGTTCCAGTATCACAGTCATGCTTCCTCAGTCTTCAGCAGCTCCCAGAAGAAGCTGGTAGCTCCCCAGCAGAAGTTCCAGCTGGTTCCCAAAATCAAAATCACTTCACCTAGGTTCCCAAAATCAAAATCATGCTCTCCAGCCTGGGCCTTTCCTCTTCAGTTTCTTCAGCAGCAGCTGCTTCTGCCTCCATGAAGCTTATCCCAAGGAGTTCTGACTCTCTCTCTCTCTCTCAGCAGTTCTCAACTTGTGGGTTGTGACCCCCTTGGGTGTTGAACAACCCTTTCACAGGGGTCACAGGGGTCACCTAAGACCATTGGAAAACACTTATTTCTGATGGTCTTAGGAACCGAGACACTGCTCCTCTATCAATCTCCAGGCAGGTCTGCCCACATGCCAATACGCCCACATACGAGTATTAAAAGGTCGTGGCATTAGGAAGGTTGAGAACCACTATTACATAGAGTATTGCTCCTCCCTTTTCAGCCCCTTCCTGTTATGTCAGCAACAGGGGTTCATACTTTCTGTTTCTTTAATAGAGGCTTAATCTGAACTAGCTGCTACGTACCTCTTAGCTTTCCAATACAAAGGGATCTTTAAATTTCATTACCATGACAGGGAGTGAATATTTGCATAAATTATATTATAAATATCCTCAGCATAGGAAGAAGTAGACTTTCTCAAATATATCATCAGTTTTTTCAACTCCATGCTTAATGCTTTCCTTATTCATCTAACCACGTTCTGGGTTTATGATACATTCATGTCACATGTAAGAAATTCTTGGAAAATTATGCAGAAAAAAATAAATATGGCAAGCTAGATACTAAATGTACTGTCAAACACACAAAGTAAGAGTTTGTGTCTTGGCCCTATATCTGGCAATTCATCAGATCCTCAATGTTTTGATTATTATTACAAAAATGAATCCATGGTTCACTACCCCCCTAGCCACATGCCAGGGGAGCAGTTCTTTCTTAAGCAAGATTCAAGAAAAACTGCTTGCTAGTAACAATTTTGTTATTCCCTCCTTGCTCTGCTCTCACCTCCTGCAGGTTGTTGGGGCTAATGAGGCAGGGATATGTCCACAAACATATGTATGGGAAGGAGACAGGAGAGTAAGAGAGAGTAAGTTCAGTTTGGGGTTTGCTTAGGACTGACTAGCAAGGCTCAGGGCCAAGATATGGCTAAAGGAGCCCAAGAGCAAGTGGTGTCCAGGATCAGCCAGGAGGAATGAATTAAGAACAAAGGATTTCTGATCTTTCTGATCTTTCTGATCTGAGCCTTTCAGGGAGAAAAAGACCACTGCTATAGAGCAGTGGTTCTCAATCTTCCTAATGTCACGACCCTTTAATACTCGTATGTGAGTGTATCTGCATGTGGGTAGACCCGCCTGGAGATGGATAGAGGAGTGGTGTCTCAGTTCCTAAAACCATCAGAAACATGTGTTTTCTGATGGTCTTAGGCAACCTCTGTGATCCCTGTGAAAGGGTCATTCGATCCCCAAAGGGGTTGCAACCCACAGGTTGAGAACCGCTGCTGTAGAGGAAGCTTTTGTCTGGCCTTGTTGCTATGACCACTGGTGAGATTAATATCTCATCTGTGCCAATAGGCAGAAATAGGCACAGAGGTCAACAGAGATAATCCCAAGAAACCAATATGGGTGGGAAAGTGATATCTATATGGAGTTTTCTTTTCCTTATTGTTAGGGAAAATGAATTATCTACAGTTATGTCATGCTAGAACTCCATTGAAATTTAAATCAAATGGGGTGGCTAGGTGGTGCAGTGAATAGAGCACAGACCCTGGAGTCAGGAGGACCTGAGTTCAAATCCAACCTTACACACTTGACATACTTACTAGCTGTGTGACTTTGGGCAAGTCACTTAACCCCAATTGCCCTCCAAAAAGCAAAAAAAAGAAAAAAAGAAATTTAAACTCTTCTGTTTAGTTTTTAAAACCTTTCACAACTTCGCCCCAATCTGTCTTTTCATCCTCATTAGATATTACTCTTTCTCTTATACTCTGAAATCCAACCAAATTGACCTTCTCTCTGTTCCTCACTCTGACACCATTTCCTATTTCTTTACTTTTTACTTTTTTTTTTTTTTTTTTGCTTTTTGAATGGGGGAATGCAGGGCAATTCGGGTTAAGTGACTTGCCCAAGGTCACACAACTAGTTAAACTGTTGTGTGCCTGAGGCTGGATTTGAACCCAGGTCCTCCTGACTCTAGGGCCGGTGCTCAATTCACTGCACCACTTAGCTGTCCCTCCATTTCCTATGCCTGTACCTTTGTATTAGACTTTCTCATACCTAAAACATATTTCCTCTTTATCTCTACCTCACAGAGTTAGCCTTTCTTTTGCTTTAAGATGAAGCCCAATTCTTCTACATGAAACTTTTCCTGATTTTCCTGAGTTCTAGTACCCTCCCCAACAAGTTTGCACTTAACTCAATTGGGCATGTATATAATTTAGTAACTTTATATTTGTGCTGCATATATGTCACATATATTTGTTGTCTCCCCATTATAAGTTCTTTTGTGAATGGGGATTATTCCTTTCTTTGAATATCCTTGGTGTCTCACACAGAACTGGTACATGGTAGATGCTGAGTTCTCCAGGAAGTGGAGGCTAAGGCCAAGTCTGATTAATTGCATCCACACCAGAAGATTGTTCCTACTGTACAAAAAAAAGCGAAGAGAAAAAGGAGAGAAGCAGAAAGCTCTCTGAGACCATAGAGAGCTTATTCACAAATGAGTGCCTTTTAGCACTGGGTAGTCACTGCAATGGCTGGGGTGAGCAAGTGACAGAACCTGAGATTTATCACTGATTGAACTTAAGTCAGCACTGCCCCAATGGATAAATTGCTACAAAGTTTGGAGAAAAGAAAAGAAGTGGATTTTGATGAAATCAGTCATTTTGAAATAATTGGGAGGTAATGAGGCATAGTTAGAATAATACTGGATTTGGAATCAGGAGTGAGACTGGGATTTCAGTCTTGCCTCTGAAACTTAGATATGTGATGATTCTACTTAGACTTTCCATGTACTTAGGCCTTCTAATGTCTCAGGTTTATCATCTGTAAAATGGGGCCAATAATACTTTCAGTTTCTAACTTTGAGTGCTGTTGTGAGCTATGTGTTTATGTTTTTCTAAAGCTAAGTGCTATAATATCAACAGCCAGCATTTATATATTCCTTTTAGCTTATCAAATCATTTCTACTTAAATAGACATATATCTAAATCTATATAGATGTCAACTATTATGTTACCTCTATGAGCTGTGTAGGTATCAGATATTATATCAACTCTCTGCAAACAATTTAAATATATTTGGCCTTCTTAAAAATATCCACACTAATAGGTAAAACTAAAAAAAAAATGTTACCTTGACCCCTTCTATACTCTCAAACTTTTGACTTAGTAACATCAGTTTCAAGAGATTCAGTTATTTGACATCCTGTTGACTTCAAGCAAGGGTGACATTTTTCATACTTTTTTCTATATCTCTAGTCTTTCATGCTTGAAATGGATGCTGTAAGAGGAGAGACTATTACTGAGCCCAACATTTTGATTGACACCTGTTTGACTCTCAGAGCAAAACCCTGAGAAACAAGGACCTGGATGAAAATGTATACTTTTCATGACTAAATTCAAATTATAAATGTCCAGAGAAATTTTTCAGACTGAACCTTTTTTTTCCTTGAGAAATTTCTTTAATGTCTTCTTGTAAGATTCAGTTCTCTTCTTCCTTTGAAGTGGAATCCCTCTATCTGTAGATATTATCAAGAAATAAATTAGAATCAACTAGAGTAACTTAATAATAAAATTAACGTGGGCCATGAAAATTTCAGAATGTCTTCTCACTTCTTAGAATGCTTTACATAACTGTAGTGATCATGTGCTAAAATCTGCTCATTTTACAGATGAGGAAACTGAGTCCCAGATAGATTATTTGACTTTCTTGAGGTCATAGCAATACAAAGTATCTAAAAGAGATATGTAGTATGGCACAATGAAAGCATGTTAGACTTAGAGTCAGGAAAGATCTTGTTTTAATTTATTCTCTTGTGCTTCCTAGTTCTCACCATGGATGAATCATTCATTTATAAAATTGAGCTAAAACCTATAGCACTTATCTCATTTTGTAGAACTACTGTGAGAATCAAAGGAGATGTAAAACGTAAGATGCTCTATCACTGTCAGTCATTAATATAGCTAGCAAAGTTAGTGTTTCAATACCAAGCTTCTACTACTAAAGCCCATGTTCTTTCACCTATGACACATTGCCTCCTGCCAGTGGCAAATTCTGGACTAGGACTCAGATGTGTTTATCTCTGAACTCTTGCAATGATGAGTCTCCACACCATGATTAATCCAGAGAAGTTGGACAGGTCATCCTATGTGAAATGTACCTTGATAAATACCTTAAGATGTCCTTCTCTCTCAAAATTTCAAATGCTTGCAACCCCTACCACTAGATCCTTTTGACTAAGCTCATACCTACAAAAAGTCCCAAGTGAAAAGATATGTTTTAATTATCAGACTATCTGTCACATCACAGAGGGCAGGGATTTGAGGGAATGGAACATGGAATAGTTAAATTTGATTGAAAGGAGAGAAAGTAGAGAGGTTCAGGGCAACCAGAACTGCCAGAGAGGGAAGGTTTGGCCCTGACTGAGAAGCGCTGTAGGAGCAGCAGGAAAATCATGGATAAATCAGAGTGCAGTACAGAAAGTACTGATCAAGCAGAGTCATGTTGTGGCTGTACTACTTATGAACATCTGTGCCTTTGGACAAGTCATTGACTTGCTCTGGGAACCCATGTTCTTATGTGTAAATTAAGGAGGTTGAACCACATGAGTCTTAAGGTGCTAAGTCTGTGATGCTGTGAGAATTGTAGTTACTGACATAGGGGAACCTAAAGAGAGAGGGTCAGGCTAAGGTGTGATATTTCAGCATATAAAAATAATAGGTGCTTACCCTGCAGTTTTATCTAGGTCTGTTGCTGCTCTTATGATGTTATCTTTCTTGAATACTTTCTATTAATATATTTTAACATCTCCTAAATTACTCCCCCCAACCCTAGCTCTCCCCTCCCAGAGAGGCATCTATATAGTGAACAAAAAATGTTAATAAAACAAAAAGAAAAAGAAATAAAACAAACAACACCACAAATCAATACATTGAAAATATCTGAACATCTAAGCAATGTTTCACAGTGTGGATCTTTCACATCTGTAAAGTCCAGAGGTGTCTTCTCATATCTCTTCTTTGGAGCTATCATCATGTTATCTTAATACTGGCACAAAGACAGGACAGAAATATAGGGCAAAGTGAGCAGGATCTTGTTCTCTGGATCCTCATCTTCTCACAAAGTCCATCTCTCCATGGATTAAGGAGTGTCTGTTGTGATTCTCTCCTTGTCCTGATTTTACTCTCTTCTGATCTCTCCCTCACACCTGAGGCATAGAAACCCATATTTAAACCAATATGGCTTATGGGAGACATCATAAATGTACTGTGGCAGTATAGCTTGCTAGTGCTCTTGGCTAACTGTTCATTGTGATCTGTCCAGTTGTAATGGTAATGGAATTTGGAGGTCCCCCTGTGTAGGCTTGGATTTTGCATTGAGTGTTAAAACCCAGAGCTTGTGAATCCCACTTGTGGGATGGACTTGTTGACATGAGGAGAGAGGGCTGAACTGGGAGGAGCCAGTGAATTTGGAGAGAGGCCCAAGCCAAGGGAAAGCCAGAAAGACATTGAGAGAGCAGTATCCAGTATCGTGGAGCCAGAGTTGCTGAGAGAAAGACTGCTGAGATTAAGTTGGAGCTGCCCAGGACTTTTGAGAACTGAGGAGGCATGGCCGTGATGCTGATATTTTGTCTGTCTGTTTTGATGTTGTTTTGCCAGATTCACCTGCTGGTGAAGTACAGTGCTGCTGTTGTAGAGGTCTTGGAACCTTGCTGTTGGTTCAGACTCTCTGAAGGAGGATTTTCTTGTTGTATGCTTACAGAAATCCTGGAAGAGGGCCTTGCTGATGTTTTCAGGGGTTCTGAGAGTGTTCTGCAGGCAGAGAGTGACTTGATGAGGCCGTTGGCAATGTGTGTTGTGGTTTTGTTAGGCTTTTCCTCCCCAGGAACCTGGACTGCTGAGTACTTGCTTCGGGTCAAGATGAAGACAGGACCTCTTCTTGAGCATTGAATGCTATGATGATATTTTAACCTTGTTGTAGCTTAAGGGTGGATGGCCTTTTGTGCTCTCCTGCCCCTTTTGAGAAAGTGCTTGGCATTAATCGATGGTACTGTAATTTGGTTGTGATCCAGGGGTGGGAAACTTTTGACTTTTTTGTGCTCCGTGATTGACCAAATGTATGTACTTTGTTTATGATTGGAAACTAATCTCCATTTGAGAAGAGAAACTTTGACTGACTAAATAAATGTACTGTCCAGGAGTGGGTTACTTTGAGTAATGTACTGGCCAGGGGTGGGATACTTGGACCGTGGTGCTTTGCAATTGAATTGAGAACTTACTTGCTAAATGAATGAGTTACACTGTATTTTGATTTTCTCTGTTCTGTGAATGTTTGCCTTAATCTGTCACTGAATAAATGGGGTTTACTATGCTGGTAATCCAAATCTTGGAAGTTGCCTTTGCTTGGCATTACACCAGTTCTAAGAAATTCAAGACATTCATTTCCAACTGAATCAACCTCAGTGAAGGGAGGGGAGTGAAAAATAATTATAGGGTCATTATAATCATGTTGGCCCACTTCAATGCATCAGAAATGGGGCTTCTAAGGGTTTCAGTGTTTCCAATCAAGGGCCCAGGGCAAAGACTCTGGCTTTGATTCAGCTGTCCAACTCATGCACAAACTCCTCACATACCCAAACACACTCTCTCAATACAATGAAGTTGTGTAACATGTTTGACCTCAACATGATATGAGCTCTATTCAATATCCAGGAAAATATTATAGATTGTCCTTATTTTATCATAACACAGGAGCTCAGTCCTGTTTTATGATAGCTATAAGTAAAAATAAATAACCAATTTTGCCTGAATGAAACAAAATCAATACCTCTCCTTTGCAGTACAATTCTTAGGAAGACAATCCACAAAAGTATTTCCTTTCTAAAAGTGTAGTGGCAAATCACTTGGAACAATAAGCTCATTCTTTGCCATGTCAGCAAAAAGAGGGGAAAAGAACTTTGTTGAGATTATGCATGTGCTCAACAGGATTTCAGGGCTTTAACCTAAAGCAGTTTTTTTTTTCCCAGATGATTACAACAGATAGGTATCCTTGTGCCCCTTAGAAAAAACACAAACTAATTCTTCTTTGTGACCAAGTATACCATAAAACAAGATTTATCTGTGCACTAGCGATATCTATTTGGTGCTTTTGGAATGGAGACTGGGTGAGCTATCAGGCCATTCAGTGAGACATTATCACTGGGAACATTCTGACACTTTCGATAAAAGCAGTGGCAGCAGCATCACTATAAAATCCATCTCTTTTATACTTCTTAAAACTCCCAAGTTTATATCACTAGTTATCAGGAAGAAATATGCTCATTCATCTTATAGAGACGTACCAACTCTTCTGATTTCCTGTGTAAATTTTTAATTGAGGTCTTCTGGTGATGTGAAGTGGAGCATAAATATTGTCAAGAGCATGGTCTGCATTAGAAATTGGTGAGTGGGGAAGTTTGGAAGTTAAGAAATGTCTGTCTCACAAGGTAAAATGATTCAAATTTCCATAAAGAGAAGACAATTTTTATTCAAACAACTTACGTGTGATTTACTGGCCTCTTTTTTCTCTCTTTCCTTTCTTCTTCCTTTCTTTTCCCCTCTCTTAATATCCTTCCTTCCATCTTTCTTCCTTTCTTTATTCCTTCTTCCTTTCTTTTCCTTCTTTCTTCATTTTTTTTCTTCTTTCCTCCTTTCTTTCTTTCTCTCTTCCTTCCTTCCTTCCTTCCTTCATTATTTCCTTCCTTCTTTCTTTCTTTTCTTTCAGTCCTTCCACTAAAACTTCACAGGAGAACTTTTGTTGGAAGGTTGAATTTTTTTTTAAATTTATTCAGAGCCCTAAGTCCAGCTACCCAGTAACAAGCCAAGTAAAAGCCATTAAGATTCAAATGAAGTGTAACACTTATTGACTGCTGGTGGAATGCATCACAAGTTATTTAAAGGCCATTCAGTATGATCTGAAGAAAATGCCACATTCATTCAACAAACATTTATTAAGCACCTACTCTCTGTGAGTTTGCATTCTTTTGGAGAAAAGCAAAGTAAATACAGAGAAACAAAAACTGTATGTTTCCAAAATAAAGAGGCAATGTGAGGATGAGGGAGACAATGGTTACTTAGGGGTCAGTGGCCCTGGGTTCACACGCAAGCTATATTCCTTACTATATGTGAGATCTTGGACTAGTCACTTAACTTCTCTGAACATCAGCCTCCTCATCTTCTCATCTTCAAAATAAAATGAGTGTGTATGTGTGTTTGTGTGTATGTATGCATGTGCATGCACATACAATATACTCCTTTGGCAGCCTGGCAAAGTCTATGTACCTCTGTAAAGCCAAGCATGAGTAGCTTTCCAGAGTGCTGCTGCTGTGAACAGCTTCAAGGTTCTGATTATATAGTACAGTGAACTCTCTATTTATTCAGTAATAAACTAAGACAAAACACTGACAGAAACCAAAGTACAACATTCACAATGTTATGACATAACAAGTTATCACTAATGTGGCCACATAGTTTTCACCAAAGTGGTCACCTACTTTTAAACAAAAGATAGCATCAGTAAGAACTTAACTTAATCATCCTTAGGTAGGCTTGCCTCCTTAATGGACACAAAGTACAAAGGTCAAAGTTTTCCACCTCTAGGTCACACTGTCTTAATCTCTCAGTCAAGAAGTCTTCTTTCTTCTTAATTGGAGATTAGTTTCCAATCATCCTGAATTCAATCATCCTGAAAAGATACAGGATACAGAGTAAAAAGTCCTCCCTCCCCTAGGCCATAGTAAATCATGATCTTCTCAGTTTACATTAAATATCCAAGGAGAGGTCTTTTCATCTTGACTTGAGGCTGGCTCTCAGATTCCATGGTTCCTCTTCCATGATCCCAGCTCCTACCTGAATCTACCCAACTGTCACCTGGGTTCAAAGGCAGGCAGCATCAAACTCCTTGTCTAGCTCCTTGTCCAGTTCCTCATCCAGTTCTAGTTTCATATTGAAGCTCATAGTGTCCAGTCCATCTCAAGTCTTTAACAGTTTCTGTTCCTGGGAAGACAATGTTTAACAGAGCCACAATAACATTTATGCACATTGCCAGCACCATCATCAATTCACTTTCTGCCTGTGATTTCAACATAGACCCCACAAACAAGGTCTGAGAAATCAACACAAATCATCAGTATAGTCCCAGGATCTCTGAAAACATCAGTAAGACCCTCCTCCAGGACTTTTGTAAACATACAACAAGAAAATCCTCTTTCAGGGCTTCTGAACCAGCAGTAAGGTCCCAGGGCTTCTGTAACAACAGCAACATCCCCTATCAGCCCACAAATCTAACAAAGTAACATCAACACAGACAAAGTACCAGCACCACAGCCGTGCTTCCTCCCAGTTTTTGCTTTCTCAGCCTGTACTTTTCCTTATATATTGTTATTAAGCTCCTCCCTGTTCCACCCCTTCCTGTTGCATCAGCAACAGGGGTTCACAAGTTGTTTCTTAACAAAAGACTTGATAAAATCATGGGCAAGAAACTTGAACTGAAACAAGGTGCTAAATAATTAAATAGCTGAAACAAGGTGCTAACTACTTCTCTGCTTGCTATTACAAACTCATCTCTGATTATTTTCATTTCCTACATTAATAACTAAAAGAAATGCTATGTTTCATTCAGAGGCTATTGAAAATAAAGTTTCAAAAGAAGATGAGTGCTTTTTAACCTCTAAATTCATGGACCTTCTGAGAACTATCCATAGACCCTCAAGTCTATGGACCTCAGGTTAAGAATTCATAGTCCCTTAAAGTATTGGTCCTGTAATCTTGTAAATAGAAAATAATTTCTGGAGGGCAAGTCACTTGCAATGCCATATTTACTCACATGAAGCTCATTTTTGTTGTTGTTGTTGTTTTTAAAGTCCAAAAATAGGCAAGAAAGTATTAAGCAAAAATACAACCAAAGGAGAGTGTGTGTGTTTATGTGTTTACATATGCATTCACTTGACTCCTTTTTCAGTGTTGTGGGAGTCCCAGTATTGAATTAGTGCTTTTGGGAGAAAGGAAAACAACTGTTCTTTTTCTTCTGCTTTCCTGGATATTCAAGTTATTTTTAGAGATATCATTTAGTGCACTGATTTTAATATGATATTGTTGTTGTTGAGTTACTTCAGTCATGATTAGCTCATCGTGATGGCATTTGGGGTTTTATTTGCAAAGATACTATGGTGGTTGCCATTTCCTTCTCCAGTTCATTTTACAGAGGAGGAACAAACAAACAGGGTTAAGTGACTTGCCTAGGGTCACACAAGTAGTAAGTGTCCAAAGCTGGATTTGAATTTAGGAAGATTAATCTTTCAGACTCTGGGACAGCACCCTATCTAATGTGCCATCTAATTGGCCTCTAATATCATATGGATCCAATTAAAAATGAATAATATGTGATACAATATGAAGATTTTTTGTTTAGCCATTTTACCTCCCTAAAAACTAGACATATGACTGTAATGTGATGAAAATTACTAACTAAGTAATTTATTGTGCTAACCTTCATGATGAGAGCTTTTGTTTTACTTATGAGTTGGAGCCTTCAAACTCAATATCTGTACTGGGAAGGATTCTGTGTTATAATTCCTACTTCAAAGATTCTATGTGTGTGTTCTCTTATAACAGCATTATAAGCATATGATATAGACATTCACTCCCAGAATGTGCCCATGACCTTCAGGTACATGGGCCAGTATTATTGTCAAGTTCAAATCTAAATCCATATAGATTGTTTCAGGATTGGAGACTATTAGACAGATATGGTAAAAATCTTTTTTTTTTGGTGTAGAGGAAGGAGCTTTAGATTAGGTTCGAATCTTTCCTGTCATTCATTAACTATGTGACTTTATGTAAAGTACTTCACAATTATGAATCTTTAACTTCCTTATCTAGAAAATGAGAGATTTAAATCAGAATATCTAGATGGTCTTTTCCAGCTTTAAGTTTCTATGTGTCTAAGTTCCTGTTC
>CM053580.1:273640554-273655764 GCA_028627135.1 Pseudochirops cupreus | reverse complement strand
TAGTAGTAGTAGTAGTAGTAGTAAAGAGATGTTGACTGTTTTCATAGGAAAACCTGATAGTGACTGTCAGTTAAAATGAACTCTCTACCTTTGGAGATTCATGTGGGAAGGACTAGTGGCACCAGAAGAAAATGAAAAAAAAAATTATTGTTGGGGATTATCAAATTATGACCAAGAAACTGAAGATTTTAGAGACGTGTGAATGTGGGGTAGTCAGGGAAGGAGAAAGTTGACTTAAATCAGTGGTTCTCAACCTGTGGATTATGTTCAATTTGTAACAATGAAAATACATCCTGCATATCAGATATTTACATTACGATTCATAACAGTAGCAAAATTACAGTTATGAAGTAGCAACGAAAATCATTTTATGGTTGTGGGTCACCACAACATGAGGAATTGTATTAAAGGGTCACAGCATTAGGAAGGTTGAGAACCACTGACTTCAATGCTCCTGACTAAAGGTAGGGGCTGGTACTGATTAATTAATTGAAGTGGGAAAAAGAGAAGCAATGTACTATCGGTCTATCAAAAATATGTCCATACCTCAATATCATTGAGATAGATTAAATCCAGAGGTCATTGTCTTTGAGAAAGTTGAGGAATTGATGTTCCACAGAATTAAATGGGGATAAAGAATGAAGAAGGAAATTGTGAGCCAAGTATTGACATTATTAGGGCTGAGATCAGTGACTTACACATATATAAATGAAAATAATGGGGACATAGGGAGGATAAAGCAACAGGAGCAGAGAAGAGATGGTTGCTTTGTGATGGGGACAGAGGGAGAGTTCAAAATTGGCTTTGGGGAACAAGGAGTACAACAGGAACTGCTCTTTCACTTTTGTGTCAATGTGCATGACAGAAACAATAGTTAGCCTTGAAGACGATACCAAGAGCGATGGTGTTTCTAAGAAAAATATGGAGAAAACACTAACAAGTGAGAAAGTGTTCAATAGAGTGGGAGAGGACTAGAATTATGAAGTCACATGTTCTAAGCTGAAAGAGACTTTGGGAGTTATTTAGTCCAGTTCTTTCATTTGATCCATGAAGAAACATGCACATACCAGTGAGGTTATATTATGCTACTTAGCAGCAGAGGCAGGATTGAAACTCAGGTATTGTGACTCTAAATTTATTGATCTTTCAATTGATTTACAAAAGAGGGGATGCAATGAGGTTACAGTTAAAACAACAGAACATATAAGCTAGGGTGGGAAAGAGCTAAGTTTACCATGAGTGTCATTGGGGAGGGATGGCAGAGGAAGGAGAAGGAAATGAGCATTTATATAATGCCTATTTCATTGCAGGCACTATCCTAAGGACTTTCTTTACAAATATTTTCTCATTTTATCTTCATTTGACAATAGCATTCATTGTGTCAATGTGATCTTTTATTGCTGAATTTGCCACCTGATCCTGAGTTGATCCCAGGTGTCTTGTCATGACAGTTCCCCAAGCTAGGTGTCATAAGAAGACTATCAAACTTATCCTTATGAGAAGGCAGCAAGAAGTCATGATGGCCATGGGACCCTGGGGGTGGCATTGAAAAGGACAAGGAAGTGGGTATGGGAAGAAACAGACTGCTGAGGTGCTTAGAGACTGCGGCAAAAAATAAGCAAGGAATCATGCCCCTGGGGTGTTAGTATAAGAGGAAAAACCCTGACTTCTTTAGGCTGGTTCTGGTTTTCATCAAAAGAGAAAGAAGGATTTAGGAAATGATCAGCTTTTGAGTTGATGGTTTCTGAGAAAGGAATTTGGATTTCTGGACTAATTCATAAAATATTAAACAATGATCTTTCGACCAGGGATGGAGTACATGTAGTCAATAGTTAATAAATATTTACAAAATACCTAATATGTACTAGGCACTGAGCAAAGTACAGGAATACAAATGAGAAAAAGAGAGAGACAATCCTTGCCCTGAAGAAGCTCACAACCTAATTGAGGAAGACAGTATATTGAAGGAAACTCAAAGAGAGGGAGAAGTAGAAGGGAATGGTGCTAGAGGGTAGCCCTGAAGTTTGAGAAGTCAAAACCGATCTAAGTAGCTAATAGAAATTGAAACATTGCTGGGAAATTCTGAGTCTTCTATAAGGGAAAAGTTTGGGAGGAGTTTATTGCATGACCCCTCCAGCCCCCCTGAGGGAGGAGAGAAGGTTGAGGGGACTGAGAATGATAATTAGGTACTGAGTATCATAGCTTAACAAATCTCCATGATGAAGAGATTACAAGGTGATGAGCCTATCCTGGAGAAGGAATGATGTTCCTGAGGTCTAAACTGAGGAGAGCAGCTGATGGAAAATATGTGAGATATGATATATAACATAAAATGACAAAAGATAAAGTAAATACATGCCTACTGTTTTGTGAATCTGATAAAGAGGGCTTATGATGAAAATGAAAAGGGAAATAGAAAATGGACAACATATCTGCCAAGTTAGATAGCACAAAGAATAGCAGTTATTACATGGGAAAAATAATATCAATTGAGAGAAGCAATGACAAAAAAATAACAATATTTCATGAAAAGAGCCAGAATGAAACCTACAGTTTCAGGTAACTTTATAAAATATTAAATATTTTCAACATATACTATAATCAAAGTGGTTATGGGAAGATGATTAGAAAAAATGAACCTAAGTTTTCAAATTTGGGTGTCTTAGAGATTGGCACTACTCTCAGAAAAAGTTGGAAATTTTAGAGGAAAGACATTTTAAGGACCAAAATGGTGATCATTTTTTGGAGGTGTAGAGTTTAAGGTTTTGATGAGCCATCCATATGGATATGACCAGCATGAATTGGGGATGCAGGACTGGCAGTGGATAGTATGATCAGAACTAGACAAATAAGTTGGAGAATAATCTGACTACTGCTAATGATTGCATTCCATGGCAGCAGATAAAATCACCAATTTAGAGAGTGTAGAAAGAGGGAAAAAGGAGCCCAGGACAAAACTTTGGTATCAATCTCTGGAAGGCAATAAATGGTTAATCAATAAACCCTCTTGCTCACTATTTTCTGTGTCACCTTCAGTCTATGGATCCTTACTTTGGCAAACTGAATTTGATCGTGGTAATTGAAATTGTTATAACGTCCAAAGTCACAAAACCTGGAATTTTCTATAGCACTAATGGTATACTTCATTTTTACATATTTCAAAGCAATTTTTTAAAGGCATCTAGAGGGCACAATGGAGAGAACACTGAGCCTGGAGTCAGGATAGACCTGAGTTCAAATGTGGCTGTATGGTACTGGGTAAGTCACTTACCATCTGTGTACCTCAGTTTTTTTCAAATTAAAAATAGGGATAAAAGGAGTGGAGCCAAGATGATGCAGTAAAAGCAGGAACTTCCTTGAGTTCCTATTCCAACCACCTACAATATCTGCAAAAAAATTACTCTAAACAAATTTTAGAGCTACAGAACCCATGAAGTGACAGAGAGAAACAAATCCCCTGCTGCAGGTAGCCTGGCACACTGTGTCTATCACACTGGGCTGAGAGACAAACACAGTCCTGCATGAGCCATGACAGCCCAAATGACAGCCCAGACCCAGAGTGACCCTGACATGCTGGAGCAGACTTCAGGAGAGTAAATCACTGGCAGCTGTGGTGGTTTCCAGATTTCTCAACCCATAAACACCAAAGACGAAGTAGCAGGTCAGTAGGGAACTCTGTTGGAACTGGGTTAGAGAAGAGCACAGTCTGGCTCATGCCCCAGGGCAGCAGATGTGGCTGTGGCATGGTGGCAACAATGGCTGCCACATGGCTGCCTCCAGAGCTCCTGGCCTGCAGATGGTAAGGGGACTAAGTAACCATTCAGAATATAATCACTCTTGTTTTGACCTGTTTGGATCTGGGTCACAGTCTTAGGTGGTGGTTCTAGGGTGAGGAACACTAGCATGCCAGAGCTTGTGGGGGCTGTAGAGAAGGCACCCTCCTCATAGCTCTGACAACAGCTCTGAAAACAGCTGCACAAAACCACAGAAATTTGAGACACAGCACTTTCCACTCTGGAAGCAGAGTTCTACTGTGGCAAAGAGCTCAAAAGTCAAGTAATTGTCTGGCAAGATGAGCAAACAGAGGAAGCACAATCAGACCATAGAATCTGTTTTTTGGGGACAAAAAGGATCAAAACATGGAAGAAGAAGAAGACAACAAAGTAAAAACTCCTACATCAAAAGTCCCCAAGAAAAATATGAATTTGTTACAGGCCATGGAGGAGCTCAAGAAGGATTTTGAAAATCAAGTAAGTGAAGTAGAGGAAAAATTGGGAAGACCAATGAGAATGGTGCAAGAAAATCATGGAAAGTGAGTCAGGAGACCTGCTAAAGGAGACCACAAAAAATACTAAAGAAAATAACCTTAAAAAATAGATTAAATTAAATGGCAAAAGAGGCCCAAAATATCAACGAGGAGAAGAACGCCTTAAAAAGCAGAATTTTCCAGATGGCAAAGAAATTTCAAAAACTCACTGAAGAAAATAATACCTTCAAAATTAGATTGGAGCAAATGGAAGCTAAAGACCTGATGAGAAATCAAGATCCTATAAAACAGATCCAAAGAAATGAAAAAATAGAAGGCAATGTGAAATATCTCATTGGAAAAACCACTCACCTGGAAAATAGATCCAGGATAGATAATTTTAAAATTATTGGACTACCTGAAAGCCATGATCAAAAAACAGCCTAAACATCATCTTTCAAGAAATTCTCAAGGAAAATTGCCTTAATATTCTAGAACCAGAGGGCAAAATAGCACTTGAAAGAATTCACTGATCACCTCTTGAAAAAGATCGAAAAAGAAAACTCCTAGGCATATTATAGCCAAATTCCAGAGTTCCTAGATCAAGGAGAAAATATAACAAGCAATTAGGAAGAAACAATTTGAGTATTGTGGAAACTGAATCAGGACAACACAAGATCTAGCAGCTTCTACATCAAAGGATTGAAAGGCTTGGGATATGATATTCCAGATGTCAAAGGAGCTAGGATTAAAACCAAGAATCACCTACCCAAAAAACTTGGTATAACACTTCAGGGAAAAATATGGTCATTCAATGAAATAGAGAACTTTCAAGCATTCTTGATGAAAAGACCAGAGCTGAACAGAAAATTTGACTTTCAAATACAAGAAGCAAGAGAAGCATGAGAAGGTAAACAGGAAAAAGAAATCATAAGGAACTTATGAAAATTGAACTATTTACATTCATTCTTACATGGAAAAACAATAATTGTAACTCACAAGACTTTTCTCAGTATGAGGATAGTTGAAGGGAATATATATGCATACACATGTATACATGCATATATATGTAGTATTTATACATATATATGTATGTATAGGAGGGTGTATGTGTATATATGTATACATGTGTATATGTATATATAGAGTGCACAGAGCGAGTTGAATATGAATGGATGATATCTAAAAAATAAAATTAAGATATGACAGAGGAATATATTAGGAGAAAGAGAAAGGGAGAGATAGAATAGGGAAAATTATGTCACAGAAAAGAGGCAAGAGAAACTGTTACAAGGAAGGGGAAGAGCAGGAAAGTGAAAGGGAATGAGTCAACTTTACTCTCATTGAATTTGGCTTAAGGAGGGAATAACCTACAAACTCAGTTGGGTATGTTACCCTACAGGAATGTAGGGGGGAAGAGGATAAGAAAGGAGAGAAGATAGAAGAGAAGACACATTGGAGGAAATGGTAGTTAGAAGCAAACACTTTTGAAAAGGAACTGGGTCAAAGGAGAAAATAGAATAAATGAGGGGGTGGGATAGGATGAAGGGAAATATAGTTAGTTTTTCATAATATAATTACTATGGAAATGTTTTGTGTAACTACACACGTACAATCTATATTGAATTGCTTGTCTTCCCAATGGGGGTAGATGAAGAGGTAAGAAGAAAAAGAATCTGGAACTCAAAGTTTTAAAAAAACAAATCTTAATTTTTCTTTTTACATGCACCTGGGAAATAAGCTATACAGGCAATGGGGTATAGAAATTCATATTGCCCTACAAGAAAGTTGGAGGGCGATGGGGAAAGATATAAGAGAGAACAGGTTGGGGTAAAGGGTATTCAGTAGGCTTGCTATGTTGTGATGGGGGTAAGGGAGAGAAGGGGAGAAATTTTTTAACTCAAGGAAATGAATGTTGAAAACTATAAAAACAAACAAATTTTTTAAAAATGGGAATAAAATATCATCTGCTTTTTAAGACTATTTTGAGGATCAAATGAGAAAATACTTGTGAGGCACTTACATAGTGCCTAGAACATAGAAACTTCTTAATAAATGCTTGTTCTCACTCTCCAAAGTTATGTCTTGATTGATCTTATTTGTGTGTTTTATTTACAGGTACTTTTAAATTTCCCATATTACTGTGATCTCTGTAGACTATTAGATTCATGGTAAGGCAGATATAGTTCATGTTTTTTGGGGGAGAGTTCAGAAAAAGAAGAAAAGAAAGACTTCCCTTTTATAACTCAATTTTATACCTATAAATGTCAGAATTTCTTTAGACTTTAGAAAGTTGGAATTCAGAAAAGCTGGTCCTAAATAAAAACATACCAAATTAGATATGAAATTTATTAAAAGTTAAACAAACATCCATGACTGAAGTGTAAAAAATTTGGGGATATTTTGTTTGGTGATCTTTTTCCTTGATCAAATGAGAATATTCTGTAGCATATGAAAAGAAAACATATTTCTTTACTGTTTTAAAAAATTAGAGATATTGAAATACTTGTCCTTGGCAGTTAGAGTTTAAAAATGTCAGCCAGAGGAATCAAATTAGGACAAACTTAGCTTGCCAATCAATGAAGTATCTTGAATAAAAGGGTTTCATGGCAACTAAATCAAATAAATGAATTTTAAAATTATTGTATGTGAAACCACTTGTGGTTCCTTTATAATGTCCTGTTCTGAAGACTCATTTTATGGGAAGGTGATCTTTCATTATCAAAGGCTTTATCTACATGGTATAAACTTCAATATGTTAGCCAGACTAGAAAGGCTTCAAGTCTGTAGTTGTAGACTCTGTCTATTTTCTGAGGTCCTGTGAAGCCAAGCATGAGCAGCTCTCCAGAGGACTGCTACTGTATCTTTAAGGTTCTAATCACATAGTATAGTGAACTCTCTATTTATTCAGCAATAAACTAAGGCAAAACATTCACAGAAACCAAAGTACAGCATTCACAATGATATAACATAACAATTTACCACTTAAGTGGCCACATAGTTTTCACTTAAAGTGGCCACATAGTTTTAAACAGAAGATATCATTCAGTAAGTCCTTAACCCAATCATCCCTAAGGAGTAATCCTTCTTAAGGGACACAAAGTACAAAGGTCTAAGTTTTCCTACCCCTAGATAATATTGTCTTAATCTCTCAGTCAAAAAGTCTTCTGTCTTCTTGGAGATTAGTTTCCAATCATCCTTAAGAGGTAGGAGGTACAGAGTACAAAGTTCTCCCTCCCCTAGATCACAGTAAATGATGATCTTGTCAGTCAACACTAAGTTGTTGTTATATCTTTAGTATAGTCCTGGGACCTCTGAAACCCTCCTCCAGGACTTCTGTAAACAGAACACAAGAAAATCCTCTTTCAGAGCTTTCAGTAGGATTCCAGGGCTTCTGTGCAAAATATTACAAACACAACAGAACAGACAAATTGAGTGCCTGGCCTCCACAACTGTTCACCTTCTCAGTTCCGCTCCATTCCAGTTGTACTCCTCCTTATATATGGTAGTTTTCCTTCCTGTTCCATCCCTTCCTGTTCCATGGGCAAGTTCTTCCCACATTCAAAGCACAAAAGGCTCAAACAAGGTGCTAAATACCTAAGTACCTGAAACAAGGTGCTAAGTATTTCTTTACTTGCCATTACAGGTCCAGGTCTGCAAAGTACAGGGAGTCTAATGACCAGTAGGCTGGCTACCTGATTTTGTTGATTATGACAACTGTGAAGCAAAGCAAAATGCAAAATGACTTTGAGTCTCATTCAGCTCCTTTCTCTTCTGCCCTTGGTGGTGGCCATGTTACATTAAAAGGAATAGAGGGTACAAAGAGTCATAAAAAGTCATTGTCTATAAACACGATATTAGAACTTTTCAAAATGTGGTTACAGTTGTGGTGACCATTGAGTAGGAAGATTTACTAGAGGACTTTATCAGAGATTTAGAGCTACCTTTGAGATCATCTCCTCCTACTTCTTTTTTCAGTAATTAATCAATCAAAAAGCACTTATTATGCATCTACTACATACCAGCTCTGTGTGAGACACCAAGGATATGATTTCAAAGAGAGGAATAAACCCTGCTCACAAAGGAATTTATAATGGAGAGACAATGAATACATATAAAATATATACAGCATAAGTATAAAGTTAATAAATTATACAAACACACACACATACAAGTGAAATGCAAACTATTTGAGGAGGGTACTAGAACTTGGGAAAATCAGGAAATGTTTCATGTAAAAGATTTTACTTGAGCTTCATCTTAAAGTAAAAAAAGGACTGACTCTATGAGGTAGAGCTAAGGAGGAAATATATTCTAGGCATGAGAAAGTCCAGTACAGAGGCACAGAAATAGAAAATGAAGTCATGAGTGAGAAACAGAGAGAAGGTCAATTTGGCTGGATCTCAGAGTATGTGAGAAAGAGTAATATTTTTGAGGTTGATAGATTCTGGTTAAGCTGCGAAGGGTTTTAAAACCAAATGGAGGAGTTTAAATTTGGTGCTGGATGCAACTGTAACCAGTGGAGTTCAGTTTAGAGCAAATGGACATGGCAAGCACCAAATTAGGGGTGGGGAACCTGTAGCCAGGTTCTTCACAGAACAAATCCTCTTAATAAAAGGATTTGTTCTATAAAACTTGGACTCAGTCAAAAGTCATCACCCAAGGACCTGAAAGAACACATGTGGCCTCGAGACCACAGGTTGTCCACCCGTGAATCAAATAATAACATGCAGATAATTAAATTGATTACACATTAAAAAATAGGAAATAACTGGTAACTGATACAAGAATCATTTCCACATTTAACTGTCTGTGCACAGTAAGAGTATCAAATTTTAATGCAAAAATAGAATCACTTTTAATTTTAACAATGAATAATTATGAGAAAAAAATACTGGTTGCCATCTGAGGCAGTTCCAACCTGACCTATATAAATAAACTTTTGACATTGAAAACTGTTAACTATAGACCATGAAGTCTCACATATTTTTATTTTGACTCTCTAAAATCAGTTCTTCTAAAATATAAGGTATTAGAATATGCCCAGTTTCCCTGTCCTCCTCAAGCACATAGTTGAAGGAGAAATGATCCCCTTTCTTTCAACCTAATATGATATCCACTGCCCCAATTATTGACTCAGGGACTGGAAATGCACTCATCTCTCTTTACTTTTCATAATCCCTTTGAATTAATTCTTGATGCTATATCCTATGAAAAGTTTTCCCTGACCCTAGGATTAAAACTGTTTAGAAACATTGGTCCCATTCCTCATCCTCTCCCCTGCCACCTATGTCATATCTACTAATGGCCTCTTTACTCCTCCTGTGGTCACCCCTCATCATGTATCCATTATCCACAGCCTCAAATATTCTTATGTCTGATACTGACCACTAAATCCACTCTCCCTTCAACCCCAACTAAGTCAGTCTTCTCTCAACTTAATGACCAAAATCTGTATGGTGAATTGACATTATTTCACATTATCATATCTCCGTGATGTAAAAATAATCTGGCAAATTAATCCAGTCGATGATATATTTTGGTCAAACAATGATGACAAACAATTCCCTAAATAACGTATTTTCTTCACCCTTCTACCCCTCACAAACCAAACAACATTCTCATTCTCCACTCTATGCCTTTGCACGTGCTGTTTGCTCTAACTGCTGTATCTTTCCTCATCCTTAGTCCCCAGCTAAGCCTTTCCTTGCTCTGTCTTTAAAAAAACCTTTCCTAGAATTCCAACCTATCGATATTTTCTCCTATTTATGAAATCTTATATCATTTATAGCTTATATTGCACAATTTGCCCTTTACTTTCCACTGTCTAATTTTATTTGCTGTTGCCTCCAGTGTTTATCTTATTTTCCTAACTAGATTCTTAACTCCTTAAGGGCACATATCATGTTTTATATTTCTCCACAGCATCTATGGTAGGCAAAGGAGCAGTGGATATGACTGATTGTTGGATTTATTGATTAATCAAATTTTAAATCTGCTGAAGAGAAGCTTACAGATTTCTGTAAATTGTTATAGACACCCACACGTACTCCCCCCCTCCCCCACATATAATGGTTTGTGGTCACATAAGCAAAACACTTTTAAGTTACTCAAAACTCTACGCATTGAATATTCCATATCTTATGCTTTTCTACCATCTAATAGCATTATGAATTCAAATGCTACAACACTGGCTTTAAAACAGAGGCTCTTAATGCAGAATATTAGATTTTTTAATTTTTTGATAACTTTCTTTCAATGTAATTGATTTCTTTTGTAATATTTTGTATTTTTAATGTACTTAAATACATTATTCTGGAAAGGAGTCTGTTGACTACAACAGTGCAGTCTAGTGAAATGTCCATGGCATAAAAAAGGTTAAGAATGCCTTCCTTCAGTACAAATGTAAGATGACTCTCATTCTGCCCCTTCTCTTTCTTTTTAGTTTGTAGTTGAATGCAAGTCTGTGCTCAAAAGCACACAAAGAGGAAGATAGATATGGGCAATGCCCAAGTATACTGATGAGTAGAGAAGAGAAGAGAATTCATCCTGAGCATGAGAATTTTCAAAGGAAAGAGAAGTCAAAATATTCATTAACATTCGAAGTAATTGGCTTTTTCCCTTACAGCTGCTTCCCCTGATAAGACAGCAAACTTATAGACTAGAAGGTAGCTTGGAGTGTATGTTGTAAGCTATGGAGGACTGGCCAGAGCACAGTCTACACTCACAAGTGGAGATCTACCTACTTTGAAAAAGAATGAATATCCAATCCATATCCCTAGTAGAGGGCTCCACTGCTGCCTTCAAGATTTGAATCTGAGCTCCTGGATTGTTTCTGATCTTAACTTGCCTGCAGATAAAGAGTTCTGAGCTTCTTGGTCTGGTAAAAGCTATGGGCACCTGGCCAACACAGTGGTTGCTAAATTAATCATGTTTTATCCATCTTCCTAGAACCATACACAAATATGCCATGCTTGTGTTACTGAACATCTCTGAAATGTAGCAGAAAATGGAAAGAGACAGAGTTAGTGGTTACCAGCTACAAGGAATGCTTAACCAAGGGGTGGGGAACCTGCAGGCTTGAGGACACATGTAACCTTCTAGGTTCTTGGGTATAGCCTTTTGACTTAGTCCAAGTTTTACAGAACAAATCCTTTCATTAAGGGTATTTGTTCTGTGAAGTTTAGATTCAGTAAAAGGGCCACACTTGAGGACCTAGACAGCCACATCAGGACTTGAGGTCACAGGATTCCCATCCCTTGGTTCAGCATTCCTTGTAGCATAAACTGCTTTGACAGATGAATGAAGTCTATGGACTTAGGAAAAAAATATTTTAAAGGCATAAAATAAAATACTTTGTATCACAAAGTGAAAATATATTGATATATAGTTATAAATAATTTTAAGGACTCATAATATCAAGTTAGGAGTCTGAGTTAGCGGAAGAGGTGAGTCAAAATGGTTAAATTCACATGAACCATACTGTTAGACTAAATATAGCATTTCTCTCACCCACAAAGGAGCCAGACTAAGAGGTAGTCAGCTCTTAAAGAGCTTGGCATTAACTCTGGAACACAAGCTGGTATTGGGTACTCTGTATAATCACTGAGCATAATCATGTGATGATTGATTCAGGTTAAATATGAAGGCTCATGTATGATTAATTTTTAAGTTTGGACTTTTAATCTGCTTAAGAAATGCCTACTGATTTCCCTTGAAATTCTTAAGGAAAAGATTATATTGGTTTTAAAAAAAATGGTTTGTGGCCATATAATGAAAACAGAGTTAAATTACCCATAACTCTGAATTGCTTTGAATATTCTGTGTCATATCCTTTTTTTCTCATCTTAATCTTTTTTTAAGTCATGATTTCTCACAATTTTGAGAAAATCTTCAAGTTGCTATATGATGCATAAGATGATGATGATGCATTACTTTTTTGGCTTTTATCTAAGATCTTTTTCATTTAGATGATATTGTGGTCATTATTCACACCTAATTTGTTCTTTAGAGGTAACAGACTATGCCTGAATTTCAACTACAGAGAGTTCTCTGGTGACAATGGCCATTGCTTTTCACTCTGACCTGCCATCTGTGCAAATACAAAGGATTCAGAAACTCTAATTCTTCAAAGTCATCTTTTCTTGGGTTCCTCTCCTTATCAAATTCAAATTCCTGACTAAGGCTACTATATGGAAGAGGAAGTGTAGAAATACCTATAGAAAGTACTGAATGAGGAATTGGGAAACATGGATTTTATTCCTGAATTTTCCAATAACTTAATGAGTAAAGGTGTGAGAAATCACTTTTTTCTTTCTGGATCAGTTTCCTCATCACTGAAATGCTGGCTTAGGTAATGCTTCTTAAGGAATCTTTCTTTCTCGAGGAATCATTGACTAATTGAACTTTCCTTCCTGTAAAGCCAGTCATGAGAAGTTCTCTATAGGACTGCTGATGTGAATAACTTTAAGGATCTAATCGCATTGTAAAGTGAACTCTCTATTCAGTAATAAACTAAAGCCAAACATTCAACAAACTAAAGCACAACATTTACAACAACATAACAATCCAGGGCTCTTCTTCCACAGACTGACCACTCCCAGCTCTGGCCTGGATTCACTCCTGTTTCATGCTTCAGCTTACTGCTCCACTCCAAGTCTTTGAAGTTTCTGTTTCTAGGAAGACAAAGCTTAACAAAGCTACAACAATTTGCCGGTGCTATCATCTCTATTCACTTTCTCTCTGACAAAGTTACACATCAACAGACAAGGCTTCTGTCTGAGAAATCAAACACAAATCAACAATAAAGTCCTGGGGCTTCTGTAACAGCAGAAAAGAGCTCTTTCAGGGCTTCTGTAATGGCAGTAAAGTCCTCTTTCAACAGACAGAATGCTTAATTCTGACAAAAGAATATCAACACAGACAGAACAGACAGACAGACAGAGGGCTGAAATCACAAGCATTCTTCCACTCAGTTCTGCTTGGTCCCAGCTCTGCTTGGCTTTTCTCTGTTCTGCTTCTTCCACCTCCACCTTCTTTGTTCCACCCTTCCTGTTCCACCTTTCTTGTTCATCTCTTTCAGCAAGCTCCTCCCACTGTGGTCTCCATGTGATAATGTTATATCTATTAAGGACAGGGTAGGTCTCCAAATTCCCTTAGGCCTATTATGAGCAATACAATGTACATTGTTTCCAAAAAAGACTTGATACAATCAAAGTTGAGGCTCAAAGGCACTTGAACAGTCAAAAAAAGCAGCAAAGTACTATTTTGCTTGCCATTATACTTCCTTATCACATGCATCTGTCTATTGACAGGAAAGTCACATTAACCCATATTTTTATACCCAGTACAACACAGAAAAATATCATTTGACCTTTTTAATCATTAATTTGATTCACTGATTATTAATATCAATAAATTAGTCCACAGAAGATTATTTTAAGTGCCTATTATGATGACTATAGAAGGATAAGGTATGACCTCTGTTTCAAAGAAGTTGAATACTTTGAGGAGAAGCTAGACTTTAAGCATTAGAGGATGTTAAAAGGTATTTCTTTAATTAAAATCTAGTTTGTGGTGTGTCCAATGTTTCACTAGAAGAGTTAGGAAGAAAGTTAGGAAGAAAAATCAATCAGTGAAAGGTGGAAGAATCATGATGAGTTTTCTGGACAAAGTGGGACTTGTTCTGAACTGGATCTAGATTGATGAGATTTAGGGAAATGGAAGAAGTAAGGAAGGGAAGGGAATGCCAACCCATACAAAAAACAAAGGTTTTGGAGCAGAATTAATATAATAATGGAGGATAAATATGACAAGAGTACTCTCCAGGCAGATCATACCAAAATTATTTTATTTGAACTCACAAAATGATAGAAAAACAAGGCTTCTGCTGAAGGCTCTACTTACAGCTCTGGGAGCCAAAACCAGCCTGGTCTGAAACCATGACTTAAGCCCCAGGGTGGCCAGGAAAAGCCACAGCTGGAGCACTTGGGAGAGTAGATCACTGGCAGTTGTGGCAGTTTCCAGAATTGTCAACCCATAAGAAACAAGGACAAAGTGAAAGGTCAGTGGAACTCAGCTAAATTTGGGGGAAAGGTGTGGTTGCAGCCAACTACCCCTAGGGAAAGAAGTAGTGCGGCAGCCCTGCAGCCACCTCCACATGGCTGCTTCAGAGCTCACGGCATGCAGATTGCAAGGGGGGAGGGCAAGCGATCATTCTGAGGCTAAGTGCTCTTGCCTTAACTTGACTGGATGGGGATCATGGTCTTGGGTGGGGGTCCTGAGATGTGTAACCAGTGAGGCAAAGCTGGTGGGGGCTGAAGAGATGGCAGCCTCCTAATACTTCTGGTAGCTGCCAAAATCTAAGCAATTTGGGACAAAGCTCTCCCCTCTGAAAGCAGAGTTCTACAGAACCCAAAAGTCAAATAATTGATTGGCAACATGAGCAGGCAAAGGAAGAAAAAGTAAGAACAGCAATCCAGCTTTAGATTCCTCTTTTGGGGACAAGAAGGATCAAAGCATGGAATGGGAGGAAGACAATACAGTCAGAACTCCTGCACCAAAAGCTTCCAAGAAAAATGTAAACTGGTTATAGGCCATAGAGTAGCTTAAGAAAGATTTTGAAAACCAAATTAGAGAAATGGAGGAAAAATTGGGAAGAGAAATGAGAATGATGCAAGAAAATCATGAAAAGAGAGTCAACAACCTCAAAGCAGAAAAATAACACCTTAAAAAATAGATTAACTCAAATGGCAAAAGAGGCCCAAAAAGCCAATGAGGAGAAGAATGCCTTAAAAAGTCAAATTTGTCAGATGGAAAAAGAATCTCAAAAGCTCACTGAAGAGAACAATTCCTTCAGAATTACAGTGGAGGAAATGGAAGCAAATGACTTTATGAGAAATCAAGATACTATTAAACAGATCCAAACATAGAAGGCAATGTGAAATATCTCCTTGAAAAAACCA
>CM053580.1:273624767-273640054 GCA_028627135.1 Pseudochirops cupreus | reverse complement strand
ATATAAAATAAACAAAATACTATACAAACAGATAGTAAGAGATAGCCCATTTAAAATAACTCTTTGCAGTATACAATACCTCAGAGTACACTTGCAAAACAATCCCAGGAACTATATAAACAAAATCATGAAAAAAAAACTTTTTATACAAATAAAATCATATTTAAATATTTGGAAAAATATCAATTGTTCATGTATAGACAGGGCCAATATAATAAAAATGATATTTTTACCTAATTTATATATTAAATTCCATCCCAATTAAATTACCCAAAAGATTATTTTACTGAATTAGAAAAAAATAATAACAATTCATTTAGGACAAAAAGTCAAGAACATCAATGAAACTAATGAAAAAAAATAAAGGACAGAGGTTTAGTTGTACCGGATCTTCAACTATATTATAAGGCAGTAATTAACAAAACGATCTGTTACTCCCTAAGAAATAGAAAGGCAGATTAATGGAACAGAGTAAAGATACAATTTATAGCATCAAATAAATATAGTAACTTTGTATTTGACAAGTGTGAAGACCTAAGATTTGGGGATAAGAATTCATTATTTGGTAAAAAATTTGTTGAGAAAACTGGAGAGAAGTATGGCAGATACTGGGTATAGACAAATATCTTACACCATTTACCAAGATGAAGACAAAATGGATACGTGTGCTAGATATAGAGAGATATTGCAAGAAAATTTGAAAACATGGAACATATTATTTATAAGACTTATGGATAGGTGAACTGTTTATGAATAAACATACTTATAAAGAGCAGACTGAGGTGTAAATTGGATAATTTTGATTATATTAAATTAAGGTTTGGTACAAATAAAACCAATGTAGCCAAGATCAGAAGAAAAGCAGAAAATTGGTTGAAAATAAATTTATAGCTTCTCAGATAAAGATCTCATGTCTCAAAGATATGAACTACATAAAATTTATAAGAATACTTATATGTGTGTTTTCTTATGAATATACTATTTATATACATATATGTATGTGTGTATCTAATGTAGCCATCTCTAGGGCAGAGGAAGGGGAAAAAAGAAAAAAAAGACATTTGCATCACTTTATTATGTTTAAAAGGAATAGCAAATTGTACATAATAGATTTGCAGTTACATGTGAATTTTTTATTATACTATGTTATGGAAATACTTCTTTTATTACATAATTTTTTTAATGCAATGAATAAAGGAAAAGATTTGGAGGTATTTTTTTTTTACTGGGTTGAAAATTCAATATCAATCACGTATCACAGTAACGCAAAATGTGATTTTAGGGTACATTAAAAGACAAAAAATTTCCAGAACAAGGTGATGATAATTACTTTATAGTTTGCTTCAACTGGATTATTGTGCTCAATTATAGAAACCACAATACAGACAGTTCATTTAAAATTTAATTCAAAGGGGACAGCTAGGTGGTGGAGTGAGTAGAGCACAAGGAGTCACAAGGACCTGTGTTCAAATTTGACCTCAGATACCTGACACACTTACTAACTGTGTGACCTTGAGCAAGTCACTTAACCCCAATTGCCTTGCCTTCCCCCTTAAAAAAAAATTAATTCAAAAGAAGGCAAGGTGCTTCCAAAAGCAATTGATGATCTTGGGGAAGTCTTGTCTGGAGTAGGTGGATAGTTCTAGAACTGGAGTCAGGAAGATCTGAGTTAAAAATCAGACTCAGACACTAGCTAAATATCCTTAAGCAAATCATTTAATTTCTGTCTGCCTCAGTTTCTTAGTCTGTAAAATGGAGATAATAATAGCACTCATCTTCCAGGTTTATTATGAGGGGAAAATTAGATTATATATGTAAAACAATTTGCAGACCTTAAAATACTATAGAAATGCTAGCTAATAGGTGTGCATGCATGTGTATGTGTGTCTGCGAGTGTGGTGTGTGTGTGTGTGTGTGTGTGTGTGTGTGTGTGTGTGTGTGTGTGTGTGTACAGCATGGTTTCCTAAGTAAATGAAAGTCCTTAGGTGAAAGTTTTTCTTAGGTGAGAGTTTTTCTATTTGGTCTAAGGGAGTAGAATAAGAAGCCATATGTAGGTACTAAAGAGAGGAACATCAAAATGAGGGAAACCTTTCCACAAGCTAGAGCTGTTCAAAAGTAGAAGGACTGCCTATCAACTGAGAATTGGTGTTGCCTACACTAGAAGTCTTTGAGAAAAGATTTTGGATGGCACTGTTTCAGTATGACCTGGATTAAACTACCTCTGAGGTTCCTGTAATTCTGAAATTATGTGATTCTTAATTCATTAGTTTAACCAATCACAGCCCCTAACAATGAAAGAATGAATCTCTAATAGAGGGATTTCAGGGACCATTATAAATTCAGTTGGAGGGATATTTGGAGGGCAGTGGAAATTCACAAACACCTGTTCACACAAAGATTGTCTGAGCCAATAAAGCTTCTGTCAATAAATTCAAAATATAGACAAGGAGAATGTCTTGACTCTTAACTCCACTCTAGGTCACCTCCCCCCACAGAGTTCGTTCTTCAAGGTTTATGCATTAGATATCTCTTCTTCATTTTAGTATCTGTACTTTTCTAGCCATGGGAGTGGGAGGGAGGAGAGAATAGTGTCAATCCCTAATGAAAATTTTGCTCCTTCAGCCATCCTATTTTGATGCAGTCTGAAAGAGAATTAAGATTAATACATTGATACAGGAATTAAGTCATTCATTACAAACTTTCTTAGGGTAAATATTTCCTAGAGAAATTTCAAATTTTAACCACCTAGATTCAGGAGGGTAACAAAACAAAAGCAATGGGGGGAACGGGGGCGGGGAGGAGTGTGTGTGTGTGTGTGTGTGTGTGTGTGTGTGTGTGTGTGTGTGTGTAGAAAATTCAGCTTTCGTATATAAATCTTTTCAGATTTTAAGGAACTATTATTTTATCCTTCTGAGTATTTCTTCCAAGAAAAGACCACTTCTCGAACTTAGTAGATGTTTTCATAAGTTTCTGTGACTCTGGGCCAAAAAAAAACCCAAGACAAACAAACCAAAAACAAAACAAAACAAAACAAAACAAAAACACCTAGTAACCAACTGTCTGACAAAGGGCAGGCCTATCCACAGCAAGGCTGGTTCTCCAATGGGATAGGCTGCCTTGGTGCTTGGAGCCTTCTCAGTTTGATGTGACCTGTTTGTTTTCCACTGGTTCAGATTTAGAGAACTGAAGTTCATGTTTATACCATGATCTGAGACTAAAGCGGGACTTCAGTGGACAAAGTGAGATAAAAGACTTAGAAACATGCAATCATAACAATGGAGAAAGGGGGTAGAGACGGGTTGTCTAATTCTTACATCTGTAAGCTGTTCTAAAACCTTGTTGCCTTCTTTTCTTCTCCATCCCTTCTTCTGTATCATTCTCTGCATCCCTCTCTCTATCCTTCTTTCCTTTCCTTTTATTCTGTTTTTCCCTTTTTTCTTCTTTCCTTTCCTCTTCTTTTGTCTCTCTTCTCTCTCTTGCTTCCTCCCTCCTTCCTCCCATTCCTTCTTTCTTTCCCTCCCTCCCTTCCATTCTCTTCCTTCCTTTTTTCTTCTTTCTTTATCTTTCTATTTCTTTCTTTCTTCCTCTTTACTTCTTTTATTTCCCTTTTCTTTCCTCCCTTCTTTCTTCCCTTCTATCTTTTTTCTTTTTTTCTTTCTTTCTTCTTCATGCTTTTGCACTTTTTATATTCCTCTCTTCTCTTCCTCTCTTTCCAGAAAGAAGATACTAGAATACAGCCACACTTGCCTATGTCTGCACGAAAAGACTCATTAACAAAATAAATAAGCTTTGATGACATAAAAAAGAAGAAAACATTACTCTTTTCATAGCTTGAATTTATGAAGACTGAGAACCCAGGGATAATCTTCCACTCCCCAAACACATTATTACTAAAAATCACCTTGGGTGTCTCCTTTAGTATACAATCAACAGTTGTTGACTCTCAGTGTAAAGTGTCAACAAAACATGGCAATGGAGAAAACTAATTTTGAAGCAATTATTCGTGATATTTACCTGAATAACATGAAATAAAAAATAAAACATCAAGTTTCTCTTGTTTTATAATTTGTTTTAATACTAGCTTCTACTTTTATTTATGCCAAATTAGAGCTAATATTATATTACATTTACATGTTAAACTTACTAATTACTTTCCTCACAACAACTCTTTAAGGTGTATAAGTCAAGTAATAGTTTTCTCATTTTGGAGAGAAGGAAATTCAAGTTCTTAGACAAAGTGATGTACTTAAAGCCTACTAGGCTGATAAACCATGTAAATAAGTCTCAAATCCTGGTCTTTAGATACCAAGTTCAATTTCTTTTTACTAGACCATGCTATTGTGTTGCAGTGTTTGGTGGGTAGGGGATGATACACCTATGATTTCTTTGGTACAAAGAACTCTTAGGGACAAGAAATTACTTCCACCAATGCAAACTTGCACCTGCTCTTGATATCCAAAAGGCAACCTCTAATTCTGTATCTTTAAGTATCTCAGTCCTCCAGTCTTTCAATTCAAAGAAAATAAAGCCAATTATCTATAACCAAACATTTTTGGTTTCCCATGGAGCACATCTTTTAATGTAGACCTGCTATTTAGTATGAACCTCATTACAAAACACTTTTTCATGTTGGCTTAAAGTTATAATTTGGAAGGGACATATATACATACATATTTTTTCTTTGTTAAAAGTATTCTAATAGTTACCACCTTCCACTCCCCCCATTCACATCTTTGTAATTTCATTACACATTATAACTATGGTTATCTTTTTAAAAAGGTTCTTTCTTTCTCATACTGGCCATGTAGATTTTTCCTTCTAATTCTTTGCATAGTCATTGCTTCACATAATGATTGAAAAACAAAGAGCTATTGGGTAGATTTACAATGTGATGCACTGCACAGCCTTACAATACATGTCCAATAATTATGGAATCTTGCAGAAATCAAAGCTAATTAATTTTAACTTAAGCAATCTGGGCCCTATCACCTGGGTAAAAGTATATGTATTTTTTGCAGCTTAAGGCCATGCTTGGAGAATAGATTTACATGACATGAAAAGTTGTAGCACTTTTGGGGGTGTGGGTGTGTGTGTGTGTGTGTGTGTGTGTGTGTGTGTGTGTAAATTTATTTTTCTAGTCATTCTCAGTATCATTTTTCACAATTGAAAAGCTTTATCTTCGTTATGTGATATGCCATTTCTAGCTATAAAAATGAGTAATGCTTTTTGAGAAATGTTTGATTAAAAAAAGATACAAACAACTTGCTGTCAAGTTTTAGTTTTTAGATACAAATTGTGCATTTTACAACTTTACCCAAATAAATGTTATCTTTCCCAAGAGGTCACTGCTCAGAAATGCATAAAACAAGAGTTATTGGTGCCATAAAATTACTTGGTACATCTAAGAAGAGAAAGAAACAGCAAGAAAAAAAATAATAACATACCAAAAATTGTCCAAGCATTGTCTCTATACAGAGCTTTAGAAGACCACTATAGTGCACTATGGGAAACAAGCAGTCATTGTGCACAGAAGTTGAATAAAATAATCATCCTTATTTATTCATCAACCAATAAAAACACTCTAGGTTCTTAGACTTGTCCCTTCTCTTGCGTTACTATTGCTCTCATCCTGTAACATGTTCGTATCATCCTATGTCTGAATTACTACAAAATGTGTGACTAAGAGTGGCTAGGCCAGGGGTAGAGAATCTCGGGCCTCTAGGCCATATGTGGTTCTCTAGGTCTTCAAGTGTCGCCCTTTGACTGAATCCAAACTTCACAGAACAAATCCCCTTAACAAAAGGATTTGTTCTGTAAAACTTGGACTAGTCAAAAGACACAGCCAAGGACCTAGAAGGCCATATGTGGCCTCAAGACCACAGGTTCCCCACTCCTGGGCTAGGCCAAAATTGATAAGGTCAGGAAATGTGACCCTTGTTGAAAATGTCTCTCTATGTAGGGTTTAAACATTTCCATTGTCATTACGTTTGTGACTTTCTAATTGACTGAATCATGACTAGTGTACATTTGAGTGGTAGCCTTGAACTTTCTTTCTAAAAGGCAATGAAGGGAGAAAAAGCTGAGAGACCCAGAGAGGCAAAAAATTACACACAAAGTGTGTATATGGGACAGGGCGAGGAACTATACATATACATGAAATAATCTCTCAGTCCTAGATATAGGAGCAGTGGAAAGGTCATGAGAGAACAGATAAAAAGTTCTAGTAGGTCCAACCAGTAGAAGAATTCCTGATCTGGCTCTTGGAAAGGAGAAGAGGCCTTTTTTTTTTTTTCATTTTTCTCTTGGGCAAAACAAAAGTTATTTGGTATTTGATGTTTTATTAGCCTGAATTCTTGCACAGGTCTTCAGGACCCCTTTTTTAGTGCAGTGACCCAGATATGTCATATTTTTATGTTCCCAGAAGAGCCCCCATAATCACACATCAGAAATGATTTGTAAGATACTCCCAAAATTAAAACCTAGCTATGTGTATTCAGAGGTTCAGTTATGGACATGGTTTATAGAGATTCCGAATTGGCCTCCATGCCTCAACTATCTCTCCATATCACTCTGCCTTGCACTCTGTTGTCTGAATAATCACCTGTCAGGCTGTTCACTACTCAAGACCCTATAAGATGCCCATCAGTTAGGGAATGACTGAACAAGCTGTGGTATATGACTGTGATGGAATATTATTCTGCTGTAAGAAATAACAAGCAGGATGATTTCAGAAAAGCCTAGAAAGACTTACATGAACTGAAGCAATGAAGGAAGCAGCATTAAGAGAATGCTACACATGGGAAAAGTAATAATATCTGATGAAGAACTGTGAATGACTTAGCTATTCTTAGCAATATGATGATCTAAGACAATACCAAATGACTAATGATGGAGCATACTATCCTCCTACAGAGAAAGAACTGATAGTGTTTCAATACAGACTGAAGCATGCTATTTTTCACTTTCTTTCTTTCCTTTTTGAGTCTTCTTACACAAAATGACTAATATGGAATTGTTTTACACATTTGTATATGTATAATAATATCTGATTGTTTACTGTCTCAGGGATGGGGGAGGTGAGGTAGAGAGGAAGGGATAGAATTTGAAACTTAAAACTTTTTTTTAAAATAAAAATTATTTTAACAGCCCTTGGGGGTACAAAATATTATGCATGCATATATACATATATATATATATATATATGCCTATCTGGGTCTCTCAGCTTAAATATATATATATATATGTATATATATATATATATATACATATATATATGTAAAGACCTAATAAAATGTTATCTGTTACCCATCAAAGAATATTCAAACCCTTCATAGATAAAGTATTGCTTAAACGATCATCATTTCCTATTGCTTCTCAAGAAAAACCCCAAAAACACAATGACTCATTTTCTAGTCATTCAAAATTTCTACATTATGAGAGGTAGTGTGACACAGTGTTAAAAAAAAAAAGTGTATTTACAAATGCTAGTTCTGATATTTTCTAATGTGTAATCCTGGGCAAGAATCACATATTTTAAGGCTCAGTTTTCTCATCTGTTAAATGAGGATAATAGCACGTAAGCCTCTTACTGTATAGTTCATAGAAGTTTATATTTTGTAAACCTTAAAGCACTATAGAAATGTGTTATCTTTGAATGTCATATTTATCCCCATATAGAGGCTATTACTTGTGTTTCTCTGCCTATCTAGGGTGGTTTCCTCTATGTGCTATAATAAATTCTAGCCATTCATCATGAACCTGATGAAATCACACTACTTTGAGGAACCTTTCTTTAACTATTCTATTATTTACTGTAGCTCACACGTATGCCTTTTTATTGAAATGTCTATTGCAATCATAGATTTACCACAGAACTTAGTATCTGAATGATATACAGTCTTACACAGGAACTCCAAGACAGGTACACATTTTTTTGGTCATGCAAGGCATCAATAGTTGTCATGCACAGCTACTACCTGTATCTGAGGGGGGTTGTGGAAAGGAAGAAAGGGAGATCATTAGAGCTGGCCTATGTAAAATTATGAAGATTGTGAAGTCTGGGGATGGGAGCATATGGTTACAGCACAAGAGATATTAGTTCTTTGGATAAACCTCAGCATGGTGAGGGATTAGCAATTTGGAGGCAAATAGACTCTAACTTTTGGTAAAATACTGGACCTCTGTCTTTTAATAATTAGAAGATGTTTTCTTCAAAGTTCAATATGTGATAATACTGATGGTGATGATTATACTTAAATAGTATAGGACATCAGAGAAAAGCTTTTGATATTAACTGATACAGAGTTAAAGTCAGAAGAGAAAAACTAAAAATGTGGTTGAAGTGGGTAAAAGTATTACTGATTAAAGTTATTTATATAAATTTATTCTCATATATATACTCAGTTACCATGTGGGACAATAATTTTGTATATTCAAATATGCCTGAATAACATTTTAATACTTTTTTATTTAGTTCTAAAAAATCCACACATATATGCTTAGCTTACAAAAATGTATTTTGTTCTCCAATTTTTTTCCACATATGTATGTCTTGCTGATCCAACAAGATGGTAACTTGTTCAGTTCCCAAAGGAATGGATTATAACATTTCTTTTATATGTTCTATGGCATTCTGGAAAATGGAGTACATATTGTATGTTCAATAACTATGTAGTGATTTGAATACACTGAAAATCACTGACTGCGTATAAAGACAAAGATAATTTAGTCAAAATTTGTAAATTTTACACAATTTTCCCTCAAGTGACTAGATTTTTAAATAGATATTATGGAGTAGAGCAATGTAATGGATTCATCTCTTGTTGGACCCCACAGGGGTTAGAACCAGGAGTAATGAGAAGCTGAAGAAATGCAAATTTTGATGCAGCATAAAGAAAATGTCCTATCAACCACATTAGAGTCATCTATAGACATCATGGGCTGCCCTGGAAGGTAGTGTTTTTTCCACCATTATAGGTAGGTCTTCAAGTAGAGGATAAAGGACCATTTGTTAGAGGTATTATAGTGAAAATTCACATTCGTTCGCTTATTAGACTAGAGGTCCTTTCCAACTCTAAAATTCTGCTATTCTGTAGAATCACATATGCTTGAGGATGGAAAGCCTGTTAGTTTTTTTTTTCCCATTAATTTAGGCAGCTAAGTGAAAAATGACATTGAGATACCTAGACATACTCCTGTCCTATACTTCTTCTATCACTTTAACCCTGCTGTCTCAAATCTTTCATGACTCTGCACCCTGGGTTCAGAACAAGCTGTTTAGGACTCACTGAGGTCAATATGGAGAAGATACAGAAGAGAAAAGACATTAGGAAAACAACTGGGCATGACATAGAAAACCTGAGTCCTTTTATACTATCCCCTCTCTAACTTCAATCTGATAGGTAAGAGGATGGCAGAAAGTGAGGTAACCCCAAATATGAAGGATAAGGTTTTAGACCTTATTTGGCTTGAATGATCAAAATAGAGGAAAACTTTTGAAAAGCTGTTTCATACAGATTTCTCTTTCACATCAGACTTTGTATTTATATCTCATTAGTACCTTCTGCTCTTCTGATTGGATGTCAGAGCCATGAGTTCTAAAAATTTCGATTAAGGAGGGAGCCCTGGACAGCCATTTACTCATTTCCCAATAGCTGAGCCACGCTGCTATTGAACTTCTTTGTGTATCTCCATCACATCTCAAGTCAGGTACCTTCTTCCTCTGGCTCCTTTTCTTCTCCCCTCACTTTTCAGCTTCTTTTTGTGGGTTGTCGTTCTCAGTTCGATTATAAGCTCCTTGCCAGGAGGGGGTGTCTTTCCTCTTAGTATTTGTATCCCAAGCATTTTAGTACAGTGCCTTGTATACAATGGTGCTTAATAAATATTTCTTGACTGATTGAGGATTCTGGATGTTAATATTTCCAAAATATATTGCAGCTTCATACTTAAGCCGGTTTTAAAATGGAAACTAACAAGCTTTGTATTGATGACTTGGTATCATTTATGACTAGCAATTTGCTGTAATTTTGTTATATTACAGTGGTGCCCTCAAGGGAGCAATTGAGCTGTACACAGTTATGTGCCCTTACACTAAATAGCCCCCAATCTTTGTATTTTTAAGCTGTGTTTTGTATCAGCTTCTACTAATGTTTCTGTCTACTCCCAAGGCAAAATGTCAACAGTCACTTCTAACTCTTCACTCTCAGTCAGTGTGATTGTACTGCCTACACAGTCTCATTGGTAGGTGAGACTGGAGGAAGGTACTCTGCTTGGGAAACTTCCTTGGCATAGAATATTAAACTCATAGACTCCAAGAGTTTAGAGGAGCCTTAACTGATTGTTGTACAGGGATATTGAGTCAATATTGTCAAGAGAAGAGGAAGGGCTCAGGCCAGAGAGCAAGAAGAAATGAAGCAAAATATTAACACTGGAATGGGAGTTACTGATTGAGAACAATCTTCTCATTTTGCAGATAATGAAACTGAAGTCTATAGAGGTTAAATGGCTATGTACAAGATTGAACTGATAGTATGTGCAGAGACTCCCTCACTTTTGGCCCAGAGGCCCATTATACCCTGACTTATTTGTACATCGCTAACTCTAATTTCAGAGGTACAACTACAGCATAATCAGAAGGACTTCCTGGTGGAGATGATATGGGAACTAGTCCTGGAAGGGTAGGAAGAACAGTGAATATGCATTCATCAAGCCCTTAGTGTGTAACAAACACTGTGCTAAGCACTGGGACTATAAATACCACCCAAAAGAAAAGCAGAACCATCAAGGAGATGATATTCTAATGGGGATGATGACATATACTGTACAAGAAAGTGGAAGAGTGGGTGAGGTGAGAAGGTATTCCCCCCAGAGCATGGTGGAGAAAGAAATCCAGAAAGTGTAGAACGTGGAAAGAAATGAAGGAGTGAACATAACTGGGCTGGACACTTCCTCAAAACAGAGGTTCTGGAAGGAATTGGACAATCAGAGTGAGAGACTGCAAGAGTGGAGGGATATTCCAGGATGATATGTCCATACGAGAATGATGGAAGATAAGTATAGAGATAACTCTATGGAGTCTAGAGAATACCAAAGGAAGGATTCTAGTTGCAATAACATATAGAGATTTTTTCAGAGATGAAGATTAGTCCTGGCAAATGTGAGAAAGGCAAGATATTAGATTTAGAGGTGGAATACTTTGTCAGAGTCAATCTAATCCAATCCCCTCTTTCTATACATAAGGAGACTGAAGCCCAGAGAGGTTAAGTGACTTGCCCAAGATCACACAGGCAGTAAGTGACAGGGGAACAATTTGAACCCAGATCCTTTGACTCCAAAGCTTTTTTTCCATTCTTCCAGAAAGTCCAGTTATTTTTTCTTGAATTGAAGCAGGTATGTAGACTTCCTCTAGTGTGGTACCAAAATGACCCTCTTTCCTTCTCAGGACTAAATTACCTTATCTCTCTGGATTGAGAGATCTGAAGACTAGAATGCTACAAATGATAAGTGACCAAATGTTTTTAAGACCTGATTTTCTGGTCATTTTTTCAGTATCCATTCTTGTACTTTACTTGGTAAAAAGCTCTCTTTCTAATGAATTCACCTAACTGGGAAACTAAAGCTAGAGGAGAATGCTTAAACACATTTAGAAGAAAAATATATGTTGTTTGGTTGGTTTTTAATCACATGGAGTGTTCTAAATAGACTTAAAAACATAATCTAAACATGGCACTGTATATCATCCTATAATGGATCTCTCACTGTGTCCTTCAGCACTTCCTTTTTTTTTCTCCTGGCTGTATCCACAGTCCCTCAGTCAGGGGTAATAAACATGTATTTTTTCCCCTGGATTAAATGGAGTGAAAATGGATTAAGTGATAACTTGTTTTTTGTTAAGGGTAGGAGGTATTCTAGTTTAATGTCCAACAGCAGCATTCTCAAATCTCTCGTCTCTTCTTATCTTCTGTCCTATGGTAGTCCAGGTATACTTCCTTTAGGTATGCAGTGTCCTTGTGTTCTCTCTCTCCTCCCAACCATCCCCACTCTCCTTAAAAATCAGCTCATTTTAGTTGTTATGAAACTTTCCTGGTAAGGCAATAATCACTATAACTGCTTAAAGTACAACTCTACCCAAATGTATCAGCATTTTAACAGGGATGATGGTCAGACCTTAAACTAAGAGGATAAATCCCTACCAATAGAATTACAGTCAGTTTGGGGATAGAAAGGTGAAGTCACAAAATATTCCAGTCCATCAAAATCACATCAGGGGTGGACACATTCAGGGTCATTACTAGAGAAATGTAAATGAAACTTTGTCACAGGCACTGATGTGGGGGTGCATTTTCTCTCTAAAGTGGTCCAGCAACCACCATCATCATTTCTTACTTTCTTCTACCTTCCCACACAGCTTTAGGAAAAATACATACTGGAATAATGTGAGAAAGCAAGATCATAGTCCAAGGGAAGTTAGGGGAGTAGGAGGAAGTTCTGGAGGAAGTTACTATCAAGGCATTGCTTTGGCTATATCAAACTGTCACTGCTGCTAGTGGTGCAAATAATCTCACCACCCTGAACTCTAGCTTCTTAAATTTGTCCTTGGTGGTAGGATCCCCGGATAGAGCTGCAATCACATGTCAAGTAGAGAGAATTCCTCTCTAGATATGGGTGAGAGAGGATGCTATTTCATGCCTTTCAGAGTGTCTCATCATTATCTCTAATAGCCATAAGGTATTGCCCACATAGCCAAGGACTAGGAAGGTCTCTAAACGTGAAGAATCAATAATTATCACTTGAATAACTCAATAAAATTCTTAGGAAAGACAGATAATCAACACAGAAGCCATTTAGTCATTAAAATGTTTTCAGTACAAATAAAATTAGAATGCCCTGGAGGCTCCTCATTTCTTATTCCTTTGAATATGGGTGTTGTCTGTGACTCATCGTGGTGTACAAAGGACTGGGACTGGAAAAAGTGTTGGAAAAGAAGGTCGATGAGGTCGGCATCAATAATATATACAATGAGGAAAGCCCAGGCCTCTAATTAAATTTAGCACATGAGGCAACCCTCCAGCAAAAGGAATCCTATTTTTATTGGACATTAAGATATGGGTTGAGAGGTGAAAAGTTCACCTCATTCTGTTTACTCAGCTCATCGTCTTCTGTGGAGCCCCATTTTCCTCTCTCCAAACCCCCTTTTAAGCTCTCTCCCCACCCCGCTTCTGTCTCACAGCCTTAGAATTCTTTATTAAAGTTGAAATGATAGCACAAATATACAAACACCATCTGAGGATCTTTACCATGTCAGGGGTTCTCTCTTGGCATAAATGACTACCCATCTTTTTTTGTCTTGTTACATCTCTATTACAGGGTTCTGGAGTGTTTATAAAACTAATCTTTAGCCACACATGTCCCCAATATTATCTGCTACCAATGTGCATGCAATCTTTCCTTAATTAAGTATGTAGACAGAGGCCGAAATCCCTGGCATTGTGAGGGAGCTTTACGTCAATCAGTCGATCAAAGATATTGTCCTAGAAAGAGTATTGGGCTGGAAGTTGAGAAACCAGGGGTCAAGTTCAGGCTATACCAAGTAGTTACCTGATTTCTTTCTTACCCAGTTTCCTCCGTTATGTGATGAGAAAGTTGAACTAGTACAAAACTAAGGTTCCTTTTAGCTACAAAATGCTATTCTTCTATGGAACAAAATTCTATAATTATAATCAGTTAGTAAGTAATTAACATCTAAAACATTCAAAGTACTATTTGTGATAGAACTCTATGAAATAAGTTTGATTTAGTTCAATTCAACAAGTAAGTGGCTATGATACACCAGGGACTGTATGAGATAGTAGAAATACACAATAAAAATAGAACCAGTCCCAGTTATCAAGGATGCTACATCATTCTGGATGAGTTTAATGGGTAAGACATGATTTTCACTCTCAAGGAGCTTACAGTCTAGATAACGAGATAAGATATAGACGTGATATGCATATAGGTATCTATACACACATATGTACATGTGTATATACAAGAGAAGGAAAATAAAAATTAAAAACATAATGTTTCAAAATCCAATGTGATTATCATGAATAGATAGATAATAGATAATAAGATAATAATTGTTACATATCAAAAGAGGTCAAAAAATCATGAGCTGGGGTGATAGTAGATTTTCTGGAGAATGTGGGTTTTGAGTCATCTTTAAAAGATGGCTAGGATTAGGTCAAGTGAAAATGAGGAGAAAGTGAATTTGTTCATCATTGTTTTGATAATTTTCTTCATTTATATAGTATTGAATGATGTAGTAAAGAGAGTTCCATATTGGGGGTAAGTGAACCTAGTGCATAATCTCAGGTCTGTTAACTACATTGCTTTGGGCAAGGCTCTCTGTGCCTCAATTTACCAATTAATAAAGGGAAGATGTTGAGTTATATGATGTCTAGGGTTCCTTATAGTTCTTTTATCACTTAAAAATAGCTAACCATAGTATCACACCTTGTGTTGTAAATAGTGTGGCATTGGAAATCAAAAGAGATATAACACTGTTCTTGCCTACATTTCAGTGAGAATTCTATTCTCTGTGATTGTATAGCTAATTGACATAGTAAGAACTTGAACTCTGATTTCTATACATTAGCTCAATGTTCTTTCTTTTTAAAAAAAATATTTATTTTTTTTCAGGGGAAAAACAAGGCAATTGGGGTTAAATGATTTGCCCACGTTCACACAGCTATTAAGTGTGTCAAGTGTCTGAGGCCAGATTTGAACTCAGATCCTCCTGACTCCAGGGCTAGTGCTCTATTCACTATGCCACCAAGCTGCCCCTTACCTTGCCCTCCTATGATTTGCCTATCCCCCTCCAAGGGTCCCTCCGCTATCCTCCCATTCCCACAAATCTAAATACCCTTCTACATTCCTATCTAGCTATTCTCTTACCCTCCTCTCTAAAGATAACTACCTTGTCCTCTTCCCCCCTCCCTCTGCCCCTACCATTTTATTTCTTCTGAATTTAGAAGACTTCCATACTCTTTTAAATATTGTTAATTAAATACTGTTCCCTTTTACACCCATTCCCGATGAAAGTAGGTTACCAGAACAATCAGTCCACCTCTCCATCTAATTCCTGTGTATCAATTCTTCCTCTTGCACCTCATTTGTATAAAATAATTACTCTTTTTAGCTGTTCCTAAATGGTTTTACTTTTTAAATTCATATCACACTCAGGTTTTACCCAAGCTTTTTTATGAACTACACAATTTCTTTTAATTTTTTTTTAAATTTTATTA
>CM053580.1:273563954-273624267 GCA_028627135.1 Pseudochirops cupreus | reverse complement strand
GCATATAATTGGGCAAAATATCTCCTTATAATTGCTTTAATTTCATCTTCACTAATGATATAGTAATCCTTTTCATTTTGATATTAGTGATTTGATTTTCTCTCTTTTTTAAATCAAATTAACCAATGGTTTATTATTTATTTATTTTTTATAAAACCACTTTCTAATTTTATTTACTAATTCAATGTTTTTTTCCCCCCACACTTAATATTATTAATTTTACCTTTAATTTTTAGGATTTCCAATTTGGTGTTTATTTGAAGATTTTTAGGTTTTTTTCCCCCTAATTTAAAAAATTGCATTCATGCGTCTTTTTCACATGAATTGTTTAGCCATGTCTTCCTGATTTTGTTTTGTGAGAGTGAATTTCTGAACTCCAATGTATTTCCATATAGCCTTGTACATTTCATTTTTCAAAAATTTAGATCATTGTTCTAACCTGACAAGATCTTTTTAGATCCAATAATTTTAACTGAGGTGTGTAGATAAATGTCAGGGGGCCAAGAAATTTTAATGGCTAAAAAAGACATCTTTAGTTTTACTAAACTTGAGCTAGTTGAACATTTTATTCTATTATTTAAAAGTATTATTTTGAGAAGGCATCCATATGCTTCACCAGATTGTTAAAGGTGTCCAGGATAAAAAAAAACAAAACAAAAAACATTAAGAAGCCCTCTATCAGACAACACGTTACCTATTCTTGTCATCTCTATGCCATTGACATATTTGAAAGCATGTGACATTTGACTTTATCCTTGGCAGCAATAAGTATAGTCATTAAATTGCACATGGGTAAGCACAGATCTCTGGAACATCTTGAGTTGCCATTGACTACTACGATGACTAATCTTTGAAGGTCATTTTATCAGTTACAAGTGCATTTAACTGGTTTTATTTACTTTGCATCTCTGTATTTTGTCCTTAAAAATAAGAGACTTTGTCAAAGGATTTGATAAAATCTTTATATGCAATGCATATAGCTTTCCTTGATTTCCTAATCAAGTAACATTTTCAAAAAAGTCAATCAAGTTACTTTTATATGACCTGTGGAGATCATTCTCTTTCTTAGCAATCATCAATCCTTCTATTTAATGTCCACAAACTGCCCCTTTAAAAATCTGTTCTGAGACTTTCCCCAGAAATTGTCATGTATACTGTATTATAGCTTTAAGATCCATTTTATCCCATTATCCTTTCTTGGAAATTTGGACAATTGGGCCTCTCCAGCTCTATGACTTGCATTTCTTTTCACAATGATTTTCAAGATCAGGAAAAGTGACTTAGTTCTTTTAGTAATCTTAGATGTAGTTCTTCTGGACTTGGTGATGTAAACTCAGTAAGGACAACTAGGTACCCCCTAATCACCTCTCCTCTTATGGGATCTTGGATTTCACTCTCTGACAATTTTTCTTTTATCCTTCCTTGTCAAATATTAATCCTGTTGGGATAACATTGATATAAAATAAATGAATGTTAAAAGAAACCAAATACTATGAAAATGTAATGACCAACCTTGGTCCCAGGAAGAGATGGGGAAATGTTTGTCCTTCTTTTTGCTGTGGAAGTGTGTGTGTGTGTGTGTGTGTGTGTGTGTGTGTGTGCGCACGCATATTTATGTATATGTATTTGTCTTTGCCTCTTGAGCACTTAACACAGTGACTAGTACACAGTAAAACTTCATAAATACTTATTGACTTGTTTCAATTTTCCATTATTAAACCATCTCTTTTAACCTAGCACATTAATTCTATTCTTTCTTTCATCCTCCAATGTCCTTCAACCTAACTACAATTACAAGAACTCTTCCTTTCGCAGGGAGGGTAGAGAGAGGTTCTTACAATTCATGCCAACCTCAAGAGTTCTCCTAATACTGTGTTTTTAGGAGTGATGCTCTTTTGTCTTCATGGAAGAGAATTGGATTTAGAATTAGAAAATTTGTGTTCAAATCCTTCTATTTCTTCTCTTTTGGCCTCAGTTTTCTTATGTCTACAATGAGGTTGAACTAGATTATTTTATCGAGTTCTAAATCTATTTTCGTACAGAAGCATTACCAACTACTAATGTTTAAGAAATAATGAGTTTAGGAGAATCCTTTCCAGTTGGGAAACTGATGGTTAATTAATGAATTATTGTCATAATGGATAATGGTTCCAAGTGGAGTGCTTCAAGGCTCCTTTTTAAAACTTATTCTGTTCAACATTTTTATCATCTGTTAGATGTAGGCATAAATGGTATTCTTATGAAAATCTATAGATGCCTCAGTTGGGAGAGAGAGCTAACACACTTGATATTAGAAGCAGGTTTCAAAAATAATGACATAATTCATATAATAAAACCAAAAGGTAATAAATAAAATATAAATTATTCTGTTTAGGTTAAAAACAAACATACCAGATACTTAACTTGACTAGAAGGCTGTTTAAATAGGAAGTAAACAAGCAAGGTTTCACATACTCAAGAGTCAATAATGAACTATAACAGCCAAAAAGTTAATGTGATAATGTGCACATTAATTAAAAGATTGAATCCAGATCCACATGGATTATAGTTCTACCACACCTTAACCTGACTTATCACCATCCAGCATTATTTCTTGCCTGGCTGGGAGGCAGGAAGAACTGATACCACTGCTGGTTCCCTCTTTCTTTGCTTTTGCCCCTCTGCCCAGAGCTCCCCACCCCAACCCCTATTCCCAGAGCTACTTTCTTGGTCTCACAACCTAGAGAGAGGAGAGTCACCAGTTCTATTTCTGAAGTCTTCTACTCTCTCCCTGCTTCTGTGTTCTGGTGCTGTCATCTGGCCTATCTGCCTTAAAGATCTTTGAGCTGTATTCTTTTCTGCTATTTTGTCATTCCTATTGTTGGTGTCATTCACCTTTCCATAAAGAAAAACAAACAAAGAACAGAACAAGAATGAGAATTAAAACAGTTACCATTATTGAATCCAATCCAAGTAACTTCTTTTTCCTCACAATATACTTAAAAAACCCTTTTGTTTGTGGCCCTTTGCTTCCCTCACTAGTCTTGGCTGAATTTGAGCATTAGAATTCTTGACACGTTTTTTTTTTTTACCAGATTTTACTACAATTGTAAATTTATTTCTTTTTAATTAATCTTCTTTCTATCCTCTGTATATTTATTTTTGACATATAATTTAGTGTGTGAGTTCCTTGTGCATCCATATCTTTCTCTTCAGATAAATCTTATTTTTGTTCATCATTAGAATTGATTCCCTTTGTATATTCAGGTATTTATTTACGATTCTATTTTTCCTCCGAACCCACTCATGTGAGGCTATTCTGCTTTCCTCTCCTCTGTCATAAACTCTAGAATATAAGAGTTATATCTTTAAAAGCTTTCTATAATCTTTACCCCATCAACCAATTTCTTTTTGTTGGTGAAAATCAGATCCAGAATAAAATGTCCCCTACTGGTTCTTTCACTTTTTGAAAGATGAAATTGTCACTTAAATACCTTAGTATGTTAATAATTTCTTTTCTTTTGGAAGATAGAGAGCTCCAGGTATCAGATGTTTTGAAGTCCTCCATTTTTACTGTATCATGCCACTGACAGACTTGTGATCTATTTCCAAAATCCTTAATCTTTTTCTTCTTTTTTTGGTGTGGTTTGTAGTATACTTGTGACAAAATCACTTCTCTTTCTTCTTCCTTAACCTTTCCCCCAATTTCTCTATCATGTTTCCCTCCCTCTGACCCAGTTCCTGAAATTCTTCCCCTAATTATGCATTCTTTTTCTTTTTTTTTTGGAGGAGTAAGGGCAGGGCAATTGGGGTTAAGTGACTTGCCCAAGGTCACACAGTAAGTGTTAAGTATCTGAGTCTGGATTTGAACTCAGGTCCTCCTGATTCCAGGGGCTGATGTTCTATTCACTGTGCCACCTAGCTGTCCCTAATTATGCACTCTTAATATCCAATACTACCAGTGATGTGTTGGAACCAATTTTGACTGGCTCTCAAGGGAGTTGATTGTTAAATTTTTAGCGTGAGCATTTAAATCTCAGAAATAAGCAAATGCTATATATCATGGCTTGATTCATTACTTTGTTTATATTCTAGATTTAAGAAAATGATGGAGGAAATAATTCAGATTAAACTTAAAAGTTTATTGCCCCCTTGCCAAGGAGCTGATTGTTAAATATCTACCAGAACTCAGGGGAATGCTGTCTCATTCCCTTGGTATGTATCTTTTGAATATAGTATTATCAATTCTGAGCTCTTATTCAGGCATGAGTTCAATCCCATTCAGTCTCAAGGTCAAATTTCCTACCTTGTATTAGAAGCTGTATTTCCTTTTGTCTGTTATCTAAATTGGGCTTTGGTATATAGACACTTGAGGCCCTGGGTTTTTCTACCAACTCTTTAGTTAAGTTTTGAGTCCTGTTAATTTTGGGGAGTCTCAGCTACTATTCTTTATCTTTCTTAGATGCTATTTCCTCTGTAGTTACCTTTAGATATATATAGTCAATCTTCTCCCTCTCTGTCTCTGTTTTTGTCTCTCTCTTTCTATCTCTCTGTCTCTGTCTCTGTCTCTCTCTTCCCTTCTCCCCCTCCCCTTCTCTCTCATTTAAAGCTCTTTTGATTAGCTTTCCATGACACCTGGGAAATATATTGTTAACAACTTGTCAATGTTATATTGTGAAGAGCTATGTAAAATGATAGCTGCATTAAAGTACATGAAAGATTCCACATGGAAGAGGGATGAGACATGCTTAACATAGTCCTGGAGAAGAGACTGATGAATGTGTAGAAGTTATCAACAGATAGATTTCAGTTTGGTGTAAGAAAGAACTTTTTTTTAAAGATCAGAACCATTTTTAAAAATGTATGATTTAATTTGGAAGATAATGAATTCTCATAACTAAATATCTTTTAGGAAATACTGGATGAGCATTTGGTAGTGGTAGTGGTAGTGGAACAGTATGATGTGGTGGAGAAGATTTCTTTTAAGGGATTGTTGGACTAAATGACCTTTGAGAAACATTCCAATTCTGAGTTGTTTTGTGAATTTACAAAATATGACACAAGACAAGTAAGTTTAGATGTTGTTGGAGATGTGTTTTTTTGGGACATGGAGGGAGGAAGAATAGAGAGCCTGAACATAATAAAGTACTGGTGAAGAAAGGGATAATAAGGAGTACCACAAACCATTAATTAGGGCAAACAAAGGAAAGGGCTGCTGGGGAGTCAGGACATAAATTGTGATAAACTTTTTTTCATTCATTTATTTCTTAGGGGTCTATATGTTATTGTTTGAAAAGATATTTAAATCTTATGTTGGAATATAACTTTTAGGGAAAGGGAAGGAGATAAACATTTATTAAACACCTACCATGTACTAGGAAGTATGCTAAATGTGTTTTACAAATATCTGGTCTGATTGTCATATAAACTCTATCAGATATGTGCTGTTATGATCCCCATTTTACAGTTCAGGATGCTGAAGATGACAGAGGTAAAGTGACTTGTCCAAGGTCACAGAGCTAGTGAATGTGTTTGAAGTTGGATTTGAACTCAGGTCTTCCTGACTCAAGACATAGTACTTTATCCACTGAGCCACCCTGGTTACCTAACTTTTTTGCTTGTGGCAGGTCTCCCTCAAGGCAATGCAAGATTCATGACAGTAGACAAAATGATATTTACCTTTCCCCAGGAGGTACCCGATATACTGCAGGCTCTGCATAGAGATCTGTTGCTGCGCTTTTACAATTCTGCACAAGATCTGCCCTGATTGCTAAATATGGAATACTGCCAGTATTTTTTTCCCTAGCACTGCTTATATCTTTTACTCATTCAAAGGGCCAACAGCATGAAACCATTTTACATTTGTAGCGTAGAGTACCCAGTCTGAGTATTGCTATTTCTGTGCTTTCCTCTTCTAACTTCAGTAATTTATCCTTTCCCCCTTTCAGATTATTTTAAGCAGTGGAATGGTTGGTCTATAAAGAGAACTGTTAAAAGTAAAACATATTGGACATTAGGGAGTTATTCCTTCTCTCACCCAACTTCTTGTTCTGCTGCTTATTGTTACCCCTCTGTGTGAAACAAGAACAAAATCCAAAGTCCTGAATAAAAGAAACATGTTTTTGAAATCAGTGTTTTGATGCTACTGGTCCAGTCAATTCTGGGGAGACCTGAGCATCTTGTCCTCAGGGAATTACAGCAGGCACAAGCTCTGAGGGCTGAGGCTCCTCACAAAGTCTGGATTCAAAAGGTCAGGATGCTAAATGCTTTGGAAGTCTATTATTAGACTGATTCCTAGACAAAATGAAGACAAAATCTTTCTATGGCCTCTCTAAACTCCCTTTCTATACTTAAAAAAAATATTTTGGTATTTACTCTATAATAAAAGTAGTGCTCTGGGTTACTATTCTTTCCATATTCTTTTCTAGTCTGGGATAGCATGGTGCAAAGATTTTGGCTTTGAGATATTAGAGTAACTGATTATCTCTCACAGGATGAATCTGAGTTTTAAAGAGCATACCTGGAGATCACCATAATTACACAGAAAGAAATAATTACTACTGTGAAGTTTTAGGTGAGATGACCAACATTTGGCAGAGATATTTGAGAGTAAAAAGGCCTTCCTGGAAAATCTCAGACTACTTCACAGAAGATGAGGTTAAATGAATCTTTTTGCCATAAGGAAAACAAACAAACATAGAAACCACTCAAAAGAGTGTTAAGCCTAACATTAAGCAAAATTCCACTGTAAAGAGAAGTTTGTTTCCAAATATTCCCACATTATGTCTTTCCATATGTCTCTTCCACTACATTCTGTTACCTAGAGCCCTCTCATTTCCATTGACCTTATCAACCTCCAAAAAACCCCTACCACCACTACCACCATCAAAAAACCAAAATCCTGTTATTTTACCATTTGAAATTTTAAATTGAAGGGGTGCAGTGGTTACAGAAAATCTGGATTTCCAGACTGGACTTCTACTGTGGAAAGATGGTGTCCCATAGGAAAGACAAATTCAACAATCAGTAAACCAGAAGAGGAGGAGCTTGAGAGGAGCAAGAGAATTCCTGCATCCCTAAAATTTCACCATACAGGTTTTTCTCTTGGGAAAACTAAGAAGTAGGTGGGGTGGCTGAACCAAAATGGCAGAGAAAAGCCAGGAAGTTGCCTGTGCTTTCCCCAGTTTCCCTCCAAAATAATGTTAAACCAAGCCTCTAAATGGACTGTGGGGCAACAGCACATGCAAAAAAAGTGAAATAATTTCCAGCTTAATATAACTTGGAGAGATTTCAGGGAAAGACTGTCCCACTTGAGTAGAAGGGGAGTACAGCCCAGTTCAAATGGTGTCCAGACAAGTCAGTGGGAAACTCTTAACTACAACACAGATCAGAAACCAAGACCCCATGGTGACTCAGCAGGTCAATGGCACAAATGGACAGCCATGAGGCCTCCAGCCCAGTGCAGAAGGACAATTGCCAGCCCTAGAATCCAGAGCAAAACAGGCAGGATTAGGCCAGGCCACCCCACTGTGGTAAGCAAGCCTCTACTGTCTGAGTTCCCATAGCAGAAAACCAGTGACCAGGCCCCTGGGTCCTAGCACAAGAAGCTTGGGACAGTACAAAAAATAATGGAGGAAAATAATTCCTTAAAAATTAGAATAAGACAAGTGGAAGCTAATGACTATATGAGACATCAAGAGTCAGTCAAACAAAATTGAAAGAATGAAAAAATTGGAAAGAAAGAAAAAATTGAAAGAATTAAAAAATGGAAGAAAATGTAAAATGCCTCACTGGAAAAACTATGGACCTGGAAAATAGATCCAGGAGAGATAATTTAAGAAATTAAGGTTTAAGAATCCCCCTGAAAACCATGATTAAAAAAAAAAAGCCTGGACAGCATCTTTCAAGAAATTATCAAAGAAAACTGCCATGATATCCTAGAACCAGAGGGTAAAATGGTCATTGAAAGAGTTTACTGATCACCTCCCAAAAGAGATCCCAAAATGAAAACTCCAAGGAATATTGTAGCCAAATTCCTGAATTATCAGGTCAAGGAGAAAATGCTACAAACAGCTGGAAAGCAACAATTCAAATGTAAAGGAAACATAGAATTACACAGAATTTAGTAGTTTCTCCATTAAAGGATCAGATGCCTTAGAATATGATAATCTGGAAGGCAAAGGAACTTGGATTATAACCAAGAGTTCTCTACCCAGCAAAATTGAGCATCATTTCAGGGGAAAAGATGGACATTCAATGAAACAGGGAACTTTCAAATTTTCCTGATGAAAAGAACTGAGTTGAAATAAAATTCAATCTTCAAATACAAGACTAAAAAGCAGCATAAAAAGGTAAACGGGGAAAAAAAAACTCTGTTATTCATCAAGTTTAAACCGTTTACATTCCTACATGAGAAGATGATACTTGTAACTCTGTTTTGTTGTTGTTTTTTTGTTTGTTTGTTTTATATGTGTAATCATGCAAAACATTTCCATAATAGTCATGTGAAAGAAAGCATGGACTAAAAAAAAAAACCCAAGAAAAATAAAGAAAGTTTAAAATAGCAAACTGTGCTTCAGTTTGTATTCAGACACCATCACTTCTTTAACTTGAGATGGATAGTAATTTTCATCATAAGTCTTTCAGAGTTGCCTTGGATCATTGTATTGCTGAAAATAGCTAAGTCATTCACAGCTGATCATCTTATAATATAGATACTTGTAATTCTCTAGAAGTATATTTTTATTATGGCAATTAGAAGGGGTATACATAGATAGAGGGTGTGGGTATGAGTTGACTTTGATGTGATGATATAAAAAAAAATTAAGAGTGAAAAAAGTGTTGTACTGGAAGAAGAGGAAAGGGGGAAGAAGAACAGGGTAAATTGCATCATATAAAGAGACACAAAAGATCTTTTACAATGCAGGGAAAGAAACAAGGGGGACAGTGAGACTTGTTTGAACTTTACTTTCATCAGATTTGGCTAAAAGAAGGAATAAGATATACATGCAGTTGGATATTGTAATGGCCACGTTAGTGAAAACTATGTGGCCATTTTAGTGATAAGATGTTATGTCATAATATTGTGAATGCTGTACTTTGATTTCTGTGAATGTTTTGTCTTAGTTTATTACTGAATAGAGATTTCATTATATTATGTAATCAGAACCTTGAAGCTGTTCACAGCAGCAGTCCTCTGGAAAGCTGCTTGTGCTTGGCTTTATATTTATGGTGTAGTTGGCGGGATTAAAAAGTTTAGCACCTGTATTTGTTCTAGGCCCCATGGCCATTTAGATTGAGATTGTAAGTCCAAGGATCCTGGAGGGGTGCAATATAATGGCAAGCAAAGAAGTGGTTAACACCTTGTTTCAGCTATTTAATCATTTAGCACCATGTTTCAAGTTGAGCTTTTGATTATATCAAGTCTTTTGTTATGAAGAACTTGTGAACCCCACAAGTTATGAACCCTAGAACCTGTGAACTCCTGTTACTGGTGGAACAGGAAAGGGAGGAGCTAATAACCATATATAAGGAGAGGCCCAGGCTGGAGAGAGCATAATTGAGAACAGAACTTATGGTGGCAGAACTGAGAAGGGAGAAGAACCGAGAACTGAGCAGAACTGAGAAGAGAACTGAAAAGAACTGAAGAGAACTCTTGTGGTGGAGAACGAGAAAACTTGTGGTATCCTAGCACTCATGTTTGTTTGTTCTGTCTGTGTTGATGTTTGTTTGTGATACTTTGTACAGAAGCCTTGGGACCTTACTGGAAGCCCTGAAAGAGGATTTTCTGGTTGTCTGTTTACAGTAGTCCTGGAGGAGGGTTTCAGAGGTCCTGGATTTCCTGATGATTTGTGTTGACCACTTAGACCTTGTTTGTGGGTCTGTGTTAATTTTACAGGTAGGTAGTGAATTGATGATGGTGCTGGCAATGTGCATGAATGTTGTTCTGGCTCTGTTAAACTTTGTCTTCCCAGAAACAGAAACTGTGAAAGACTTGAGGTAGACTGGACACTGTGAGCTTCAATATGGAATGAGAACTGGACAAGGAGCTGGGTAAAGAACTGGACAAGGAGCTGGACAAGAAGCTGAGAGATGCCTGCCTTTGAATCCAGGTGACAGTTGGGAAAGAGCTGGGACTATGGAAGAGGAACCATGGAAGCTGAGAGCCAGCCTTGAGTCAAGATGAAAGAAGAATTTACTTGAATACTGTGTATTGATTGAGAAGATCATGATTTACTGTGACCTAGGGGTGGAGAACTTTGACCTTTGTACTTTGTTCCCATTAAGGAGGCTTGCCTCCTTAAGGATGACTGAGTTAAGTACTTACTGAATGATTATACTTTGTTTAAAACTAAGTGGCCACTTTGGTGAAAACTATGTAGCCACTTTAGTGATAAGTCATTAAGTTATAACATTGTGAATGCTGTACTTTGATTTCTGTGAATCTTTTGCCTTAATTTGCTGCTGAATAAATAGAGAGTTCACTGTACTATGTAATCAGAACCTCAAAGCTGTTGACAGCAGCAGTTCTCTGGAAAGCTGCTTGTGCTTGGCTTTACAGGCATAGAAATTTATTTTACTCTATAGGGAAGTAGGAGGGATAAAATGGAGGGGAAAAAAGGAAGATAGAAGTAGGAGGAAAAAGAAGAAGGATAAGGGAGGGAGACTAATAGAAGGAAGGGCAGGTTAAGCAAGGCAATGGTCAGATGCAAAACACTCATGAGGTGGGACAGGGTGTAAGGAGAAAGAAAAGTATAAGCAAGGGGAAAAACATGATGGAAGGAAATACACAGTTTGTAATCATAACTGTGAATATGAATGGGGTAAACTCTCCCATAAAACAGAAGCAGATAACAGAGTGGATTAAGAAACCTGAATCCTACAATGTGATGTTTACAAGAAACACATCTGAAGCAGAGAGATATATACAGAAAAAAGGTAAAAGACTGGAGCAGAATATGTTAACTTCACCTGGAATTAAAAAAAAAAAAAGCAGAGGTAATAATCCTGATCTCAGACAAAATGAAAACAAAATATATCTAATTAAATGAAAGAAATTAAACCTTGCTAAAAGGTACCATAGATCATTAAGTAATATCAATACTAAACTTATACATGCCAAAGGGGTATAGCATCCAAATTCTCAGAGGAGAAGTTAAGTGAGTTACAGGAAGAAATGGACAGTAATACTATACTAGTGAATGCCTCAAGCTCCCCTCTCACAACTAAATATGTCTAACTACAAAATAAATGAGAACAAAGTTGAGGAGGTGAATATAATTTTAGAAAATGTAAATGTGATAGACATCTGGAGAAAATTAAATGGGGATAGAAAGGAATATACCTTTTTTCCAGTGGTACATGACACCTACACCAAAATTGTTGAGGTATTAGGGCACAGGACCTCACAATCAAATTCAGAAAGGCAGAAATATTAAATGCACTTTTTCACATAATGATGCTATAAAAATACATGTATTAATGGTCATGGAGAGATTAAAATTAATTGGAAAGTAAATAATCTAATCCTAAAGAATCAATGGATCAAAGAACAAATCATAGAAACAATTAATAATTTCATTAAAGAGAATGAAATTAATGACACAATATATAAAATTTATGTGCAAGCTTAAGGGAAATTTCATATCTCTAAATGCTCACATGAAGAAAAATGAGAGAAAGAGGAGATCAATGAAGTGGGCATGCAATTAAAAAAGATAAAAGAAGAACAAGCTAAAAATCCTCAATTAAATACTGAATTAGAAATTCTGAAAGTCAGAAGAGAGATTAATAAAATTGAAAGTAAGAAAACTATTGAACCAATAAATAAATCTAAGACCTTGTTTTATAGGAAAAAAATCCAGTAAAATAGATAAGCCTTTGGTTAATTTGATTTCAAAAAAAGACAGAAGAAAACCAAATTACCAGTATCAAAAATGAAAAGAGTGAATTCACCACTGATAAAGAGGAAATTAAAGCAATAATTAGGAGCTATTTTGCCTGTGTATGCCAATATACCTGACAATCTATGTGAAATGAACGAATATTTACAGAAATATAAATTTCTGGGGCAGCTAGATGGCATAGTGAATAGAGCACCAGCCCTGGAGTCAGGAGGACCTGAGTTCAAATCTGGACTCAAACACTTAACACTTACTAGCTGTGTGACCTTGGGCAAGTCACTTAACCCCAATTGCCGTGCCTTCTCCCCTCCAAAAAAAATATGAATTTCCCAGATTAACAGAAGAGGAAATAAAATACTTAAATAATCTCATTTTAGAAAAAAGAAATTGAACAAGCCAGCAATAAACTCCCTAAGAAAAAAATCACCAGTGCCAGATGGATTTATAAGTGATTTCTACCAAACATTTAAAGAATCATTAATTCCATGCTTTGTAAACTATTTTGGAAAATAGGCAAAAAAGAAATCTTATCAAATTCTTTTTATAAAACAAGTATGGTACTGATATGTAAACCAGAAATAGCCAAAACATCTAAAGAGAATTATAGAAAAATATCCCTAGTGAATATTGGTGTTAAAGTTTTAAATAAAATATTAACAAAGAGATTACAACAATTTATCACAAGGATAATGCACTACGACCAGGTGGAATTTATACTAGGAATGCAGGGCTGGTTTAATATTAGGAAAAATATCAACATAAGTGACAACATTTATAACAAAACTAATAAGAATCATATGATTATCTCAGTAGATGCAAAAAAAAGCTTTTGATGAAATACAGCACCCATTCCTATTAAAAACACTACCGAGCATGGGGATAAACAGAATTTTTCTTAAAATGATTATCAGTTATCTATCTAAAACCATCAGCTAGCATTATATGTAACAGGGATAAGTTACAAACATTCCCAATAAGATCAGAGGTGAAACAAGGACTCCCGTTATCACCACTATTATTTTATATTGTACTAAAAATATTAGCTGTAGAGAAAAGAGAAGAAAAAGAAATCGAAGGAATTCGAATAAACAATGAGGAAACTAAACTTTCACTCTTTGCAGATGATATGATGATATACTTGGAAAATCCTAGAGAATCTGCTCTTGAAATAGTCTTTGAAATACTTGAAAACTACTTACAATAATTAGTAACTTTAGCAAACTTGCAGGTTATAAAATAAATCCACAGAAATCATCAGTATTTCTTTCTTTTGGCTTCTTAGAGGGAGGAAGGCAGGGCAACTGGGGTTAAGTGACTTGCCCAAGGTCACATAGCTAGTAAGTGTTAAGTTGCTGAGGCAGCATTTGAACTCAGGTCCTTCTGACTCCAGGGCCAGTACTCTATTTACTACACCACCTAGTCACCCCCTAGCATTTCTATATAATACTAACAATGCCCACCAGCAAGAGATAGAAAGAGAAATTCCATTTTAAAAGAATAGTAGACAGTATAAAATAATTAATAAACCCAGGATATGAGCACAATTACAAAACATTTATCACACAAATAAATTCACATGTAAACCATAAGAAAAAATACCATTTGCTCATGGGTAGGCTGAGCTAATATAATAAAATGATAATTCTACATAAATTAATTTACTTATTCAGTGCCATACCAATTAGCCTACCAAAAATTATTTTATAGAGCTTGAAAAAATAACAAAATTGATTTGGAAGAACAAAAGGTTAAGAATGTCAAAGGAATTAATAAAAAAAAAAAAGGAAAAGGAAGGTGGCCTAGTCATATCCAATCTGCAACAATATTACAAAGCTGTAATCACCAAAACTTTTTGGTACTGGATAAAAAATAGAGTGGTGGCTCAGTGGAATAGGCTAAGTACACAAGACACAGTAATAAATGCCTATAGTAATCTACTGTTTGATAAACCCAAAGACTTTAACTTCTGAGATAAGAACTCAATATATTTAAAGCAACCCTGAGGTACCACCTCACACCTATCAGATTGGCTGATATGACAGAAAAGGAAAATGATAAATGTTGGAGATGTGGGAAAATTAGAACACAAATGCCTGGTTGGTAGAGATGTTAACTGATCACACCATTCTGCAGAGCAATTTGGAACTATGCCCAAAGGGCAACCAAACTATGCATACCTTTTTATCTAACATTATCACTACTAGGTCTGTATCCCAAATAGATAATATAAAAGGGAAAATGACCCACATGTACTAAAATATTTATAACAGCTCTTTTCATGTTGGTAGAGAATTGGAAATTGAGGGCGTGTGCATCGAATGAGGAACTGTTGAACAGCTTGTGGTATATGAATGTAACAGAATACTATTCTTTTATAGGAAATGATGAGCAGGCTTATTTCAGGGGAAAAAAACTTGAAAGAGTTCTAAGAACTGATTCTGAGTGAAGTGACAAGATCCAGGAGAATATTGTACATAGTAACAGCAATACTGAGCAATGATTCACTATGATAAACTTAGCCTTTTTCAGCAGTACAATAATTCCAAAAGACTCATGATGGAAAGTGATATCCCTATGGTGAGAAAGAGTTAAGGAACCTAAATGCAGATAGAATACTATTTTCCCTTATACATTTTTTTTTCTTTCTCGTGTTTTTTTCCTTTTGTTCTGATTCTTCTTTTACCACATTACTAATGTGGAAATATATTTAATATGATTGTACATGTATAACCTATATCAGATTGCTTGCTGTCTTGGGGAAGAGAAAAATTTGGAAATCAAAATCCTATAAAAGTGAATATTGAAAACTATGCATGGAATTGGAAGAAATAAAATACCATAAAGTGAGAAAAAAGAAATATAAACTAGGAAGTAGAAATGTGTTTTGTTCCTTACTTTCTAGTGGGGGAATATTAGGGGAAAAATGTTGTCTAGTCTCTTATTGGAAAACAGTCCAGAACTTTAATTTGCAGAGCCTCTTATTATCCTATCCTAGAGGAAAATACTTTATCCACTGAGTTCATTCAAGACAAATACACACCCTGCAGGGCCTGCCTTGATTGTGGAATAGTGGACTTGCCTAAATTCCTCTCTTTTCTGAGATGTACATATACTAGCTCTTACCACATCCGCTGACAAAGTTGTACTTATTCATCCAGTAGTTATTCATCCACCATCTTTACTACAAGGTAGCCCTCAATGGAATCCAGGAGGTGCTTAAAGATGCCACATATTTCTCACATATGGCCCTGAAATATTTTCTATAGGAGTCATCAATGCATTTACATCAGAGATATCAAACCTAAAAGGGAAAATGACATCATGGAAAGTTTACTCTATCAGTTTTTCTGAGGGTAAAACTCAAAGCAACAGTTTATGATCATCTCAAAGCTTATGTATACAACAATTTTCCAGTTATTTTCTTTAATTTTATGAAAAAATGATGTTGGAACTAAGTAGAAGGATCATTCAAAGGCCCCCTTTAAAGAGATAAAGAAGTTTTTTTTTTCTTTATTTTGTTTTTTAGTATAATTCTAAAGGCAACAAGTGATATAATTTCAGTGGGGTTTGGTTATTTGCCTTTGAAAAATTGTTGATCTGTATAAGACCACTGTGAAGATAATTTGAACCAACAACTGCTGGAGAAGATGAAGCAGTAATGGCATTCTATGGCAGTTGAAGTAAGATCTTCCAACAGCATCCATGAGTTCAGTGGAAAGTGACCACAGGAAAAAAATGGCTCCAAAAATGTTGTGAAATGGGATTCATGATTTAAAAAAATTAAAGAAACAAATACTTATCCAGTTGCTGGATGGATCAAAGGTCTACAGTAACTGAGAAGCAATATATCTGTGTATCATGAATACTTTAAATTCTGTATATTGAAATCACCAAAATAGTTTAATCACACAAAAATGAAATTGATTGTATTTTAGCTTGACTAGGTGCAATGCAGGAGATAGGTCAGAGTCCATCTGTGTATATTTTGGCTTACCAACCATTTATAGCAAAGGTGAAATCAGCAAGAAATTTTCAGAAAGAGACTATTCATTTAGAACAACCTCCAACCTTCTCCTCACCCCCCAAATCATCAATGGTAAAAATGAGGAATCAATAAAGTTGTTAATTTTGATTATCACTATTTCCTACAAAGGTTAAACTGATATAAAACAATGAAGAGAATAAACACATTCAGAAACTGCTTTTACCAACACACTTGATCTTATTGCTAATCCTGTGAGGATAATACTTGATTTAGACTGTAAATTCATCTGTAAAACTTTAGAAGATAATGGAGGATTAAGTCATATCACTTGATAAAACAGTGAAATGTTAAAGAGGCAAAAATAATACTTTAGAAAGTTGGACACAAGATGCAACTAAGCCAGATCATCCTGAATGTATTTATATGTGAAATTGGAAGAAGGCCTCCAAATAGATAAAAAATTGAAACAAATCTACTTGTTATTTTAATTATGATTTATTTTTATTATCAATAAGAGTAGAAGCATAACATATAAACTCAATTCTCAAAATGGAAATGTTATCAAGAAAGATGAAGATGGGATAAATTATTGGGCTATAGTAAGAATACGTGAAATATACCTGTGGGGAAACTGACTTAATTTTAAAAGATCTAAGTGATCAATTTTCATGATATCTCATAAGGGGACACTGTACTAATTACAATGCAATACTAGATAGCCTCTCTAGGCCCTCAGATGCTAACTCAGACCCTATGGGATAGGCAAGACAGAAATTATTGCCATTCTACTTTTGTGGATTCTAGCGTCAGAGTACTCAAGTAAGATACTCATTGTCAAAAGGCTAGTTAGTAAAAGAACTGAGACTACAGTTTAATTGGTTGCCAAGATTTATACACACCAAACAAATTAAAGGGGATAAGCAAATACTATATTGAAAAATCATTTGAACATGGAATTGTGGAGTGTTCTGAACATTTCACCCTTTCAGGATTAGTTTCAGAAAATCAATGACCAAGTCCAGGAACTTGAGAGGTCTGGCTTAGAAATTTTCCTGGATTAAAACAACAACAACAACATTTTTTTTTCCCTTGAAAATAAAAACCTATTTTGAAAAGGAAATTTATCATGAGATTTTTTTTTCCCCCCTCAAATAATTTTAATCACAGAAAGACTTTTTCAAAACCACTTTTGGTTTTGGCTTACTTTTGGCTACAAACGTGCTGATTTTGAATTAGGTTATACTGCTTACTATTTTACCTTGGGCAAATCACTTAAACTTCCTGAGATTGAGCTTCCTTTTCTATAAATGAGTACATTGGAGTAGATAATCTTTAAGAGACCTTACAATTCCAAGTTCTATAATTCTGTGATCCTATCCCATTTCTTATTTAACATGGCCCTATTTCATTTCTTCTTCCTTCTCTTCTTCCTCTTCCTCCTTCAATAAATCCCCCAATCTGACTTTAATATTCATCTAATTCACCATAGGGAGCTCAAATATCTGACCGTAGTCAGTAAACAAACATTTATTAAGTTCCTAATATGTTTCAGTGCTAACCACTGAGGATAAAAGAAAGGCAAAAAAACAACAAAAAAAGAGTCCTTTCTCAAAGAGATTGGAATCTACTGGGTCAACATAGTAAATATTTTGAAAATGGTTTTCAAATAGTGAAATGAAGCAGCAAAATGAATGGAAGAAAAAGAAAATGTAGGTAATTTAAGTTTAAAATATGGGGATATATTACTGTTTATTGAGTGTAACATTGAAAAGAATGATTTAGGTATTTAGGAGTCTTAGGATTTCCTTTTGTTTTTTTGTGATCTGACCAACATTTTGGAGTTAATTACTTTTATTTGTCACTTGAATATTTCGATGTAGACCTTGCTGCAGAGTTGTTTCACAAATACATTTTTCCTTGAATACTGAGCAAAATTGTCCTGGAAGGAATGGGAAGGAACATGCAATTTCTTTTAGGCCTGGGGCATGAGTACAGGGTTGATTTTTACAGCTGTGGTTCCATCAATCGTTCAATTTCAGCTTGACTACAACATCAAAAATGCTGTTTCTGAGTGAGTCCACTCCCCTAATATTCCTAGTCACCCCAGACCATGACGCCTTTCTACATCTCCAGCTGCACATGTGCTAATTCCTCTGCCCCCTGGATCAGAGCTATCTCAGAGAAGACATTCAGCAAATGCAATGATAACATCAGGTATGCTTTAACATTTACATTCCCAACTAAATTGAAAAATTAAATATGGTGTGTGGTTTTGGAAAAAAAAATCCCAACACATTGGATATATGCATATTTAGATAATTTTTATTAGCTAATGAATTAGAATCCTGTGTAAGTCAGCATATTCCAAGATACTAGTTTACATACTTAATTAAAACTCTGTTAACTTCATTTGTTATGCAAAATAATGGTTATGGGATTTAGGGATTAGAGGCCCATTTTAAAGCAGCTAGAATCTGCTGATAACATGGCTTACTCCTTAGAGCTATATGTCATATACACAGAAATGATCAATCTGCCTTTAATAAAGTCTTGGAGTAGGGAGGGAGAAATACTATAGCTCTTTTAAGTGGTAGAAATGAACATTTTAGGCACTAAGTAAAGTTGTTGAAAAGGACCCATGATTCCCTAGCCTAGTTGATTGTGAAATAACCACATTACTGAATCATCTAGATTCCGGAAGTCGGAAAGAACAGAAGTCTAGTTATCATCTAATGAGTTACTAAAATTATTATAGTCCGACTGGCTACTTCAGATATTAATCCCTTCTACAATACCCTTGACAAGTGGTCATCTTACCTCTGCCTGAAGACCTCCAGAGAAAGGCAACTGATGGATGGTCATGGTGGCCTATTCAGTTTTTTGACAGCTCCAATAATTATAGTTAGGAAGGTTTTTTTGTCATCTCTGCCTCACCCCCACTCCCTTATACAGAGTGGAAATAGTCCTTTTATTACTGTAGCTTTTACTGTAGTTTCAACACACTTCTCCTCTGTGGATGTGTAGATTAGGTTTCATCCCTTTTCCATAGGATAAAGGACTTAAAAGACATCTAACATATCCATGCTAAGTATTCTCTTTTCCATGCTCATTAGTCTCTTTAGCTGATCTTCCTATGGCATGGTTTCAAGTCCCTGCACTGTATGAATTGTTATCCTCTTCACTATAACTCAGCAATTTCTACTGGGAAAGGGAACACATCTTACATAAACCTTACAGTGCTTCCATGGGCAGTGGATACATCATGGCTTCTAATCAATTAACTATCAACCACACTTTATTAAGTGCCTACTATATGCCAAACAATCAAGACATTATATTGAAGGAAAGGCCTTCCATTTCCCCCTTTAAAAATAGATTTTTCATTCATATATTTTATTTTTACCTTGCCTAGATTTCCCCGTCTCCCTTCCAGAGAGCCACCTTTTATAATAAAAATTTTAAGGAAAAAAAAGAAAAAGAGAAAAATATAAATAAATCAGCAAAATTTATAAATACAGTCAATTTTGGCTTAATGTGAGTGGACTGTTCTGTAGTCTTCCCCAGTTCCTTCCTGGAGCAGAGGATGCCTGCCAGGGAACTGTACCAGGGCACTTCCCCAGCTTCCCCTTCCTGTCCCAGGAGTAAAATTCGTTGTGAAAACTTGTGTAAAGTAAGAACTGTCTTTACATTGAAAAAAATGACATATGCAATATTCCACAGCCACTTCTCCCACCACTATCACCTCATAAAGGAAGGGAGAGGAGGTTTCTTCTCACATCTCTTCATTTTCTACAGTTAGGGAGCTGGGTGGTACAATGGATAGAATGTCATTCTTGGAGTCAAAAAGACATGACTTCAAATGCTATCCTAGTCACCTACTTTAGCTGCAAAAGCCTGGACATTCCATTTAAGCTCTCTGAACCTCAGTTTCATCATCTGTAATATTATCAAGATTGTTGTAAGGACCGAGTGAGATAATACGTGTTTAAATGATTTGCAGACTTTACAGGGTTGTATAAATTTCAGCTATCATTAGGCAGCTAGGGGATACAGTGGACAGGGCACCATACTCGGAGTCAGGAAGTCTTGAGTTATTTGCTAGTTGTGTGACCTTTAACTCCTCTCTCAGATCTCCAGCCAAAGGCCACAGTTTCTTTTGTGGAAAATTGGATCAGAGTGGAACCTTCCTCAAGCAGTTGTTGTGCCCGACAAATGAGATAACATATGGAAAGTGTTTGGCACATCTTAAAGCACTTTTGAAATGCTATTACTATAATTCTTTTCTACTCCCTTTTAATAATCAATTCCTTATCTTTACACAATAATTACCTCTTTTCAAAGCACTTTAACTAAGATTATCTTATTGAGTCTCACAAAGAGCTAATAAGGTAGGTAAGGGAGATGGTGATTCACACAACATAATGGACAGACTCAAGCACAGAGGCCTCATCTGGCTTGTAATAAAGTACCCTCTCTGGCTTCCTTCCTTATGTCTGCTTTGGCCCACCTAAGAAATTCAAAACACTGCAATAGAGGAAGAATAGAATAAAAGCCCTAAATGAAGTTTACTTGTAGACTGCACATTATAGCCTGCCTTACGATTTGGAACCTGGTTCCAGAGAGTTAAGTTTAGGCCTCATATCCAGGTCATTTAAACTGACTTGCTGGTGTCATACCTGATTAAAAAGACAAATGAATGTTTGATGTTTGTTGTCTTCCTTGTACCTTTCTCAGCTGCTTCTATTGCTTTCTATCTTTTCCCTTATGCATCTTGTTTTCCCAATTATCCCCTTTCCTGAGTATCATGGTGCAGCCCCCATTTAGAATGAAGGAATATTTGTGCATAATTAAACAAGACTTTTTGTTTTACATATTTAAATGGAGCTCTCTGTAACTATACTTGCATTCTTAAAGAGGGATGAATCCTTGGTTCAAACTTCCTTATTTAGATGAGGTAAGGGTTATAAATGGAAATCCTTGTGACCAGTATGGACAATTCTTAAAAACTTGAATTTACAGACAAAAAATAAGATATTTTATAGACCTTAATGCAAAGTCTTGTGTAAGTAAGATGAAGCAAAATCCTGAGTCTGGCCGTTTCTGTCTTAGTCAACCACTGTCTGGGGTACCTAAGCTATAGAAACACGCAGAAAAAAAAGGGACGGGATATCACTATCCTATGTCACTTATATATTTTGTATGTGTGTGTGTGTGTGTGTGTGTGTGTGTGTGTGTGTCTGTCTATCTTTCTGTATATTCCTCCCAATATGTAAAAGGAAAGCTGAAAGCCCTCTGAGTTACTGCTACATAACACAATAATCCACAGATGCTCATGATTTTTTTAGCCTAAATGACAGTTGGTAGTGACTATATGGGACACAATTCTACAAACCGAGGCAAGAATATATTTCCTGTCTAGCACCCAAGAGGAGTCTAATGGCTTAGTGGCCTCTTCTTAACTCTGGATTTTCAATTGTTTAATGGTTTAAGTCTTATCTGACTCTTTATAACCCCCATGTGGGGTTTTCTGGGCAAAGATATTGGAGTGGTTTTTCATTTCCTCTTCTGGCTTATTTTACAAATGAGGGATTGAAGCAAATGGTTGAGTGACTTGCTCAGGGTCACACTGCTAGTAAATGTCTGAAGTTAGATTTGAATTAATCTTCATCATGAGACTTCAGGCTCAATGCTGTATGCAATATGCCACCTAGCTGTCCCCTTCTATCTATATCTTAGTTTTAATATGAGATGGTCTTTTGCTTTAGTCACTGGTAGAGATTCAGGCTTATTACATAATCATTCATTTAGGAGGTGTTTGTCATTGGTTATTGGTAGAAAAAATTGGAGAAATTATCCCTCAAATTTCTAAAAATTTATTCCTGAATCTCAGAATATTTGCCCAATATAGAAGAAGAATGTGTCAGAACAATGTTCTCATAAACCATAGACTCATATGTTTTTCTATTATAGAACAATCATCTTCATCAGGCTAAGTGCTTTGATGATAAGGCAAGCTGTATCCTGGATATCCTGGAAATTGATGATGTGAGGATATTTGAAACTTTCCATTTTCTTCACTGAGGAAAGTTTTCCTGCATTCTGGTGGTCTGCTTTTCATGTGAAACCATATTATTTGACGTTTTGTTTGTTTGTTTATATTCATTTAAACTTCTGGCTCATCTTTATTATAAAGCATCAGGTGGAAAGTAGTCTGGAAAAACTGCTACCCAGTGATTCCTCAGGAGTCCTTTTACTTGCTTACAATATTTATGCTAATAACAAAGAAAACAGTTCAAGCTATAAAGGTGATATTCAGATGAAATAAAATTCCCTAAAGACAATCTTAATTTAAACCTTGGATTGGCAGATATGGTCAGCAAAAGCTCTTGGGCATAATGCAAACAATTTCCTGAGCCTCACATTCAATTCATTCACTCATCCATTCATTTGTTCAACAAAATATAGGGGAGGCTGTGTGGTGTGGGCAAAAGATAAGTGTCCTGTGAGTAAGAAAGAGTTTGGCTTTAGTCCCAGACTTCATTGATCAGTTATGTGGCATTAAACAAGTGATTTTCCTTTGTCTTTTAAATGAGGAGTTAGGTTAGTTGATCTTTCAGCTGTAACATCCAGTGCTTCTATGGTTTATCAAGTACAGAAGGCATATGGAAGGCAGTGGGTTAAGATTTCTTAATGATATAAAGAGTTAAAAATAGGACTTCCATATTTTGCAATATTATTAGGTATATAGGGTAGAGAAACTCATAATTATAATACTCATAGAATCTAAGAATTGAAAGGAATCTTGGAAATTATCTAATACAACTATTTTTCTCAATTGATGACTAGGTCCTATAGAGGGTGAGTAGCTTACCTATGGATACAGTGAATTGATGTCATACCAAAGATCTGAACACAGGTCTTCTGACACCAAGTCTGATGCTTCCCCTACTTCCTCTATTATTGTTGTTGTTCAGTTGTTTCAGTCATATCTGACTTTTTGTGATTGTATTTGTGGTTTTCTTGGCAGGAACACTGGATTAGCTTGTCATTTCCTTCTCCAACTCATTTTACAGATGAAGAAACTGAGACAAACAGCGTTAAATGAGTTGTCCAGGGTCACACAGCTAGCTAGTAACTGTCTGAGGTTGGATTCAAACTCAGGTTTTTCTGACTTCAGGACCATTCTACTATACTGTAATGCTGGACAGGTACCATGCAAGTAGTAAAGACAGGAAGTATTCAGCAGTAATCTTGAGAAGCAATATGGTATAATGGAAAGGGAAATAGACCAGGAATTTTGAGCGTTCAATTCTGATCATGACTCTACCGTTACCAACTCTGGGCAATTAATAAGTTGAGTCGAGAAGGGAAAAGAGGAAGGGACTTTGGGAACAAAGCTATGGAGGTGGGAAACCACAGACTGCTTCTGAGTGGTGATGGAAGGCAGATTAGTTTGACTGGAATGGAGGATTTTTAAAGAAAACTATATGGGAGAATAAAGCCTGATGGGTTGAGGTGAAGTTATGAATATCTCTGAATGCTAGACTAAGGACTTTGAACTTTATTCTGTATGCGAAAGAAAAGACACTGAGGATTTGAGTTTGAACATGATCAAAACTGTGGTTTGGGGAAAAATTAATGTGACAGAAGACTTATGCAGAAATATAAATGCTGTAATTAGGAAAATGTATGTCCAGAAGAAAAGATAAATGCTGTAATGTCCAGCTGTAACCATCAACACAACCTACATGTTATACCAATATTCATGTAATATCAAGAGAATATTTTGAGGGCTTCCAACACTTTTAGTGACCTTCCTGTCATTCATCTATGGAATTTTTATGAATAAGCCTTATATATTTTAGGCAGGCCTGTATGGTGTATTTGGCATTGTTGGAGAGACTCCCTAAATCAATGCAATGAGAAACCCATAAGATTGGCTGACCTCTGAGGTCCCTTTCTAGGGCAGCTAGTGTGCACAGTAGATAAAGAGGCACTCTTAGAATGGGGAAAACTCATCTTCTTGAGTTCAAATTCAGCTCCAGATACTCACCAGCTACGTGACCCTGAGCAAGTCACTTAACTCTGTTTTCCTCAGTTTACTCATCTATAAAATAAGCAGGAGGAGAAAATGGCAAACTACTCCAGTATCTTTATTAAGAAAATCCCAAATTAAGTCAATAAGAGTTGGACATGACTGAAAAACTAAACAAAAATGTTTAAACAAAAGAATATGTGATAATAATACCAAAGATATGTATGGTATATGATCTAGCCACCAAGTTTTTTTGTCCTAATTTAGGCCTTAACTCAGCATCCCTGAGTTCCAACCAAGCCATCAGCAAATATCTAAGTATCTACACTGTTTTAGTTCCTGTGCTAGTGTAATAATAATGCAGTATTCACAACACCCTGTATGGCGTTATGGCCAGGCCCTGGGGATATAAAGATGGAAAGAGTGCAAGTCTTCCCTTCAAGCCTATATTCTATTGAGGTGAAACAATATGTAATCAGATAACCCCCCATCCATGCATACACATGTACACACATACATGTACATGCCTATATATACACATGTACATATACATGTGTGTGCATGTATTATGTCACCCTCATTCAGCCTTCTATTTCAGGAAGTGTTTCAGGCCTCAAACTTTTCCTTACCACTGAACACTATGTTAAAATTTACCAGATTTGTTATTATTGTTTAGTATATAGTTCATCTCGGATTCTACTAAGGTAACTACCGGCTAAGCAGAAGAGATAATTCTCTCTGACACTAACAAATGAAAATGAATTTATTCTTATATTTCTCTTTCAGGAAGAATATTTACATTTTAGGGAAGGTCTTCAATGCCTTAATGCAAAGGTCCCTTGGTAGTCTGTTATATGAAACATTTTGCAAGGTTAAATGGAGATGTTTTTCAATGTTTCTCTTATAGTTGTGAATCATTTTGCTACGTTTTCACATACATTGTCTCATTTGATCGTCAAGACTTCTCTTAGAGATGCACAGGGCAGCCATTATATTGATTGTTTTAAAGAGAGGACCTTGAAGGTTGGATAGGTTGGGTGATAAGCTTTAGATCACATATGTACTGATCATAAAAGCTGGACTAACTCCTCTGAATCTATATCTAGTTTTCAACTAGCATGCTAGGTGAGGACTCTTCTTTATTCAGTCCTTAAACCAGTGGGATCATTGTACCTATAGTCCAAAATATTCAAGGAGGCTAACAGGCTAGTTTCAGAGAGGTCCTTATCTCCCAAATGTGGCCTGCAGATTCACTCTAAATATCAAGAATGTGGATATTTAATTAGTAGCTCTTTTGTGAAAGGAGGCAAGTGTGTTTAAGAAATTTCCCATGAGCTTATTTTTTAGAGCAAGCTATTGCTCCACATGATAAAGGTGTATCTTGTTAATGTGAATAGTTTTCCTAAGGCAAAATTTGAGTTCAGTGCATATATTCCTAAGAATTCTTGTGAGCTCAATACAAATGAAAAATTCATCCTCGTTTCTGTCTCAAGATTTTAATTTAATTAAAAAAATGAATGGGTTTTTAATCTTACCCAGTGCAAGTCATAGCTTATTTAAGACACTCTAAGTTTGAATGTTGGCCTATTAATTTCTGTGGTCAGAGCAACTTGTTGATGAGGTGGTATTTACGAGGGACTTGTATGAGTTGCAGGCAGAGAAGTGCACTCAACTATTCTTAAAACAACTTCATGAAAAGAATAGACAGACATCTGCCCTGGAAGGCTTAGTCAGTTGACTTAATCAATTTGTCTCTGAGCATTTATTGTAGAAAGATTAAGTGTGTAGCATACCATTGGACACTATTGCATCTAAAAAAGAATAATAAGGATAAAGCAATATATCTCTTACTCTCAAGGAGCTTACAGCCTACTTGGAGAGAAAAGACTCATGAATGTGAAATGAGAAAAATCAAGGTATTATATAATCAAGTGCTAAGTGCTATGGATCTAGTTATTGTATAGGAGGCTGAATTAGATTTTTTTTAATAGCCTTTGCAACTCTGTTCCTATGGTATTGTGATTCTAAATTCAGAGATGAGGGATTTTTTGGGGTTTGGAATTATTGAAGGGGTTTTCATGGATAAAGAGGGGCTAGATTTGGGAAGAGAGTAGAGAGGAAGGGAGAGGAGGGGAGAAAATGAGAAGCCAGGACAGGAGAGGAGGTGGTAAAGTATCACAGTGGAGAGTGCTAGGCTTAGAGTTAAGAAGACCTGAGTTCAAATCCTCTCTTAGATACTATATATGTGACCCTGTGCAAATCACTCAGGTTCCCTGATTATAAAATGGGGATAAGAACATGCTTACCTTGTAAGGTTATTGTGAGGATCAAATGAGATAATACTTTTAAAACACTTAGCATGGTGCTTGGCACGTAATAGGTTATTCATAAACACAAGCTATTATTGTTGTTGTCCTTATCATTGTCATGATTATTATTATAGGAGAAGACTCACAATATGGGAGGGAAGAGAAAGAGAGAGGATATCCAGAGCATGAGCAAAGACAAAGAAGAGACGAAAAGGAGGTAACTGTGGTTAAGTGAGAAGATAAAGCCACTTTGACTCAAAAATCCTGAGTGCCACTCCATTGCATGGGGTATAGATCAAGAGAAGGAAATGCCCTCAGAGACCTTTTAAGTCAACACTTTTTTCAGAGAGGTTAAGTAACTTTTCCAAAGTCAAACAGTTATTAAGGTTCAGAAGTGAGATTGGAGCTCAGGTCCTCTGAAAATGCCAGCACATTTTCCATTGTATCATACTGTCTTAACAAATGAGGTATATATTCCTGATTTTGTCATTTGAAGTTATCAACAATATGGCTCTGATGGAATCCTAATAAAGTTGCACCCAGTCCCAATATTCTAACTTCCTTATAGACCTCACTGAACAGCAGGCCTATCTACCTACCTAGAACTGCACCTACACTAGCCCCTCACACCGCCCCCCCCCCCGACTTTTCCGTATATACCTCACTGCTCATTAGAACAACAGTGTTTTTCTATGTGTGTCCATGAACTCATATTTCTCATAGAACAGCAGGCATGTCCAAGTGATGGGATCCCAGCCACTGCCTCTATCTAGCCACTGCCCCCAGAACCATTCCTCATATTTCCAGAAACAGCAGGGGTATCCATGCACTCAACCACAAACCCATCCATCTAGTCTCAGACGGGACAACAATGCTGAGTCAGTAAGAAAGCAGCACCACCAGGATGCTGGGGCAGGATGTGGACTCCAAAACCATAGAAGGGACTTTCCCTAAGTAGGCACCTAGGCAGTATAGTAAAGAACTGACCTACAGTGAACTTATGATGTACAGAGCCTTATTATAGTATCATTATCATACATCCATCCATCCTCCATGGGTTTTTCTGTGTGCATTATGGGTAATTGCATGCTCAGTTCCACTGTGGCTGAGACCTCTCACCTATCATCTATTTCATTAACAAACCCCTCCTGCCCTTTTTAACATTCATGATTTATGTTATGTAATTGCATCTTTACCCTATACAAATCCATCTTGCTCTCTCTGAAGTTGCTGGTTCCTCTTGAATTTAGTCGGCTTCATGAGAGGCATCAATCTCAATACATGCCTACACTTGGATTAGAGGTGCTCTGACTGAATTCTTTGAGACGGTTCCACCACAACACATCAAGAAACCCCAACAGTTTTTGGCATCCCTGGATGGGCAGAGTCTAACCTACAACAGCTCCAATCTACCTTTCCAGTTTTATATCAAATGACTCTATTCTTGTACTCTACAATATAACCACTCTCCATTACCTGCTCCCTTCCATCTATTTTGTATTTATCTCAAATATTCATAGTTGTTTATATTCTGTTTCTCCCTTCCTCCTCTCCATTAGATGTAAGCTCCTTAAGGGCAAAGACTAGTCCCCCCTCCCCCTGCCCTTTGTATCTCTAGCTCTTAGTATAGTGCCTGGAACATAAAACACAAATGCTTCAACCAGTCCTTATGAATTTGCTCATTATGTCATTCATTTTATTTCAATTGGTTTCTCAATCCCCTTTTTCCATTTGCCAAAGTGATTTTTTCCCTTAAAAGTCAAATCATATCATTTAAAAATTTTCTTCTGTCACCTCCTCCTCAATCCCACCAAAAGACATTGATCTGCCTCAACCTAAATACTTAACAATTATCTTAGATCTCTCTTTTCAACCAATCTGACTCGCACTCTTACATCCTGAGCTGAGTTGATGTTTTTCATTCACTGAATTTCAAGATCCTTGAGGACAAGGAATGTGTTGCATCTATCTTTGTATAACCTGAATCTCACAATTAATTATGCAAGCTGAATTAAATTAAATTGAGCAACCTAACCTAAGAGGAGAGTATATGGGAAATTAAAGTAGGTAAATAGTGTGACGCCAGGTTTCCCCACCCCCATCCCTCATTCCACAGTCATGAGAAATTTGGAGTAGAAAGATATGTTTGAAACTACCCTTGGTCTATAGCTAATCTCCCCGGCTGGTTCTATTTTAATAGCACTGCTGAAGTCTAAGTGACTATCTACCACTGTCTTTATGTAGCTAGAAGCTCAGGAAAATACTATAGAATAGCTTTGGACTTTCTAGCTTTAGTCAGATAATAGAATTGTCTTACTGTTAGATGTGTTAAACACAGAAATGAGTTGCCTATGGATGCTTTGGAATTTTTTTTCTGCAAGTCATAATGTTGGGATTTAGGCTCTGACTAAAACTGGTGTGGTTTCATGATGTGTTTTGGTGGAACCGTCTCAAAGAATTCCGAGTCAGACCACCTCTAATCCAAGTATAGACATTTATTGAGATTGATGCCTCTCATGAAGTCGGCTAAATTTAAGAGGAACCAACAACTTCAGAGAGGACAAGATGGATTTCTATAAGGTAAAGATGCAATTACATAACAGAAATCATGAATATTAAAAAGGGCAGGAGGAGTTTGTTAATGGATTAGGTGATAGGTGAGAGGTCCCAGCCACAGTGGAACTGAGCATGCAATTACCCATAATGCATACAGAAAAACCTATAGGGGAGTATGTATGCACAATAATGGTACTATAATAAGCCTCTGTACATCATAAGTTCACTTTAGATCAGTTCTTTACTATTGGTTCTGCTTTCTGATTGACTGAGTATTGTGGTTCTATCTGAGACTAGATGGATGTGGTTGTGTTTGAGTGCATGGACACTCCTGCTGTTTCTGTGGGAAATATGAGGAATGGGTCTGGGGGCAGTGGCTAGATGGAGGCAGTGGCTGGGATCCCATCACATGAACATGCCTGCTGTTTCTGTGAGGAATATGAGTTCCTGGACGTATCTGTTGTTCTAATGTGCAGGGAGGCATATATGGAGAAATTAGGATATTGAGTGGGGAGGGGAGGGGATGAGGGGCTAGGTAGGTACAGGGGGCCTGCTGTTCAGTGGGGCCTATAAGGAAGTTAGAATATTGGGACGGGGGGCAGCTTTATTAGGATTCCATCTGTAAGTGAAAAGTCTCTACGGTGGCAACAATAATGGAAAGGAAAATAACTTTGTAAGATTTATGAGCTTCTGATCACCTGCTATAACTAATAACTTTCCAACATTGATGATTAAATGTGCTTTCCAAATTTTATTTGGAGGGGATGTACTAGAGATGCAGATGGGAATAGGCATTTTCAGAGAGACAACAGGTTAATTTGTTTTGCTTGATTGTACTTTGTCATAAGGGAAGACTTTTCCTCTGACAATGAAGGCTGGGGTATAAAAAAGAATAAATAATAGTAAATGACTATGAATGATGATAGTGAGTAAACAGTAATAATGATGAAAAATAAGATTTCAATAAATAAATAAAACAGAAAAAAAATTCAGGAAATGCACAAATAGGGCAGGTTTGTTACTATTTGTTAAATTTAATATATTTAAAATGTAATTGAAGTTCATTATTCATATACAATTCTTTTTTTTCTGCTCTTTGTATATTTAAATATTAATTTGTCAATATTTTAAAAAACTCATTAGAGGAAGAGAGAAAAACAAAAAGAAAGGAAAAGGGAAAGTGGGACGCAAAGTCTTCTCAGACCATGATAGCTTATTTGTGCTTCTGCCCCCTCTGGTTGTTGTTGTTCCATTGTTTCAGTCATGCCCCACTCTTCATGAACCTGTTTGGGGTTTTCTTGGCCAAGATGCTGGAGTGATTTATCATTTCCTTCTCCAGTTCATTTTACAGATGAGGAAACTGAAGCGAACATGGTTAACCAACTTGCTCAGGGTCACACAGCTAGTAAATGTCTAAGGTCAGATTTGAACTCAAGAAAACGAGTAGACTTCAGACCTAGTATTCTATTCACTGTACCACATAGCCACCCACCTCTTCTGGTAGCCTCTCTTATTATCCTTGTTGGGAATAATTTCCTTCTTGAAATCTCTTTTGAGATAATAAATAATTATGTTTTACTTCCTTCTAATAGTAGAACAGTATTTTGTTTTCATAAAACATTTTATACTTTTCAAAGCACCATAATTTAACTTATCTCCATTGAATAATGAGGCAGCAAGGCTGATATTATTTCCATTCTACGAATACAGCAGATGGTGCACTGAAAGGCTTAATGATTTGTACAAGGTCACACAGCAAGTTCCTACTCTTTCTCTTACATTATAATATTTGACTTTTAAAATCTAGCTTCCCACATACTAATACATGTCATGTTCTTCAACTATTTTACTACCAGATGTGATATGATGAAATTTAGGATTGAAATCATTCAATCTTATAAACAATTATTAAGTGTTTCATAAAGATATACTTAGGTCATTTTAAGGCTCTTTAAAACTTTTCTGTCTTCCTTTTTTGGTTGGTTCAATATTGCTTTAAATAAAACCCTGCTATCTTTTTTGAGCCCCATTTTTTTCTTTTGAGGTTAGGTGCTTCTGGTTTGCCCATTTTACAGATGTGAGAGCACCAAGGCTGAGGGAGATTAAGTAATCTGCCCAAGTTCAGAGAGCTGATAACTTTTTCTTCTCTAGTCTGTCCACTCTGCTTGCAAACCATTGCAATGACCAATTCAAGTTCATATACACTAGTATGAATCTTTCCTGATTCTATCTTTACATTTCTTGTGATTTCAATAAAGGCAGAACCTCACACATTTGATCCAGTCAAATATGCCTTGCTCTTCAGTAAGGGATTTGGGAGCCATTTTCAGTTCACTCAGAGGATGAGGCTACAGCAACCCTGCCACAATGCTCCTGTAAGTTGCTTCTAGTCTTTTCTCTAGACTCAAGTAGTTTTGACCAGGTGGGTTGAGGCTTCCTGTGACTTTTGATTGCTCAAGCAATCTGAAAAGCCAGGCCTCCTGGGGGTTGGCCATCACTAATGAGATCATAATATAATGATGATGCTCTTCAAATTCTGAAGTGAGATTTTAGCCCTGTAGTAATGGTTCCCCAGGCTTTCATGTTTGAAGCTATTTTCTTTCCCTGATCTCTTTTGGTGTGATTTATGGCAGTCCTCATTTTCAGCTAGCTTTGGAGAAGATAGCTCTGCAAAAGAATCCAGCTCAGTGGAGCTAGAATTGCTGACAGGGAGCTCACCAGTTTCTCATGGGTACATAACCCATTCCTTTAACTTCTTGTCTCAGAGAATTGTTTCCCCTCTAGTCTTCTTCGTCATTTTGACTACAAACCAACTTCTTTCTCTTCCCTCTTTTTCTCCCTTTTCCTCTCCGTTCCCCCCCTCCCTCTGCCCCTTCTGCTCTTCCCTTCCCCTCCCCTTCTCCTCTCCTTCTCCCTCTCTCCTCCTCACCACTCTCTGTTTTTGTTTTCTGTTTTCCTGATGGTGCTGACGTTCATCCTTCATCTCACATCACTTAATTCAGCTACATCTGTTTGGCTACTTGATTCATCTCTGTTAACCCAAAGTGAATTTTGGATTAAAGCCTGAAAGGGATCTTAGATGTCATCTATCCAAACCCATCATCATGCATATAAGGATATTGAGCCCCAGAGAAGTTAAATGACTTGCCAAGGTCATGTAGGTAATAATTATAGAGTTAACATTCAAACTCATGCCCTCAAACCCCAGTATTCTTTCAACTAAGATTGGAATTTTTAAATTAAGTTGAAATCTTCAATTTTTCTACTAAGCCTTTGGAATTTCCTAATTTCCTTTCCCTACACTGGGTCTAGCAGCTCCTCTCCCTAGCCCCTTTTACAAAATCTACTAATCACCCTTTCCCCTATTAACTCTTGCTGAAGGATCTGACCTTTGCTGGATGTGCATGAATTTGATCTTGCTCAGAAAAGCATGATATACCCCCCATGCTGGGCTTCTCCCCATCACAGAAACTATCTGCCCTGCACTTTAATTACATTCTTGTCCCTCTTGAGATATGTTCTATACAAACTCATTAATTTAAACTAAGAATATCCCTTTAAAAGGCTGCAAAGCAAGTGAAGAAAACAAGTGTTTTGATGCAATTTGGGAGGAGTTCTCAGGTCCCCAATTTGTTCCCTATATATAAAGAAATGCTCACAAAAGAAATTAACGCAAGGAAGGAAGTTGATGAAAGAAATGCTGTAGAATTTAAAATTTCTGTACCCCTTTCCTCCATTTCTCTCCTTTCAGGGCCCTGGGCATCAGATTGGGTTGAACAGGAACCTCTCTCCCCTGACAGGCTACAAATGAAAGAATTGGTGCATGATCCAGTGATAAACAAAAACAGCAGACAGTAATCAGGGGACTGAGAAATTGCATTACAGGTACAGACAGTTACTGGGCTAGAAGATTTTAAATGCTTACTGCTTCATTCCTGTATGTTCCGTCAATGGGAAATGCATGGCACTTGCAGGACCCAGGACATTTTCAAGGTCTTTGAATTCATTAAAATTTTATGTAGTGTTTTCCCCCCTTCCTACTTCTTTTACTTTACTCAACACTCTAAGGTGGAAATAGCTATATTGATATGTAGTTAAATAAAACAAAACTTGCTGAAACAAGATACTTATATTCTACTAGAATATCATAGCCCTTAACATCAAGCTATTTCACAGGCATTCCCTACCCCTTACAATACCTTTATATCATCCCAACGTTATTGCTGGGAAAGGCAACTTTTCAGGATTTTTTATTTGTTTGTTTTTATTTATGTTTATTTTAATTTAGTTTTGGCTTCAGAAAACTGAGGCAATCGTGTGTAATCCTTAGATGAAATCTAGAATGGGATGGAGAATTGGAACTGGTAATTGTTTCAGAATGTTGTGATAAGATCTCAGTATCTAATACTGTATTTTATCATCAGGTCACCATGTTGGTCACAAGGACCATATGATAGCAAGCTTGTCCTTAAATCTCTAAAATGTAAAAAACAAGCGAAAACCCCCCCACATTTCTACACTTCAAGTAAATGAGTTGTCATAACATGGTTCCTCTCACCATCTTCAGGGCAGATTACACTCTCTTCTCCAACCAAGTCTTTGTCGATGATTTCTTGAGGTTCTGTGGACAAATTAAATTATCCCCTGAATGACAGCTTCTTGGTCATAAGTCTTTGTAAGTAAGCCACTTACTGCCCACTTAGTAAGGCAGCACACAGTTCATTTGGGGACCTGTTCTCTCACCCATTCCAGGTTTGTAGGAACCATCAGAGTCTGTGTTCTTTGAGAGTTCAAAGTTACTTTTATGCCACAAGGAACCATTGGAATAGGATTGTTGGACTGAGGTATTCATATATACTCTCTCTCTCTCTCTCCTTCTCAATATATATATGTGTGTGTGTGTATGTGTATATATATATATATATATATATATATATATATATATATATATATATATATATATATGTGTGTATATACACACACACACACACACACACACACACACACATATATGTATGACGAACTGTGTGTTGCCTTACTAAGAGAGAGAGAAACCCACAGAGAAAATTAATTCTAGGGAAAACCAGGCCCCTCCTGATGATTCATTCTTCCTGAGGATGAGTAGATTTTTCTTTGTCTTGTGGGGAAGGGAAGAGATATTCCTGTCTGTATGTTACCAGAGCAGAGTCCTGCTCTGATAACCACTCCTGCTTTGCCTTTTCTTTCAAAAAATCACTTTCTTGGGCATTTGAAAGAGTGCATTTAATGAACAGGCAATCTAATTGGAAGAATGGAACTTCTGATTTTATTTGGTGAGAGAGAAGAGGTACAAGAAAGGGGGCCACCTTTTTACGTCTTGATCTCCTTAGAGAAAAGCCTTTCTGCAGTAGCAAATCCCCTGATGTGTCTATCTCTATACTGAATATTTCACCTCTCTGACTGTATTGCCATGTTTCATAGGAAAGCAAAGCAAAGAGAAGTTACACATTAAATTAAATTTAAAATTCTAAAAGAAAATAACTATGTAATATTAGGGTAATCTCTCTTATAAGACCCTGAATAGTGATATTATAAAGAACAATGATGCCTAAGCCAAGGGACACTCAACCAGGTAATCTCTTTTTGTTATGCCTCAGTGTGAGTATTTTTTCAGGAAAAAAAAGAGAAGAAAATGAGGAGAAAGAAAACCAAGACTGGTTGGGGAACAGATCACATAAAGCTAAATAGAGACAGTATAGAAATTTAAAATAAAAAGAAAAAAAAAAGAAAAAACTGACTGTAGAATCCAGATGGCAGATCAAAAGATTAGAGGATATAGAAAGTCTATGTCAAAGAATGGAAAAAAGGAAATAGGTAAAGATATTCCTAAATCTTTACTTCCTATTGTTGAGTCATTTCAGTCATGTCTGACTCTTCAGGACCCCATTTTGGGGTTTTCTTGGCAAAGATACTGGAATGGTTTGCCATTTCCTTCTTCAGTTAATTTTGCAGATGAGCAATTAAGACAAAAAGGCTTAAGTGACTTGCTCAGGGTCACACTGTTAAGTGTCTGGGGCTGGATTTGAACTCATGAAGATGAATCTCCCTTATTGCAAGCTCAGTACTCTATCCACTGCTCCACCTACCACCCATTATACATAAGGCACTGGGTTGTTCACTTTGGGGATACAGACACTCAAAAGACACTGTCTGTATATAGCCTATAATTCAGCCACTCTTTTTTGGAGAATTTTAATCAGGAGCAGTCTCAGTGGTCATTTTGATGATAGAATTAGAAGGACTATAGCACCTAGGCAAGAAGGTTATTTTGTTCAGGGAGGTCTTCCTATTGGCTCACAAATTAGTTCATATAGGTTATTGTTTATTTTATCTAGATATAATGATAGTGGATGGGTCAATGTATGTCTTGATATTAATTGTCAGCTTCTGGCTATGATGACTCAATGGTTTTTATTTTATGATGATAAAGAGGTCTTGTAGTGCTGGGGAGTCTAGATGAAGAGCAACCAGCACACAGAGATAGCTCACAAGGGGAGGAAGAAGGACAGATATTAGCACAGACAGCCTCAGTGTTTGACTTCCATTCCCATAGTGGGCAGCAAATAAAGGGGATAGGAATGGGAAGATATTCATGTTCCTGTGGAAGATCCCTCATGACACAAACTTATCTAGAGTTTTAGACAGAGGACCAAAATGATACCAATAGGAAGCTGCCCTGTTATTTATGAGGCCAATAAAATTAAGGTATTTTCTAAGTTGTCTAATAAGTAGTAGAAAAGGAAAGGCATGCAATTTATGGAAATTAATTCTATTTGTGCCAATCCAGCAAGAGATTATAAAGGAGGGGGGGTATAATTTATGATCTCCAGGTGCTATTAGATTTGTCATCCTAACATCCTGTGGGACTGGGGCCATACAGAGAGTTCTCTAGTTGGTTCTTTAACTGGAATTGAATATGTGCATCAAAGGAAAAACTTCTCTTTCTCAGCTTTTGCTACAGTCTTCAAAGAATAAGAACAATTCTGAGTTTTTCAGAGGGTCAGGTGAGAGAAGCCTTTCAACCTAGCCACAAGCCATGAGCATATGTTCTGCCTAATAAACCTATATTGTCTGATTTTCTGTGATGGGCTCACCACCTTTTGTTTCTTATTTTCTTTGGTATATGATCTTGTGAAAATCAAAAGCCCTGGGGACCTAAAATTAATGATGCTGCCATCTCTCACCAACAAGGCTGTGGCAATGGCATCCTCCAAGGGACAATAACTGATGTCAGGGAGTAGTGCCTGTATCAGGCAGTTCGAACACCATTATGAGAGAGAGAGTGCCTTAGAAAATCCAAGAGCAGGATGGTACCAAGGGAGGATTAAATATTAGAGAGATGCCTCTAAAGAGAACAAGATTAGCTGATTGATTGGTCAGTGCTAGCAAAATGAAACAATGTGGATAATTAGCAAAAACAGTTTAAGTTCCATTGAGGCTTGAATCTTGGCCTTCCAGATGACTGAGTGAATAGTAATGATTGAGCTACTAAGATCTGATCTAGTCATTCTATAATGCATATTTTGTCTGTCTTATGTTTATCATGGCTTTCTTAAAATAGAAATAAATTGCCTACCTTATACTCCGTATGTATGTATATGTATGTGTGTATATGTACGTATATACATATATATATATATATATATATACACACATACACATGCACATATATGCATTATATGTGTGTATATATAATACCCCTTTTGCTTTATCCTTTATTGAGCAAGATTGGATATGACTGAAAATGAAATTTTGTTTCTGTTTTGGTACCCAAAGTACCTGGTGTTGCAGGTTACAAGTCAATGAATGTGTGAGTATGGTGTCCAGTCTCCTGAAGAGAAGTCATACTCCCCTAGCAATAGATCCATTTGTGTGTGTATGTGTATACATACATATATATACATATATATACATACATGTATATATATGCACACATATATGTGTGTGTGTATATATATATATACACATATACATACATACATACATACATATCTATCTATCTATCTATCTATCTATATCTATCTATCTATCTATCTATCTATCTATCTATCTATCTATATATATATATATATATATGAAGGAGGGAGAAGTGGGTATTATGAGTGTGTAAGTACCAGTAGTCACCTTTAACAACTATTAACAAGATTAAATGACAAAGTTTTGTTAACAAGGTTATACTAAAGATAGGGACCAAAGTGATCAAACTATACTTGTTAGCAGTATCCTTATGGGCTTTTGGTTGCTCTGAATAGCCCTAAAAAGTTCACAAAGAATGAGGATATTTCTCCTAGAATATGACGACACTGATTGTATTCACTATGGATACAGGTTTAACCAAACAGGATTCTAAGCTTCAGAGCTTACCTTATCACAGTGAAATAGATTTGGTTATGCAAACATTCACAGGATGAAAAGCCAAGAAAAAAGCATACATGAGCTCAATTCTGATATGAATAGTTTTACATTATTTAGTGGAATTTTTTATTGTATTTCATTTTATAATAAGCTCTAGAAATTTGAGAATGTTAGTAGAAAAGTTCAGAAATTCACTGAATTTCCCTTTGGCAAAGTTTTCTTAGCAAAAGATGAAAAGAATAGAACAGTGGAAGAGACTGAAGAGGTAAGGGGAATGAATTTGATTATGCTTCAGTCATAAAACCCTTCTTTTCCTTCAGCTATCTAGGCAATTTCAAGGCCTGGTTTCATGGGGTTATCATTTTGCCAGATGCCTGAAAGAGCTATCCCAAACGTTGAATGTATTCATAGGTATGGATAGCAAAGCTGGCTGTCAAGACACAGATAATAATTGAAACTTTATTGACTCTAGATGTCAGAACTCTAGAAAAGAGTAAACCATAGAAAAGGCCAAAAACAATTTCACCATTCAGTTAGAAATGTTACTGTTATCCTTCATTTGGGGAGGTGATAAGTCTTTTCAGTCAAGACAAAGGTGAGAATTAAGGCAATGAGTTTGAATAACTTAATCTGAGTCCCTTTTATAATTTAGGAGAAAGTTTTGGGGAAGCCAAATGACCCTTAGCATTTTGTGATTTAGATCCAAATGTATATCTTTCAAAGATATAGATTGAAAAACAGGAATAGTGAGATGTCTTTGTATAACTTTTTAAGATTTCAAAAGCACTTCACAAATATTATCTGATTTGATCCTCAAAGAAAAACCTATGAGTAAGGTACTGTTATTATCTCCATTTTACAAATGAAGAAACTGAGGCAGACAATGGTTAAATGACTTACCCAGGGTCATATAGCTAATAAAGGTCTGAGGTAAAATTTTGAATCAAAATTTTCCTGATTCCAGGCTGAAGGGTCTTTCCATCACATTACCTAGATGCCTTCTGATGGAGTTATATGTATGGATACAGAGACAGAGACAAATAGAAATAGAGAGATATTTGCTATCCACATCTATGAATACATTTAATATTGTAGGATAGCTCTTTCAGGTATCTGTCAGAATTATAGTAGAGCTAACATGATGGCTTGAGTTGACCTGAAAAAGAATCTGTAGTGGGATCCCTTCGTTAGGTTAATTTCAGAATCTGGCCAAATGATAATCCACAGAAAAATTATCAAGTTAATTTAGTCTGCATAGACAGCATAACCAGACAATGGCCCTGCCAGATTGTAGTTATTAGAATGGGCAGATGCTGCTAATTAAATTGACCAGGTAATTGCCACTTATCTTCTTCAGTTTGTGTAGATAAAGATATAGTCTTCAGGAGGAGATGAAGCCTATTCTTCAAGGCTATTTTTTTTTTCTGCAGAAATTCTTTCAAGCGTGCTCTCCTGGGAACTAAGAGGTGTAGTCTTTGCATCACCAAAGATAAACGGGCCATTGTTCTAGCAGTTGTATTTTGGTCACAATACATTGGTCAGCTTCTAATATGACAGTTCTCTTCCTGGCAGCTCCTAGTCCAGCAACCTCAGCAAACACATGGGAATACTTCTGCAAGGAAAGCATTTTGTTAGGTAACTAGTAAGTTCAATTTTCAGTTCTCTGTAAGCAAGGGGGAAGAGTCATAAAATTAGAATAAGAATATGACCAGGCTGATGAGAGCTTCATCGGTTTTCTTTACAATTATTTTTGGGGAAAGCATTTCAGGAAAATACCTTTGATAGAAATTACAGGTACTCCTTCACAGGGAGGACCAAAAGAAAAATAAGGCCCAGTCCACTGTAGGTATGTATGTTTGTGTGTGTGTGTGTGTGTGTGTGTGTGTGTGTGTATACATAAATATGTGTATATATGTGTATGTGCATACACACATACACATACATCTATATTCATAGAATGTTAGAACTAGGAACAAACCTTAGGGATCATTTAGTCCTATTTTCTCTTTTGACAAATAGTCTTACCAAAGGTCAACCAACTTACCAAAGATCACACCACTATGGAAGTAGTCATATTTATCTATTTATATATATATATATATTTATCTATCTTGGAGTTTTATGAAGCAGTCATGTATGTTATATCACTGATCCTCTGAAAAAAACTTGGGAAATAAATCAATAAGTATTTTTAAAAATTGTTTCCTAGAAGATAAGCCTATGTTTCACTAAAGGAAGCATAGGACAGTGCCTCAATCTTTCTGTGACCCAGTTTCCCCATTTATAAAGTAGGGGTAGGAATTGGACTTGGTGACCTTCCCTTCTGACTATAAATCTAAGTTCTGGAGTAGCCACAAAGTCTCAGAGTTGGAACAAACCACGTACCTGCATAGGAATCCCTATAGAATATCCACAACCAATGTTCACCCAACTTTAACCCTTGAAGACCTCTAGTGTCAGAGTTCATACACCTGCTCAAGGCAGCCCATTTTACCTTGGGAAAGCTCTAATTGTTAAGAAGTTTTTCCTTTTAAAAAGTCATTTTTTTTTCTGTTCCTCTGTAAATCCTACCCATTGCTCTCATTTCTGTTATCTAGGGACCGGAAGAAAATGTATAATCTGTCTTCCAAGCAACTAGGTGGCATACTGGATGGAGCACTCGATTTGGAGTCAAAAAGGCCTCAGTTCAGAGGGAGCTCGGTGGTGCAATGAGCATCTGCCCTGGAGTCAGGAGGACTTGAGTTCAAATGTGATCTTAGGTATGTACTAGCTGTGTGACCCTGCCCAAGGCAATTAACCTCAATTGCCAAAAAAAGGCTTTAGTTCCGAATTTTCTTCGGAAATTATATGACCACCCTAGGTGAATCACTTAAGTTCTTTAAGCCTCAGTTTCATTACTGGCAAAATGTGGAAAATAATATCATTTGCTTTAGAGGGATGCTGTAAGAATCAAATGAAGTGACACATATGAAACATTTTACAAATCTTCAAACACAATGTGGAAACCTTTAAATAACTGAAAACCATTATCACCTCATAGACTTTCTCTCTAAGCTAAACATCCCCAAATATTTCAACTGATCTTCACATGCTACTCCACATTTCACTCCTTGCCCTCCTCTGGATCCTTTCCAGCTTGCCAATGTCCCTTCTAAAACGTGGTGCCCAGAAATGAACATGTAGCACAATGGAACATGAACCCCACTTTTACAAATGGGCTTCCAGAAATAAGCTCCTTAAAGTTTGACCCAGTTACCCTGTAGGTTGTACTCACCCCAAACCATAGCTTCTGAGAAGTCACCAATGTGTTCATTTTTACTGTTGGATTAGAGGGTATACTCAGTTCTTTGAAAAGGCATTTATTGGAATGAAATAGTTGAACAAAGATGTAGTAGTGCAACATTTCCCAGATGAATCCAGCACACTTTCCCATAAATGCACATAGAAGTAACGATACACTTAAGGATCTAACACAGGGGTTGGAACATAAGGAATTCATGTGAACAGAGCCCGTGTGTGGAGGAGCAAGTAATGTGAACCAGTGGCTCCCTAAGGACTTTTGGTGATGTCGTCATGCTGCTCTCTCTCCTTCGGACCTGCTCCCTGCATTCCATTGTGATGCATTTTCATGTCTCAGCCAATCCTAAGTCAGTATCGTGCTCTGTTCCTCACACACTATGGTGTTCATATCTACAATTCAATTCCTTTCTCTATCCTTTGCTTCTTTTCTTTTCATAGGAGACTCCACAGACCTTATGACCACTTCTGCACAATCTCCAAAGCACAACTTGTGGATTTGATGTCTTCAGAGCAATTTTCCTGCCTTCTAAGCTGTTCTGTTATGGCGGATGACTAGAAAGTATCATTTAGATGAGGGCAATTTGATAGGCATAGGCATAGGCTGTGGGCTACTCTACTGAGGACATAAAAGCCAGGATTAACATTGTTTTCTCTTAGCACCTATTTTATATCTCAGATCCCAACTGATTGTGAAACAATCACCTAATGTCTGGTTAGAAATTGTCCACTTGCCATCCACATTGCCATGCTAATAATTTTTGAGCCAAAACAAAAGGTAAAAAAAGTGACCAAAGTAATTGTTCTTCACTCACATAGTCCTCAATCTTCCTTTAATATTAGTATCTGTCAACAGCAAAACACTCATAGATTTAATGCTACATTTTAAACAGTGAAAACCTTTGTCTATCCCCTACAGACATATCATTACTGATGTGATCTGCCCAGGGTGGGTGCACTAGACTACCACTTCTCATGTTATTTTGATGTCTCTCTTGATTACACTGACAATTTTTTGACTATTATTATCCATTATTGACTCATATTGAGGTTGAAATATACTGAGAACTCCCCCCAAATTTGTTGTCAAGCCAAATATTCCCAAAAGTATACTATTAAAGGTGATTTTTTAAAAACCCAAGTGAAGGACCTTATATTTGCTACTATTTAATTTCATCTAATGAAATTCAATCTAATATTCTAGCCTGTTGATACTTTATGAGCTCTGTTTTTGCCATCAGATGAGTTTCCTATTATTCCTATATTTGTGTCATCTGCAAATCTGACAAGCATTCTACCTGTGTCTTCCTCCAATCATTGATAGAAATGTTTAACAACCCAATACCCAAGGCAGAATCCTGATTATGGACCTTGCTCCAATTTGACATCAAGTACTACAGTAACTCTCTCTGGGTCCAGTCTTGAGCCAGTTACAATCTTCACAATAATAATATTATCTAACCAGCATTTCTAATCTTTTTTTTTTCTCACAAGGATAGCATAAGATTTTTTAAGATATGTTGTTGAAATATCTTCTTCATAAGCTTATAAAATTCAAAAATTGTTAGTTTTTATCATGTTTATATATCTACAACATTATCTGGATCTATTAGTTTAAAAAAACCTGTCAAAAAAGAAAATGAGGCTAATTTGGCATGAACCATTCTTAATGAAACCCTTCTGGCTTTCGGTGGTCACAGTTTCCTCTCAAAATGTTCACAAATCATCATTTAAAATATGTTCTAAATTGCTCCCCTGCCCCCAGGACAGGAACCAAAAATAATCTCACAATTCTGTGGCATACAGACTTGACATCCACCTTCACTAAAAACAAAAACAAAACCATATTTGACTCAGCATTTCCCTTTTCTAGTGCTCTAGTGTATCTTCTATAGTTCCCAATAATTCAGAGATCATCAACAGTGGCTCAGCACCCAAATCCATGAAGTCTTGGCGACTTGAAATAATATTGTACGGCAAAGTGCTCTCTTACACTCTCTTCACTTACATTCTCTTCGCAATTGGGTTAAAGGATAGAAAATACAATCAAAGAAAAATGGATTTATTTGGAAACACTACAGTCAATTAAGGCAAAACTCTATTCATTTTCCATAGAAAATTGTACCTATAGTTATTTGAGGTTAGGGAGTGTATATATTACTACTAAATAGATCTCCATGAACAAAAGTAAGTGGAAAGATGAGGTAAATACCTGAATAATTTAGTGTTTTAAAAATGTCAGTGTAAAAATTTATCAAATGAAGTTCCTTCTTTCTTTCCCTCCATCTGCTCTCCTTCTGCTCTCCTTCTTTCCTTTCCTTTCCTTTCCTTTCCTTTCCTTTCCTTTCCTTTCCTTTCCTTTCCTTTCCTTTCCTTTCCTTTCCTTTCCTTTCCTTTCCTTTCCTTTCCTTTCCTTTCCTTTCCTTTCCTTTCCTTAATTACCACCTCTTATGGCCTTTTCTTAATAGTCATCCTTTCTGATTTGGTCCAGCCTTTGACACTACTCATCAGCTTTATCTCCTGTATACTCTTTCCTTTAGGACCTAAAGGTTCTCAACAGGTTCTCAATCTTTGGGTTGCGACCCCTTTGGGGGTGGAACGACCCTTTCACAGTGGTTTCCTAAGACCATCAGAAAACACATACTTCCGACGGTCTTAGGAATGGAGACACAGCTCCTCTATCCATCTCCAGGAGGGTCTGCCCACACGCAGATACACCCACATACTAGTATCAAAGGGTTGAGACATTAGAAAGGTTGAGAACCACTGCTTTAGGTTTTTTGTGTCAGTACTCTTTCCTGGTGCTCCTACCTGACAACTCCCTTTCAATCTCTTTGGCTGGTTCTTCCTTCAGTAGACACAGACTGTGACTGTCCTTCAGGGCTCTGTTTTCTAGTATGTCTTCTCTTCTTCCTCCATACTAATTCATTTTGTGATCTCCTTAGCATCCATAGGACCACTTGTATCTATGTAAATGATCCCTGGGTCTATATAGTCTCTCTCCTGAGCTCCAGGCCTGTATCATCAACTCCCTTTTGGACATCTCAAATTAGATGTCACTTTGATGTCTTGCACCCTATGTCTCCAAATCAGAACTCATTTCTTTCCTTCAAAACTAATCCTTCCTATGAATTTTCCTATTCCAGTTGAGAGTGGTGATGGCATCCTCCTAGTCATTCAGGTTCTCAACCTTGGTATCATTCTTGACAATTCATTCACCATATGTGTGTGTGTGATGTGTGTGTGTATTTCCATGTCAAATTCCTTCTGTTTTCACATCTTTCTTAAATATATCCTCTTACCTCTACTCAGACAGCTGCCACCTTGTTGCAGACCTTCATCATCTCACACCTGGGCTACTGAAATAGCCTTAGTCTTAGTTTTCCTATCTCAAGTCTCACTCCAATACAACCCTTTCTCCACTTGGCTAACAAAGTGATTTTTTAAAAGTACAAGGCACATCTCTTCCCTCCATTTATTAAGCTCTAAAGGCTTCCTGTTATCTCAAAGATCAAATATGAATTTTTTTGTGTGGCATTTAAAGTTCTTTACAGCCTGACCCCTTCTTGCTTTTTCAATCTTTTTATGGTTTACTTCCCTCCACATACTCATCCAGCAAAATTGACCTTGTTCCTGTTTGTTGCTTCCTGTAACTCATATCTCCATGCCTTCTAATTCTCTGTCCCCCATGTTTGGAATCTCTTCCTTCTCCTCCTCCTCTTCCTTCTGTATCAAAACTATTAAAATTTTATTTGTAACCTTTGAACTTGACATGACCTGATCATACATTTCAATTTTGTTTATTGAAATACTTCCATTTTCCAGCTGGATCTGGAATTATCAATACATTATCAGGTTTCCAATTAGCAGGGCAGACTTCTCCATGTTTGTCAGTGTACTGGAATATTTGGACTAAATGAAGTGTTTCATCCACTGATCTGCTAACAGGATGGTCATTTGTTGTAATCTATCGTAGGATCCCTTTATTATCATCAATAATGAAAAGGTCTCTAAGAGTGTTACCTGAGCCCAACACAAATAATCTATAATCCTTTGAAATCAGGTGTGTCAAATCTGAAAGAAGCGAAATTTTCATTGGCCCAAGGCCTCCCTGCTTCCAAGGGGTATTAATGCATGCCAAATGGGTAAACTGTGAATCAACAGAGCATGCAAACACTTCAGTATTTATAGTTTTGAATTCTTCAATTCTGTCACTGAAAGTGATAATTTCAGTAGGACACACAAAAGTGAAATCAAGTGGATAGAAGAAGAAAACCAAGTATTTTCCTTGATAATCAGTTAATCTGAGCTCCTTAAATTTTCCGTTTATCTCAGCTGTTCCTTCCCATTAAGGTGCTGATTTAGAAGTCTTGGCCTCGCTGAGATGCAGGGGATGGTCGGACACGGGCACTCGGGCCGCCTCCCGTGGGTACACTTGGCCTCGGTCATAGAAGTGGCACAGGCCTTTGGGGCCCAGGGCTGCTGCTGCTCTGTGGGCTCCTCGGTTGCCCAGTCCTGGCCGGGCACGGCCGGCAGCAGCAGCACCCCCAGCAGCCTGAGGCTTCCCCCGCCCGCGCGGCGCAGCCCACGGGGCCAGTCCCAGTCCTCCGTGGCCACCCAGGGGAAGTGGCTCTGAATGTTCTTCCTTCTAACTCCAACTCTAGACTTCCATGGTTTCTGTTGAGAGTCAAATCAAACCCCACCCATTTCTGTGATATTGTTTCCCACTTACTCTGTAAATATGTTGGATGCAATTTTATTTTTGAAAATTTCGTCTCTCTCAATAGAATGTGAGATTCTTGAGGTAGGCACTACATAATTGCCATTTAAATTAAAAAAAAACAAACAAACCTCCAGGACTTAGTACATTGACAGGCATCTGATAGTAAGTCCTTAAATGCTTATTGGCTTACATTCCATGGTGAAGTAGTTCTCATTTTCCTTATTTAATTCGTTTGTCCAGACAGGGAACACATAGGTATGAGGAACTCTCGGTGTGAAGATTCCTTCTACTGATACAACTCAACAACTCAGATGTAATTTATAATGGTACAGAGTTCCCTTAGAGAGGGCAATGAAAGGTTAAGTGACTTGTCCAGGGTTATACAGACAGTATGTGTTGGAGGAAGGACTAAAACCCAGGTTTCTCTGACTTTAAGTATAAATACTTTTCCAGATGTCATCTTGTCTCTCACTTTTGCCATTATCATCACTATTAATGAATATTATAAAAATCACTAGTATAATTACTAATATCTAAGCTAATAGACAGTAGACCTTCCACACTTGTTTTTTGCATAGTTTCCCCTCAATTCTTTATGTATATTTAGTTTAAATTCAGGTATGGCCTTAAATGTATGTATATCTGTCTTTTTCTTTCTCCTACCCTGACAAATGTACTTTCTTGGATTTGGACATTTGAAGACAAAGATATTAAGACCACAATTTCCGAAAGGTACTTCCTGCTGCTTCTACCAGAAGGGATGGATCCATCATTTCCATATTTGGATTGTCTCCCACAAGGCTTCTTGACAGATTCCAGCCTAGTGCTGGCCTAGGTAAGTGGAAAGGAATATGTTCCTGAAAGCCTCAATTGCTTTTTGATGTTGTGGACCCTAAACAATGCTAAAGCTGGAAACAATGCATCACCCCACAGGACCTGGGAAATAAATAGGGGATTGGCAGCAGGCCTGGGGCTTGAAGCCAAATCAACGGGCAAGGGCGGTTTCTAATGGAGAAATGACAGCAGGGTTGAGGACAGCAGGTGTGTGACCTGAGGAGATAAGAATATTAATTACACTGTGAAAACAGGAAGAATTCAAAAAGGAATTTTCCCATGTCTCCTCTCTAATAATTGATATGGTACCTCTGACCAAGGAATTTGAGTGTTTTGAGAAACATACAAATTATACAGAAAATTATAATCATATTGATTCATCTTTCCTCATTCTCTTCTCTTCCCTCCCCCCAACATTTCTTGGGAAATGGGAAGTAAAAAATAGCTAGATAGCTAGATACATAGATCTATAATAATGCTTTCATTTATATGGAGCAAGATATTTTATTGTGAGGCAACATATAGTAAAACACAACAAAAGACTGCAAATCAAGAGATCTGAGTCCAAACATAATGGTTTTAGATCAGTGACTAATTATGTAACCTAGGACAATCAAGTCTTCTTACTTCTGTGAATCTCACTTTTCTTATATATGTAAAGTAAAGGTAGATTAGAACATTCCTGAGGGCCCTCCTAGGTCTAACATTCTATACTTCTATCTTCCTTAAGTCATACAGTCCTGTGTTTGGAACCTAGATTTTCTGATCCCTAATCTATGCTCTTTACCATATGTCTCTGCTTCCATAGATTGGTCAGAAGTATGTGTGTGTATGTGTGTGTGTGTGTGTGTGTGTGTGTGTGTGTGTGTGTGTGTGTGTGAGTTTATAAATATGCCTCCTTCTATGACTTGTCCACATAACCTCTTTCCAAATAAATACAATTCTTTTTTTTTTTTTGCTTTTTTTGGAGGGGGGAAGGCAGGGGAATTGGGATTAAGTGACTTGCCCAAGCTCACATAGCTAGTAAGTGTTAAGTGTCTGAGGTCGGACTTGAACTCAGGTCCTCCTGACTCCAGGGCCAGTCCTCTATTCAGTGTACCACCTAGCCATCCCTAAATGCAATGCTTAAGAAGAGCAAGGGGCAAGAGTCCCCTAGTTAGCAGCTACTGTGTTGATAGTTCTTTTCATGGGCTACTTGAGGGCAATTTTTCTCCAGGCCCCTAGAATTATGGATCTAAAACTTCAGCTTTAGAAGGTTTTAGGCTTATTTTTAAAAGTTATATTTATAGGGGCAGCTAGGTGGCACAGTGGATAGAACACTGGCCCTACAGGAGGGAGGATCTGAGGTCAAATCTGGTCCCTGACACCTAGGAGGTGTGTGACCCTGGGCAAGTCACTTTACTCCAATTGCCTAAAAAATAAAAATATTTCTTTAAAAGTCATAACTATGGTAGAAAAGGGGAAGAGGATGAATTACCTGCACTCCTGATCAGGAAGAGCTCTCTGTTGATACCCTCTAGACTTTCAGTGTTTTGTGCCTACCGTAATATGTTTGTATTTGTGTATCTACTACCTTGCACAATAGCTCATTTATGTGTTTAATACAAAAAAAAAATAATGTTGAACTCAATGTAGTTTCTGCAGTTGTGGTGGGGGGGCTTGGTGACTCATGAACTGAGTTTATCTAAATTTTAAAAAAAAGTTGGTTTTAAAGCAAGAAATGTAATTGCTATAACACATAATACAATTCTTTTGTTTACCTAAATTTAACAATAAAAAAATCAAAAACTTTAAATTTTATTTAATTGGTTTCTATATAGAAGCATAGCCTTGGCAATGACATGGGGATTTCCACCCTGAAGTATCACAGTGTTAGCCTGGCTACCACAGAGGAACTGGAGCAGATGGGAGTAGAGTAGCCTGCTGCCTTTCCCTTGGCCCTCAGGCTGGTTTATTCACTCACTGTGCTTTTGATCTGCTATAATTACCAAGAAGTTAATTGTATTGATTCTAAATGATTTTCCTGTAAATTTCTAGAGTGTAGATACTACTTTTGCTTTTTCTTGATTATACCCAAGCACTTGGAACACTGTCACAAAGTAAGGCATTAATAAATTGAATGATTAATTAATTCATCGATCTGTTTGGTGTTGCTAGCTATGAATGGCCTGGAACTGAAGCTATAAGTGCTAATTCCTGTCTGAGCCTCTTTTCTACTGGTTCCAGACTCTGCTGTCTCTGACACTGTGGTCACCAGCTGAACCCAAAGGATTTTCACCATTGGAGTTGCTATAGTAGTTTTAATAAGTATCATAAATATTCAAGTAGTGTTGCTTTTTCATGCATTTATATCTGACCACGTAAAAAGTAAGTTTCTTGAGGCTTGGGTCTATGTCATTCATCTTTGCATTGATCTCATCAGTTATCATTGTGCCTTATCTCATGGTAGGTACCTTAAGTATTTGATGACTAACAAATTGAGTTTTATTCACGTAATCCTTTCCTAGCCTCCTAACATTGGTTCTTGACCTTGACTTCTGCCTTCAACCTTGATATTTCTCCCTTACTATTCATTAATCAGTCTGGGTCTCAGGTTCCATTTTCTGCATCTAGTGTTCAGTTTTGTCCTTGAAATGAAGATGTTACACATAAAATTCTCACAATACCACTGGAGTTTTTGCATTTTATAAAACTGTGGCAAGTATTACTAAAATGAATTGTCCAAATAATCAATGTAAAAATACAGAACTGGAACCAAGTGTTTATCCTCCCCAACACCTCCCCCTCCAAGAAATCTAAGGGCTCCTTTCTATTGTATGGGCTGTCCCTATGCTTATTATGTAATCACTCTTTACTTCTTTGTCTTCTTTAACACTTTAACATCCTTCAAGCAAGGCTCAAGGTCTACCTGATACCTGAAACCTCGCTTACCCTCCATAGTGGTTATTATTCTTTGCTTCCTCCTTGCATTATCTCATATTTATTCATCTATTTTAACCCCTATGTACAATTTTAGCTCTTTGGAGACAGAGACAGATTTCATTTTTGTTTTCGTAACCCTGCTGTTGTTGTTTGTCCTTTGCCTTCAAAGAGGACCAATGACGCCATAGAGTGACATCTTGACTTGCACATGAATTAGATTTAAGTGAGACAGAGTTGCACAAAGTCATCAGCTTCACTCTCTTGTCCTGAATCATCAAAATCCAGTGACAGGACACAAGTCAAGATGACTAGTGATGGCTTGGGATGCATTGAATGACCTTGGCATCTTTGAAGCCTGACCAAGTTCTGAGTGTTCCACAGCACATGCTTTAGCCATCTTCATGGATATTGGAACAAATTATTTTCAGCTGCCCATCACACCAGGTAAAGTCTTCACATGCTGTGGTAGACATCCCTCAATTCATCCACAGGCTTGAGGCCAGTCAATTACCCTCAATCTGGTTTAGTCTACCTGCTGAGATGGTTTACCAGAATGTACTCACTGTGTATAGCACAGCTTCTTGGAGCCACAGGTAAGAGTTGGATGAATCAAATGGACACCAAAGGTAGATAATGACTTATAAACCCTCACACCAGAAGTGCTAGTCCTCCTGAAAATCCTATGTGTCTTAGTTCTTCTTAGATTGCCTTTCATAGAGTAGTTGCTTAATAAGTATTTGTTGAGTTGAATTTACATCTATGCCACCCTTTTATCCCTTTACCCAGTGGTTAGCAATGCTGTTCAAGTCCTTATGTGTTATCTTGCATATTCCTGGTCCAAAATCCTTAAGGGTCTTTGCAAATGAGGCATGAGAAGTAATACATGCAAATTAAATATGTCTTTCAAGCCTACCTTTTTTTTTTCTCCAAGAGCCCTAAATAATGCTTTATGTACCTCTGGAAACTGATACTATTACCTGAAACTAGACAATAGATAACATTTTTATCTTCATTTTCAGAAAACTCACTTTTAAAAATGCTTCAAGAAATAATTCACTAATGATGTCCTAGACTTAGTAAAAGTCAGAAGAGTTTATATATATATATATATATATATATATATATATATATATATATATATATACACACACACACACATATATAAACGTATATTTCCAATTTATCTGATTTATTTGATATTATCTGATTATCATCTCACAATAAACCCACAAATTCACTGAATAGCAGTGTGACATAGTGGAGATAAAAATGGAAAGAAAAATCAGGATATTAGTCAATCAGTAAACATTTATTAAGCACCTGCTATATATTGAGCACTGTACTAAGTGCTGGAGATCAAAAAGATACAAAAAAAGGCAAAGGACAGTCACTATCTTCAATCTGACGGTGGAGACAAAAAAATATATATATACAAAAAAGCTATATATAGGATAAGTAGGAAATAATTAGCAGAGGGAAGACATTATATTTCAGAATGCTTAGGAAAAGTTTCTGGTAGAAAATAGGATTTTTTTGGGTGTGGGGAAGGACTTAAAAGAAGTCAAAGAAGGCAGCAGGCAGAGATGACAAAGGAGAGCATTCCAAATGGGACAGCCAGAGAAAATTTCTGGAGCCAGGAAATTTAGTATTTTGCTCATGAAACAGCATGGATGTGAATGTCATTGGATCAAAGAAAAAATGGCAAAGAGTGATGTATAAGAAAACTAGATAGGAGGGAGTGGAGAGTATTAAGGGCTTTGAACTGAAGCAGAGGATTTTATATTTGATACTCTACTCTAGCTCTCTATCAGCTAATTAAGTAAATTTGGTAAAGAGCAATTTAACTCTTTGTGCCTCAGTTACCTTAGATATGAAATTAGTGAGGGTTGCCCTAGATAACATTTAAAGCCTCTTATTGATCTAGGCCAGTGGTTCTCAACCTGTGGGTTGCGACCCCTTTGGGGGTTGAATGACTCTTTCACAGGGGTCACCTAAAACTATCAGAAAATACACATTTCCAATGGTCTTAGGAACCAAGACACTGCTCCTCTATCTGTCTCCAGGTGGGTCTGCCCGCATGCAGATGTGACCACATACAAGTATTAAAGGGTTGCAGCATTAGGAAGGCTGAGAACCACTGATCTAGGCCATGAGTCTAACTTTACTATAGATAAAGATGGGCTCATTATCTCTCTTCCTGAGAAGAAAAGAGATTAATGCTTTTTGTGTGCATATACCTACACACTCAAAGAGATAATTTAAATCATTTCATCTAAAAAAAACAGTAAACAATTAAGCTAAAAATACTATTGTATGTACTTCTTACTTTTGACTCATAAAAAAAATATATTACCTTCAGACTCTGAATTCTTCAGGATCTGAGTGTTTTTGCCTAAGAATACAGTTCTCTCTTTTTTGATTTGCATTGAAGGGTTAATTTAGTCAGAATTTATATTGGACTAGAGACAAATATGCCAGATAAAAAAAAGTAGTCTTTGATGGGTCATTTTTATGATGGACAATCAAACAGAAGCCATTATTTGCATTACTAAGCATAGACATTATTGATGGGATAAGCATTTTGGAGAGAATAGTTAACTTTGACTACAGCCATATTTTCTGTGGAACTGACATTCATGTGTTCTCCATGCAAATGCGTGTTCAGCCAGAGGTATTCAAAGAATTCTAAGGGTCAGAATGAACTGCACAATGGACACAGACAGTAGAGGCCAAACCAAAATGACACTAATCTTTGAGTCTAGAATGTTATACCTAGAATCATAGACTATCAGTTAGAAAGGACCTTAGTTATTCAGATGGACTGTCTTCCCAGTGCAGGATTCCATTCTATAGATCCATTCAGTGCTTGAGGAGGTAGACATTTCTATTTTTCAAAAGCTCTTACTTTTATGCTGAACTGAAATCTACATTCTGGAAATTCCTGCTTTTGGTTTTATGTTTCTAGGTACAACAGAGTAAGGCTTCTCTCACTGTTAGAAGTCTGTACTTCAGCATTTGTTTGTTTTTAATGTCTCTCCTCACAAGACAGAAGAGTGTAGGAAGAAAGCTTTCTTGGGTTCTAATCTACTTCAGCTGCTAATATAACTCTCAACAAATCATTTCATCTTCTAGGTCCTCAGTTTCTTTCTTTTTTTTTTTATGAGGCAGTGTAATGTTAATGGGAGTTGAAGATCTGCCCTGCCCATTAATGGGCCTCCCTTGGAGCCCAGAAAGAGAAGTGTGATTGGGGAAGCTTGTTTTTCAGGGAGGTCCACAACTTTTGTTACTTTGTAATTAGGCAGTGGGTCACAAGGGTTGTGATGCCCTCTGACCCTGAAGAAAGGTATATATACTCTGAGGTTAATATTTTTTTTGGGGGGGGGGCCTTACTCATGGGAAGAGTGTTTGAGTGATGTAGCCAGAGAGACTCTGGGTAGCTGTTAAGGAGGCCCCTGGCTTTGGAAACTCAGATGATGGTGCTTCTCTCTCTGGTAACTATATATATAACTTTGGTCAGACAGCTAGAAGCCTTGTCTGATTTGTGTTACTTTCTCTGTATTTTTTTCTACTTGTAATTTGTTTATATTTTCTTTGAAATTCAGGGTGCTGACTTTCCCCCTGAACTAAGTAAATGTTATATCTGTACATATATATATGTATATATGTATATATGTGTGTGTATAGATGTATATATGTGTATATATATATACATATATATATATATATATAAATGTAATATAAAAATGTAATTCAAGTAAGATTATTGACCCCTTTAAAGTTGCTTACTTTTATAAAAGCAGATCAAAAAACTGGTGCTAGTAGCCATTCTGGTTATGCTAGGGTGCTTGCTGTTATAGACAGTTAAGTTAGGTGACCCCTAAGTTGTTTCTTCCTTTAAAAATATGGTACTTCCTATAAAAGTACTTCCTACTTTCCTAAAAAAGCTTTTTTTGGGGGAAATTTATAGACACTAATAATGAACTGCATTTGAAAGGACAAAAAGTGAAGAATATCAAGGGCATTAATTAAAAAAAAAGTAAAGAAGAAGGTTTAGCAGTACCAAACCTTAATCTATATTATAAAGCAGTAATTATCAAAATTATCTTGTACTGGCAAAGAAATAAAAAGGTAGATCAATGGAACAGAGAAGACATACAATTTACACAAGCAAATTAACACAGTAAGCTTGTATTTGACAAATGTGAAGACTTAAGATTTTGGGATAAGAATTCATTATTTGGTAAAAATTGTTGGAAAACTAGAAAGCAGTATATCTGATATTAGGTATAGACCAATATCTTACAACAATTGCCAAGATAAGATTAAAATGGGTACATGACCTAGATATAAAGAGAGATGGGATAATAAAATTTGAAGAGCATATTGATTATCAGCCTTATGGAAAAGTGAATAATTAATGAATAAACAAGAGAGAGAGCAGAGTAAGGTATTAAGTGGATAACTTCCATTACATTAAATTAAAAAGTTTTTGTAGAAATATACAAATGTAGCCAAGTTCAGAAGGAAAGCAGAAAATTGGGAAAAAAAGTTTTATAGACAGTTTCACTGATAAAAGTCTCATATCTCAAATATACGAAGAACTTTGTCAAATCTGTGAGAATACAAGCTATTCTTCAACTGATAAATGGTCAAAGGATATGATCAGGCAGTTTTCCAATCAAGAAATCAAAACAATTTATGGTCATATGAAAATTCTTTGAATCCTTACTGATTAGAGAACTGTAAATCAAAACAACCTTGAGATATCATTTTATTCTTGTCAGATTGACTAAAATGACTGAAGGGGAAAGTGACAAATGTTGACAGAGATATGGAAAAAATTGGGACACTAACTCATTATTGGTGGAATTGTGAACTGATCCAACAATTTTGGAGAGCAATCTGGAATTATGCACAAAGAATGATTAAACTGCCTATACTTTTTGACCCACCAATATCCCTACTAAATCTGTTTCCAAAAATGATTAGGGAAAAAATCCATATATGCTAAAATATCTATAACAGTTCTCTTTGTAATGACAAAGAACTGGAAATTGTGGGGATACCCATCAACTAGGGAACAAGTTTTGCTATATGGTAGTGATGGAAAACTACTGTGATATAAAAAATGATTAGCTCAATGATTTTAGAAGAACATGCATAGACTTGCTTGAAATAAAGAAGAACCAAATGAGTAGAATCAAGAAAACGCTGTATGCAGTAACAGCAATATTGTTTTAAGAACAACTTTGAGTGACTTAGTGATTTTTGACTCTTACAAATACCCAAATTAATTACAAAGGACATGTGCCTCTATATGTGTCCAAAGAAAAGAAAAAAAAATAGATGTATAGAGTTTTACACACACACACACACACACACACACATACACACACACACACACACACACACACACCTGTGCATGTCTAATGGTAGTCTCCTTGAGGAAGGGAGAAAAAAAGGACAAAAAGAGTTACATCATAACTTTATTATATATTTAAAAGAATACCAAGTTGTACATAATAGATTTGCAGTTGCATGTGCTATCATCGTTTTAAAAATTCTATGATGTTATGAAAGAAAATGCTTGTGTTATTTTGTAAATTAAATGTATACTACTTCCTCATAGTTTTCTTCATTCATCCCTCTATCATTCCCTATATGAACTTTTCCCCCGGAATCCATAGTAGCTTTGTCAGTTTGTTCTGAATACAATTCAAATAACTAAATTCGCTATTAATGTAGTTTGCAGAACTGAACACAATATTCTTCAGCATTTCTTAAACTGTCTGTCAAAATTGTGACCCATAGTTTAAGAAGTGCTGAAGGGGTCAGAAGTGGAAAAACTTAAAGAAGCCCTGCTCTACAGCTGGGCTAAACAGAATAAGCAATGAAACTTTTGCCTACAGTTTCTACTATAGTTCTATTAATGCAAGTGGTGATTGAGTCAAAATACTGGCTCTTACGATGCTAATTGTCAACTAAAATTCTCATGTCTTTTTTTATATGACATGATGTCATATCTGATCCCCCCATTTTATTCTTGTATAAATGAGTTTTTGAACCAAAAGACAAAAAGTTAGCTTTATTCAAGACCATTTACATGCTTTTTAAAATGTTATTACATTATTCCAGTTTCTACAAATAGTTGTGAACCATATTTCTAACATCTATCCCATTAAGTGCCCTTTTCATTTTTTCCTCACCCACAAATTAGATAAGATTGCATTCAAGTCTTCATCAAAGTCATTGACTTGACTGATAAGGAAAGAATCTTTGGCTATGCTATTGGAATTGTCTCATTTCCCCTTCAAACTGCATGCCTTCAAATACAAAGAGTGATTCCTTCTTGCACAAGAATTAGATAAAAATTGCTAGAGTGAGCCAGATATGGTCTTCATGTAAGTTCCTTTCTTTCTTATCATATATGAATGCATTTCCTATAGTCCTTTCCAGAATATTAAGTCTTGATGTCTGACCTCTTTACATTGGTTGCTGATACTCTCTCGATAAGTCTCTTTTTATAGTATACCAATTGATGCTTCTCAGAATCTTTCCTTATTTATTCCTTTACTCTGGAGATTTCAGATCTGACAGCTTAGGATGTTTTTGTTTTATTTCCTGGATTCTGGATGGATATTATGCTCACCTGGGATTAGTTAGTTCACTCAGTTCTCACCAAAAGATCCTCCTTTCCTCCCAGCTTATGTACATCCTATATTCCCCCTTATCTAATACTAATCCTTGATATTTGCCTGCCTGTACCTATTGACAGTGTTAATACTTTCATGATCCAGGATGTCCATTCCACACTGAGAGACTTCAGAATCAGGTCTGAAATCTCCATTTCCTCCCCAATAATTCAAATTCCTTGATGCAAATGAAATGATATGGGTCCAGTCAAATTATTCTTGCTGTCAACCTATATAACCCTCAAGAAAAGTCTTGTTATTAATATAAACATTTATAATAACCATCATTGCCATCAACCTCAAAAAAAAAAAGACTTTGTTGTTTAGTCATTTTCCCTCATGTCTGGCACTTCATGAACCCATTTGAGGTTTCTGGTTTTCTTGGCAAAGATAGTAGAGTGGTTCACCATTTCATTTTCCAAAAGAAAAGGACATGAAGGGCTTAATTAGACCCATTTGTATTCTACTATGTTTATGATATAATAATAAGTGACAAAACCAGAAAATACCATTTATTATCATATCTTCTTTGTAGTCAATCAAATCCTTCAGTGAATCAACACTGTTAGCTTCTTCATTGATTAACATAAAATAAAAAGGTGGCACTCAGTTTTCTATTATTTGCAACTGACTTCGATGACAATATGACAAGATAGAGATAGATGTTAAAATAGGGAGTCAAAAGTAGAGCATCAGACTTCTATATAGGATTTTGAGATACAGACAATCTCATATACCAAGAATACTTAGTTTATTAAAGGTACAGAACTTGAGAATATCATCTGTTCACTAGCAACAAATACCTCTACTACGTGGAACATCACAGACCTATGGTTCTAGACTGACTTCCAATCAACGTATCATTTGAGTTGGAGACTCTTATTCCTGAGTTTCAATCTTAGCCCTGTCCAAGATTCCAGAAACATTATGGCCCCTATTCAGAAAGGTCAAGGAAATTTGTTCCCCTCTGAAGTCTTACTCAGATACTTCATGATGGAATGGGAGAAACCTTGAATTCTCTAAGCCAGTGTATTCCAGTAGAACTTATGTTCTAGAAGGTCCTCCCAAAGTGACAAGCTTTCAGGTTTGGTAACAGTGATGTCTACTGCCTGAGAACAGCTAAGTTTAAAGAGGCTCCAACAGGATGACTCTAAGGTCATGGGTTTTTCAGCCACTGCAACTCTTGAAGACCATAAACCAAGTTGTAGAGGGCCTGTGATCTTTTCTAGTCAAGGGAGTAACTACACAAGTGTCATGGCAAGCAAAATGGTACTTAGCTCCTTGTTTCAGCTCTTCAATTGCCTTTGAGCCTCACCTGTGATTATATCAAGTTTTTGTTAGAAACAGAACCTGTGAAAGCCACAGTGGGAGGAACTTGTCAAAGACTGGAAAAGGAAGGATGTAAGAGGAGGGGTGCAACAAGAAGGAGCCCATGATATTAAAGCTGGGACCGAACACAACTGAGAGGGAGAGCACGTATGTTGTAGGCACTCTGTCTGTCTGTTCTGTGTCGATTTGTGTTTGTGTTACTTTGTCAGATAGAAGCATTCTATCTGTTAAATTGTGTTACTTTGTCAGACAAAGGCACCCTGTTTGTTGACTTGTTTTCACAGGCAGAAAGTGAATTGAAATGATAGTACTGGTAATGTGTGTGAGTATTATTGTAACTTTGCTAAGCCTGATGTGGGGAGCTGGATTGGGAACTTGCAACTGCCTACTTGTAAATATGGGTGACAGTTAGGTGAATTCAGGCAAGAGCTGGGAGCATGGAAAAGGAACCAGGAAGTTTGGGACTCAATCTAGAGTCAAGATGAAATGACCTTTGCTTGGATACTTAGTGATGGCTGATGAGATTAAGATAATGAGACCTAGAGGTAGCAATCCTTTGTACTTTGTACCCCTTAAGGATGATTGTTCTTTAAGGATGATTGAGTTAAGGATGATTGAAAGTCAATCTCCAACCAAAATGAAAGAAGACTTTCTGGCTAACAAGATAAAGACAATGTTACCTAGGGGTGGGAGACCTTTGTATTTTGTACTTTGTACCCCTTAAGGATGATCCTCCTTATGGATGATTGAGTTAAGGATTTACTGAATGATATCTTTTATTTAAGACTATGTTGCTACATTAGTAATAAGTTGCTATGTTATGTTGTTGTGAATGTTATACTTTGGTTTCTCTGAATATTTTGATGTTGAATAGAGAGTTTGCTATGTGATCAGAACCTTAAAGTTATTCACAACAGCAGTCCTCAAGAGAGCTGCTTGTGCTTGGCTTTACAACAAGTGAAATTACAGATCCTCAAATGAATTATTGACGAACAGGTACATATAGAGCCCCAACAGAACCCAGTAGAATGATCCTGCAAGGATATCTCAGGAGTACTAAAGCCCAGAAGAGACAAATAATGAATGCTAAGGAAGTAAAAGTAAATATTTTTAACTATGTTGAGGGACATAACAATAATCAAAGAAAAAATGAAACATGATAGAGTAATCATGAGGAATGCAATAAAGTTAAACTATTTATATTCCTATATGGGAAGATGGTACATGTAGTTCCTAGTGCAATTAAAAGAAGTTTACATAGACAAAGGGCAATGTTGTGAGCCCATTGTGATGGAATGATTTAAAAAATAATTAAAAGTCAAGAAAGAGGAATGCACTTGGAGGAAGAGGAAGGGAGAGGTAAAGTGGGCAAATTTTTCTCACATTAAAGAGGCTCCCGTGGAAGAGCTTTTAAAATGCATTCTGATATAGGCCTCATTTCTCAAATATATACTGAGTATAGAACTGAGTCAATTTTATAAAAATAAATGCCATTCCCCAATTGATAAATGGTCAAAGGATAGAAACAGGCAGTTTTAAGAAAAAATCAAAGCCTTCTATATTCATATGAAAAAAGATGCTCTAAATCACTGTTGATTAGAGAAATGCAAATTAAAGCAACTCTCAGGTAACACACCACTCCTACCAGAAATGACAAATGCTGGAAAGGAAGAGGGAAAATATATATAAATTAATGAATTCCTGAACTGGTTCAATCACTCTATAGAGCAATTTGGAACTAAGACCAAAGGGATAGGAAACTGTGTATACCCATTGACTCAGCAAGATCACTACTAGGTCTGTACCACCAAGAGATCAAATAAAAAGAAAAAAGAACTCTATGTACAAAAATATATATAGCAGTTCTTCCTGGTTTGGCAAAGAGTTGGAAATTGATGGGACATTCACCAACTGAGGAATGGCTGAACAAATTGTGGCATATGATTGTGATGGAGTACTGCTATGAATACATCATCTTCATATTCTTGATTATGTCTGTTATACAGCTTTGGGCTAGGAATCAGGAAGATTCATCTTCATGAGTTCATATACAGCCTCAAATACTTAGTAGTTATGTGACCTTGGACAAGTCACTTAACCCTATTGGACACAATTCCATATCTGTAAAATGATCTATAAAAAAGAAATGAGAGGTGGAGTCAAAATGGTGGCTTAGAAGCAGGAGAACTCTGTGGCTCCCTCCATAACCACCTCAAATACCTATAAAATATGACTCTAAAAAAATTTTAGAGCTCCAGAACCCACAAAATTACAGAGTAACAAAGCTCCTGCTGAAGGCAGCACTGCAGGCTGATGGGAAGGGGGTCATTGTAGCATGCTGGGAGCCCAGACCAGTACTGTATGAACTCACGGCTGTAGCGCTAGGGTGGCCAGAACAAGCCGTGGCTGGAGCTTTCAGGAGAGCAGATCACCAGCCGCTGTGGCAGTTTCCAGAATTATCAACCCATAAAAAACAAGGACTAAGTGAGAGGTCAGTGGAACTCAGCTAAATTTGGGGGAGAGAGTCTGGCCCTCTGGCTCCAGGGCGAGAAGCAGTGGTGGTGGCCCTGCTGCCACTGCCACGTGGCTGCTTCAGAGCTCACGGCCTGCAGATTGCAGGAGGGCCAAGTGATCATTCAGAGGCTATGTTCTCTTGCCTTAACTGACCTGGATCAGGATCATGATCTTGGGTGGTGGCACTGAGGTGTGTGACCACTGAGCCAAAGCTGGTGGAAGCTGTAGAGACAGTGGCCTCCTAATAGCCCCAGCAGCTGCGAAAACCCTAGTGATTTGGGACAAAGCTCTCCTCTCTGGAAGCAGAGTTGTACTGTGCACAAAAGTAAAGTAATTGACTGGTAACATGAGCAGGCAAAGGAAGCAAAGTAAGCCCAGCAATCCAACTTTAGATTCCATTTTTGGGTACAAAAAGGATCAAAGCATGGAACAGGAGGAAGACAACACAGTCAGAACTCCCACACCAAAAGCTGTAGACTTCTTATAAGCCATAGAGGAGCTTAAGAAGGATTTTGAAAACCAAATAAGAGAAGTGGAGGAAAAAATTGTGAAGAGAAATGAGAATGATGCAAGAAAATCATGAAAAGAGAGTCAAAACCTGACTGAAGAAAATAACACCTTAAAAATAAATTAACTCAAATGGCAAGAGAGGCCCAAAACACCAATGAGGAGAAGAATGCCTTAAAAAGTCAAATTTGCCAGATGGAAAAAGAATCTCAAAAGCTTTCTGAAGAGAACAATTCCTTCAGAAGTAGAGTGGAGCAAATGGAAGCAAATGGATTTATAAGAAATCAAGACACTATTAAACAGATCCAAACAAATGAAAACATAGAAGGCAATG
>CM053580.1:273494223-273563454 GCA_028627135.1 Pseudochirops cupreus | reverse complement strand
AGGCAAAAGGGAAAGAATCAACCTTACTTTCATTGAACTTGGCTTAGGAAAGGAATGACATAACCTCTAAACTGAGGATCTTGCCACACAGGAGAGTAGGGGGGAATGAGGATGAGAGGTGGGATGATGGAGGAGAGGGCAGGATAGGGGGAGGGTTGATGGAAGTATACACTTCTGTAAAGGGAAAGGACAGGGACAAGGTAGAGAATAGAACAAGGGGGGGGCAGGATAGGAAGGAGGGAAATATAGTCAGTCTTTCACAATATGCCCACTGTGGAGAGGTTTTGTGTAATTACACATGTACAGCCTGTATTTTGCTTGTTCTTCCAGTGGGGGTGAGTGACAAGGGAGGAAGAGAAAGAATCTAGAATTTAAAGTTCTATAATCAAATGTTAAATATATATTATTAACTACATCCAAATGGGATTTAAGATACACAGGCACTGTGGTAGGGAGATCCATCCTGCCCTACCAGAAAGTCAGAGGGATGATGGGGGAGAATATAGGAGAGAGCAGATTGGGGGAGGGGTATACAGTGGGATCACTGTTTTGAGGTGGTAGGTAGGGGAAAGATGGGGAGAAAATTTGTAACTCAAAATCTCGTGGAAATGAATGATGTAAACTAAAATAAATAAAAGTTAAAATTTAAAAAAAAAGAAAAAAAGAAAAACTGTTCCGTAGGCTAAAAAAAATAAAAAATAAAATAAAAAAATAAAAAAAACAAAACATTTGTTTTGACCTAACAAAGCAAGTATATACAACAAGAATATAGTGACATTGCCCTTCTATGAACATGCCCTTTCTTTTCTTTTTATGGAAATTGTCTGATCTTTGGGGCAAACCAGCTGGCACAGTGGATATAGATCATTGGACTTGGAATCAGGAAGAACTGAATGTAAATCAGACTTCTGACACAAACTTTCTTAACATCTGTTTGATTTTCCTCTCCTGTTAAGTAAGGATGAATAAAATAGCTCCTCTTCTCAGGACTTGTAAGAGGAAAAAAAAAATGAGATAATTGCTAAGCATTTTGCAAACTTTAAATTGCTTTATAAATGCTATCTATTATAAGATGAAGGATATTATGATGAGTGATTTTTTTTTTAAATTCCCCAAGTTAGAGGGTTCCTCATTCCATGCTCTATGGAAGATGTCTTTACTAATTTCTCCTCAATCCCAGAAATGCTCTTTTAACAGTAAAATCTCTTATTATAGCAGTCAAAGTTTGTCAAGAATTATCTTTATATTGTTTCTTTGCAGAATGAGTCCTAGCTTGCTGTAGTTGCTCACTCTTCCTCTTTATCCATGGTGATCAAAACAGATTCTGGAAAAAACAGTGGAATAGCAAGTTGTTTCTTAGACCTCCCATGTGAGAGCAAAACTGCAACTCCCTGAGATACCATTCTTCTCTTTTTTTTAGGCAACTAGCATTTATTAAGTACCAGCTATATGCCAGACACTTTGCCAAGTACTCAAGATAAAAAGAAAGAAAGAAAAAAAAAAACTAAACTAGTCCCTGCTCTTACGATTGGGGAAGTAACATCATCCATAATCTATGCGGAAGAGGCTATTGGAGTTTGGGCAACATTTCTCCTACCAACATTCATACAGTCCTCTAAAAATCATATGTGGTCAATCAAATCCACATCAATAGCATATACAAAGGCATACCACAATGAAAAGCTCCTCTTAACAGGATGATTTCTTTCAAATAATATTGTTTTTTTAATTATTCCCACAACCTGTCCCCGATTGAAAGCCTCTATTTTAATCCATCTGTAAATATACAGTATGGGAAAACAAATTTTCACATTAGTTAAAAATGTTTGCTTCTGCATTTTAAGTTCAATACCCATCTGTAAAGAAGTATCATGTTTCATCTTGTTTTTCTTTTGGACTTGTGGCTTCTCTTTGCAGTGAACAGAGTTCTAAAGCCTTTTCAAAGTTTTTTTTTTCTCTTTTCCCTCAATAATATTATGTTATTGTTCAGTCAGTTCAGTCGTGTCTGACTCTTCGTGCCCCATTAGGGATTTCTTGGAAAAGATATTGTAGTGGTTTGCTACTTCCTTCTCCATCTCATTTGAAAGATGAGGAAACTGAGGCAAAGAGGATTAAGTGACTTGCCCAGGGTCACACAGCTCACATTTGAACTCAGGTCTTCTTTACTCCAAGCCTGGCTCTATCCACTGTGCCGCCTACTTCTCCTAATAATGTTATAATTGTACAAATTATTGTAGTTTTGTTTATCTTACTCTATATCAGTTTACAAGGCTCTTCTTAGTTTCCTCTGAAAATTTTCATTTCATATTTCTTATGGCATAATAATATCCTATTACATTCATATACCACAATTTAATTATTGTGGAGGACACTGCTTTACTTGTATCTCAAAATGGACTACTACAAATATTTTTGTACATATAGATCCTTTCCCTTTTTAAAATTTATTCAGAACACAGGTCTGTCTAGTGGTATAAATGGGCAAAAGGGTACATATGTAGTTTGGTAACTTGCTGGAAATAATCAAACTACTTTCCAGAATGCCTGGGTCAATTCATAGTTCTACCAATACTGCACTAACATGCCTGTTTTCCCACCGTTCATCCAATTCCAGAGAGCCAAAATCAAACTCAGCTGGTATCCATAGACTCCCTAACTTATCTCAGGAGCATCTCATTTACGTGGCAAGATCAGGCCCAGTGTATTGGATTACACTTAACAAACACTGATTCTAACTTAAAAAAAAAAAGACTCCATTCTCCTTTAATACTGTGACCTATTAAAGTGCCCTGATGGCATATATGTCAACAGCAGGCATGTACCAAAGGAGATAACACTGCTAATAAGAGCTCTCTGCTATCTGGCTTTATCACATTTAATGTGTCTTTTGAAGTTAAAAACAAGATTATCCTGTAAATGCTTCGAAAGCCACAGCTAATCCTCATCATCATGAAGGAAAGGAAAGAGGATAGCATTACCACTCAATATTGGTGCATGGCTGCATGTTTATTATCACAAAGGGTGAGTATGGTGTCATTGTGATGAAACTTGTCCACAGCCGAAATCCAAATGATGTTCTAGTAGCCATGGTAACCAGGCATTTTTTGGTCTTTTTACATTTGATCCACTGGAGCTTTAGAGTAGTATTGGCTCAGCCTTGAGCAAGTTCAAACTTAAAAGCAAAAGGTCAAGGCAATAAATCTATGAAAAGAAAAAAAGAAGGAAAGAAAAAGGAAGGAAGGAAAAGAGGAAAGAAGGAAGAAAGAAAGGAAGGAAGGGGAAAGGAAATTTTTTTCAGGTTATATATATGTATGTATACATATATACATATACATGTATATGTACATATATATGTGTTATATATATGTACGTGTGTGTGTGCATATATATATATATTGGGTCTTGATGGTGGGTCTTGAACGCACCATTAGCCTGAGACATTCTGCAGTTTTTTTCAGTCTTGAGCTGCATGCTGATTTCTACCAATCAGGACTGGAGCAGAACCAGGCAAGAAAAATAAAAATGCTAGGATCACTGAGAGAAAATATTTCTTAACCATCATTTCTTTTAATCTAATGTACCACACTAGGAATAAAGGTCTCTGGATTGTGAAATAACATACTATTCTGTTTCTATTCAATTCTACTAATATTAATTAAGGAACTATTAAGTACTAGGCAACAGGCTAGGCAAAAATATACAAGACATAGTTATTCTCAAGCACTTAAATGCTAGAGAGCTTAGATAAAGGAGAGAGGAAGGATAAGGGAAATGAAATGAGAGGTAATAAGGTTTTAATTACTTCATTCTAGTAAGGGATATGGAGGAGTGAATTACTACCTCTACGTAATCATTAATTTTTCCTGATCTTTAAGCAGTGACTCCTCAGATGGATAAACCCTACTGAATAAATAGAATATTTTGCTTAAGAGAGGGAGAAAGACTTGCAAGTTTATAGATTTGGGGAATATTTTCTAGTTCAGGATAAATATACATATATCTGGAATAAACTAATTATATAAATTTCCTAATATAATCTATCCAAAGACACTCAAGTACCCCTAAAATAGTATGGGATTGAATAAGTGTTTATCGAAGATGGGCCAGGACTCAGCTGAACTCTCCTACCATTCACCTCCAGACAACTTTAAAATAATGCCTGAAATAAAACTTTGGAGTGGCAGAACCAACAAAAGGTCAGAGGGAGACATTGAAAAACCTAAGACAATTTAGAAGGTATGAAGGAGAGGTCTGTAACACCAGGTTGGGTGAAGACATAGAGCATGACAGGAGCCCCAACGGGTCTTGGAGGTGGCTGTAGCAGCAGCAGGAGCAGGAGCAGCAGAAGCCAATTTTGGAGTTCTCAGTCCAAAGACACAGTAAGGGAGTCTGACAACTACTCAGGAAGACATTATAGGAGACCCTATTGCTGATGATGACTGGCAATTCTATTGTCCATAAGCAGTTGAGGGTCAAAGTTTCAGGAATGAGAGGAGTGTCATAAGGGAAAAGGTGCCCCAGTCACAGTTTCAGGCCCAATATGGGCAAGAGATCAAGAGCCCTTCCTGAGTAAAGCCCAAAAGAGCGGTGACCACATCTCTACCAAGATGACACCACCTTGGAAGGATCAAAAACTTGCAGACCCCCAGAACTAGTTCTGAAAACAGTAACACAACATGAAGTTTGGCACAGTGGCTCTCTTGGTCCATGTAAAGAAAGAAAACCAGATAGTAGTATGTAGACAGCAGTTACAATCAGGGTTCAAGTAGGAATTGCTGTTCCTTGAACAATACACTCCAATTCCTAACTCTGGGCATTCCCTCTGGCTGCTCCTCATTCTTGGAATTATCTTTTTTCTCCACTCTCTGACTTTCTTCAGATTACATCTAATATCACACTTTCTACAGGAAGCTTTTTCTAGTTTCTCTTAATTCTAGTTTTTTTTCCCATGTTGATTACCTACAATTTATCTGTTATATTTTTTATTTATACCTAGTTGTTTTCATGTTTTCTACCCCATTAGAATGTAAATTCCTTGAGAACAGGAACTGTTTTTTGTCTTTGTTTGTATCCTCAGTACTTAGCACAGTGCCTGACAATTAGTAGTCTACTGATAGATGCTTATCAATTTATTCATTGATTGGTGTTCTCTTAGAATCCATCCAAATATAAACTTCTTTGATTCTTTATAATAAAGCCATCCATTCATTAAAGTACTCTGGTATCAATACTCCAGTATAAAATGAGTAGGAGAGGTGATTAAGGGGAGACTGAAAGTGGAGAGATCACTTACTGGATTATGGAGCCTTGATTGAACTCTCCTAGATCATTCATCATATAGCATACATTTACATCAATTTGGCTACCTCCTGAAGGATGAAACCTTATCTTTAGATGCTTCCATTACTTTGATTTTAGAACTTAGTACTTTTGATCACTATGCTTTTTCCCCATGTGAATCAAGAACAATGGCATGAGACTAACAAGAAGGATGTGAGGGATAATTTATTGTGAAGTTACCCCATTCTGAAAAATCAAATCTAGAATGGCTTCAGCAATCTGGGGCTTAGAGCAATGCAGACCCTCCCCCAGAGCCAACTCAGCAGAAGATATGCCAAATAAGGTTAAGACTGCTTTCACTGGACATCCACGTGTTTCCTGGTCCTTTGTCTCAGAGAGATTCCCGTGCTTAGGTTGTGGGTCAGCCCCCCTAACAATAAGAGTGAAGGCCAGTTGGGGGGGTTGGGTTTCTGCATTGGAAGATTATATAACCATGGGCTGGCTTCTACCTGTTGCTCTCTCCCTGCTGCCATGCAGGTGACAGGGGCAGGGTCATTTCCCATGAGAAAGAATAAAGACCTTTTCGGATCTTAGATTCAGACTCTGAACTCTTTCATCTCACACAAGGATATTAAAATAAAGCATTGAGAATTATTTTGCTAAAATACTACATAACACAAAAACAACACTATATTTACCCAAATGCCTATATATGTATATACATGTAATATGCATATATATAATAGTGTCTATAAGAGAAAAACGTTGCCTTTTAGAAGTTATTAAAATTTTAGGGCAAGGTAAAACATAATGAAAATTCATATATGAATCTTTCAGAGGTTTACCAATAATATATTTTTTCCAACTGCTTATAAGATATTTTGTGCATCTATTGGATACTCATTTTGAGAGTTCTTCATTGACATTCTCCTAAATATCCTTCTCTCTGATTCCACTGACTAAACCAATCAGTTTTTTTTTAACTTCTAGCACATGAAAAAGTGATTGATTTTTTCCCTCAGGTTAATATTCCATTTGCCATTGTCTCTGATCCTGATAATAACCGCCCCGTGTTGTATTCTGAACTATTTAACCTTCTTTTACAGACAGCAAATTATATATCTGGATGGAAACCAATTCATCTTGGTAAAAGATTTCATTCAATGCAAACCACGAACCATTCAGTGACATGTAAAACGTGGTTATTTTGTTCTTGTTAGGGTCGATGTTGGGCTTCAATTAATTGTGCACTTGCCTTGCTGTTTGTCTGCTTTCCTTTTGTGTGTATGTGTTTAAAAAAAACATAATTAGTATTCTGAAAGTAATCTGTTCATTCCCTAGAAAAAGCAGCATCAGAAAGAGTTTGACATTCAAAATCAATACTTTCCTGAACATTTAAGGCGTGCTAGAAATATCAACAGGCACAAGTCATTTATGTTCTAGACAAAGTTCTAATTAGTGATTTCATGTAAAGTGCATAATACATTTCATCATTGCTTACCCTTTACTTTTCATAGTCTTGGAAAAATATCAAATTACATAAGCAATATTTTTATCTTTCCCCTCTTTTTTCAATGCATTTTAGTCATGATGTTGAGACACAAGAAAAACAAGATAAATCACAGATTTGTGACATTATTTTGGTGGATGGTTCCACTCATATCCCCCAAATCCAGAAACTTCTTCAATGGCAACAAGATCAACAAGGGTATCAATGCTGAGGAGGCATTCACTATGCTGCCGTTGTCCAGGCTTCAATCTTGTCTGGAAAGATACCTGAGCGTGTTCAGGACTTGCTGGGGTCAGCAATCCATTCTCTTTCACTTAATATTGACACTGATGATGGAGTTATGATCATTCTGTTAAATGCAATACCACCATCCCTACCAAGCAGACACAGACTTGTATTACCTACCTAGACAACTTGCCCGGTATTATGAAAGAGAGAGAGCAATAATGAATAACAATCTATTTGGCAACTTGGAACATACAGAAATGCCCCTTGCCCTGAGATGTGTTCTTCAGATTGTAGTAACAGTTGACATCAGTGCAAATTACATTCTTAATGTGTCTGCTGTGGATAAGAGCATAGGCAAGGAGAATAAGATCCTCGTCAACAGTGACAAAGGTAGTCTGAGTAAAGAAGACATTGAATATAGCCCAAGAAGCTGGAAAATAAAAAGCCAGAGATGAGAAGTAGAGAGACAAGGCATCTCCCAAGACTTCCCTTGAAACTTATACTTTTTACAGAAAGACTACAGTAGACAATGGGAAAATTGTTGGTGAAGAAAAACTGAAGATCCTTAACAAATATAACAAAAATATTCAGCTGACTAAAAAAGAATTAGAATTCAGAGAAATAATAATTTGAGCTTCTGAAAAATACTGGAGAAGGTTCTAGACTGCAGAGGGGCAGGCTAGAAGGTAAGCCTGTCAGATTCGTAGGGGGTGGAGTATCCTTATATGAGCTGCATCTCCTGGACCTAATATTCAAGAAGTTGAATAAACACCTCAGAATAAAGAGCATTCAACAGAGCTTTCCAAATATTAAAGGACCCAAATTTGTGGCCAAGGCAGTTACAACCATTAAGCCACTGAGTAAATCTGGACATTCTGAATACTTGATGGAATGCAGAGGGAAAGAAGTGAAGAATATTGCACTTTATCAGTACTATAAATAAATGGAAATGCAATCATGATTGTGGAAAGTAAAGTCTATTTAAACTTGGCACCTAAAAAAAGAACAAAAGGGCTTGGTACCTTATCAAGCAATAGTTAAATCCAAGTGTCCAGTGTAGACGGAGAACTAAAAAATAGTGTCAATGACTTGTCTAATTATGACCTGCCAGTCTCTTCACTAAGAAAATAAATCAAGTGTTTTCTGGCTCAGAGAATCTGTGGACACCTTTAGACTACCTGTTAGGTCTAATGTTTAACTTCATGGAAAAGGATGAGAGACTGGCCATAAAGACTGCTCTACAAAAGAGGGGGGAAAACAGTTGAAGAAAAAGTCTTCAAATAACTTGGCATGAAAGCAACTTAAATCAGCTTGACCTAACAGCATTCGCAGATGCAACCAGGGAGAGGACAATGTAGAGATGGAAGCCACACCAAATCTGTTGTCATTTTTATTGTTATGCTCATTGATAACAACAGCACAACCATCATAATTATTATCTGTTATTTCAATATTCAATACAATATACTATGTCAAGAATTGGTCATGATGTTTAAGAAGATGATGTTGAGTAAAGCAACTGGATCTGACAAAGTATAAATAGGAAAAAAAAACTATTTTGTAGGAAATACAACTTTAAATTAATTCAAGGATCAATGATCAAGATATCACAAAGCCAGAAAGATTTTAAAAATTGTAAATGGTGTTTTTATACAGCACACTATTCACGTATCTATACATATATATGTATTTATACATATATGTATACAAATACACATATATATGAATGTGTGTGCATTTGAATATATGCCATATTTCAATTCAAACAACATTTAAGTTCTAGGGATACAAAAAGAGACAAAAAATAGTTCTACTCTCAAGCAATTAACAATGTAATGAGGTAAACAACATATATGCAGGATACATAGAAACTAATTAATAGAGGGAAAGTAGTGGAATTAAGAGGGGTTGGGAAAGGTTTACTGAAGGAGCTAAGATTTTAGTTGGGACTTTAATAAGACCATATACATATAGTCTACTATAGAAAGTTCTCTGCAAAACTCAAATGCTTATTTTCTCACTCTTAAATGTCTTCATGAGAATGGTCCATGCACATGTTAAATGAATCCTTTATGTAACCAAGAGAAGGGAATATCTTGGATTTTGCAGCCAATTTTCTATTGAAGACCCTATCTGTATAGTCAGACAAACAAATCAAAGGAACAAAAAAAAAATCCCACTCTATTCGATGTTTCTTTATTTATGTTTTAAAAATTTTGACTTTATAGAATGAAATCAAGTTCTGAAGACTCACTTAAGACTAGGTATCTCCTTTTCACATAATAAAATTATGCAGGGTTGTATGACACAAGTCAACACAGAGAGATGACTTTATTAAGTAAATATTGAAATTAAGCAACATATAAAAAGAAGAAAAACATGTTCACCTACGGTGTTTCTCTGTCTCGTCGAAGATATCTTGCACAAAGGCAAAACAAAAGAATAATTTATCAATATCAAGATTGTTGGGAGAGAGCCAAGATGGCAGAGAAAAGCAGTGACTCACCTGAACACTCCCCAAATCCCCTCAAAACACCTTTAAATAATGCTACAAAACAATTTCTAGAGCAGAAGAACCCACAAAAGGAGGGGGTGAAATAATCTTTCAGCCACAGACAATTTAGAAGGTCAGCAAGAAAGGTCTGTCTCACCTAGGCAAAAGTGGAGCACAGTCCAGCACAGGTTGTACCAGCACAAACCCAGCCCCAGCAAACCACAATCAGGATCCACCAAATCAGCAGCAGAATCAACTGCTTCCAGCCCACAGACAGTAAGGCAGTCAAACAAATGATCAGAAAGAAAGTACAGGGGTCTCTTTCCTAGAATGGAGGCATAACCTTGTTGCTTTTCCCATACTCAGAAGTGGATCATAGTCCTCAGTGGCAGACCCAGGGTTAGGAGGAGCACTAGTACACCAGAGTTTGCAGTCATAGTAGAGGGCAAAAAAAAAAAGTGTTTGTGGTTGCTCACAGATCAGAGATCAGGCAGGAGAGTAGTAAACGCACCCCTCCTGAGATCATACCACCTTGGAAAAAGTGAAAACTTACATGCTCCTAGAAGTATCTATGAAAACAGCTGCACAAAACCCCTAAAACTTGGAATGATGCACCATATACCCTGGAGGCAGAGCCTTACTTTAATTAACAAAGAGTTAAAATTTGAGTAATAGGCTGGGAAAATGAGCAAACAACAGAAAAAAATCTAACCACAGAAAGTTACTGTGGTGACAAGGAATATCGAAATGCTCACTCAGAAGAAGATAACAAAGTCAAAGCTCCTATATCCAAAGCGTCAACGAAAAATATAAGTTGGTCACAGGTCATGGAAGAGCTCAAAAAGAATTTTGAAATTCTTACCTGAAATTCTCAGGTAAGAGAGGTAAAGGAAAAATCAGGAAGAGAAATGAGAGTGATGAAACAAGGCCATCAAAAATAAGTCAACAGCTTGGTAAAGGAGACACAGACACACACACACAGACACACACACACACACACACACACACACACACACACACACACACACACCATCTTAAAAAACAGACTAGGTCAAATGCTAAAAGAGGTACAAAAAGATAAAAAGTAAAAATCGACCAAATGGAAAAGGAGATCCAAAAGTTCACTCAAGAAAACAATTCCTTAAAAATTAGAAATTGAGCAAAAATTTGAATTGAGGAAATGGAAACCAACGCATTTATGAGAATTCAAGAAACTATAAATTACAACCACAAGAACGAAAAAAAAATAGAAAACAATGTGAAATATCTCATTGGAAAAACAACTAACCTGGAAAACAGATCCAGCAAAGATAATTTGGAAATTATTGGACTATCTGAAAACCATTATCAAAAAAAGAGCCAAGACATCATTTTTCAAGAAATTATCAAGGAAAATTGCTCTGAGAGTAAAATAGAAATTGAAAGACTCTACCAATCACCTCCTCAAGGAGATTTTAAAATGAAAACTCCCACAAATATTATAAACAAATTCCAGAGCTTCCAGGTAAAGTAGAAAATATTGCAAGCAGCCAGAAAGAAACAATTCAAGTATCATGGAGCCATAGTCAGGACAACACAAGATTTAGTAGCTTCTACATTAAAGTTTTGCTGGGTTTGTAATAAGATATTCCAGATGGCAAAGGAACTAGGATTACAACCAAGAATCACCTATCCAGCAAAACTGAGTATAATTCTTTAAGGGGGGAAATGGATATTCAATGATATTAAACACTTTCAAGCAATCTTGATGAAAAGACCAGAGCTTTTCAAGTACAAGCATGAAAAGGTAAACATGAAAGAATAATCATGAGGAAGGCAATAAAGTTTAATTATTTTTATTTCTATATGGGAAGATGATACTTGCAACTCGTAAGAACTTTCTCATTATTACGGAAGTTAAAAGGAGCATATATAAACAGAAGGCACACATGTAAATTGAAGGAATGATATCTAAAAAATATAAAATTAAGGAGTGACAAAGGAATGTACTTTCATACAGTGAAATGGAGAAGCAGAATTAGGTAAATTATCTCACATAAAAGAGGCAAGAAAAAGCTTTTTATATTGAAGTGGAAGAAGAAGGTAGGTGAAGAGGAGCGAGAGAACCTTACTCTTATCAGACTTGGCTCAAAGACAGAGTAACATGCATAGTCAATCAGGTATAGAAATCTCTCTTTCCCTACAGAAAAATGGGAGGGGAAGGGAATAAGAGAAGAAGGTGGGTGATAGAAGGGAGATCAGACTGGGAGAGTGCATAGTCAGAAGTAAAACACTTTTGAGGAGGGACAGGGTGAAAGGAGAAAGAGAATAGAATAAATAGGTGGTAAATAGGATGTAGGGAAATGCAATCAGAAATGATAACTGAAAAAAATTGAAGCAAATTTCTCTGATAAAGGCCTCATTTCTAATATGGGTAGAGAACTGAATCAAAAGAGCCATTCCCCAACTGATAAATGATCAAAAGATATGAACAGTTTTCAGATGAAGTAATCGATGCTATGTGAAAAAATGTTATAATTCATTATTGATTGGAGAAAGGCAAATTAAAACAATTCTGGGGTACTACTTTTACCTGTAGATTGGCTAATAGGACAGAAAAGGAAAATAACAAATATTGGAGGGAATGTGGGAAAGATGAGACATTAATGTACTGTTGGTGGAGTTGTCAACTGATTCAAGTATTCTGTAGAACAATTTAGAACTATACCCACCCACAAAACCATGCACAACCTTTGACCTAGAAATACTACTACTAGGCCTATATGTCAAGAGAGATTAAAAAAAAAATAAAGGAAATATTTAACAAAATGAAGAAAAATAAAATATAGATAATATTAATATGTGGTTTTCTAAGTCTATATACACCTTTGGGCATCCTTAAATAGAATTTAGTAACCCTTGTTTCTATTTGGGTTTGACACTACTAAACTAGTTCACAGTATTCTCTGAATTATATTGTTTGAAGTGCCCTAAGAGGTCAATATCTACCCATGACAGAAATTACATATATGATATCTCTTACAAGTAGTCATACGGGCTTCATTCAAATAATTTAAGTGTGGATTTGTTATTCCTCTAGTCAGTCCATTATAATTTTAGAGATGTCTAAATATCAGAAAGTTTTAGTTTTTGTATTTGTTTTTCCATCAATTGTTTAGAAAATTGCCTCCCTGCCTATAATGCGGTCCTTTAATCCTATTCCCAGTTCCATGGTCAAGGAAAAACAAGAGCAGAACAAACTTCCCCTGTTGTTTGTCCCGCTTTTTCCATATAAACATACACTCAGATACAAAAAGAATTGGCAGTTGTGATTTCTAAGCCATCACTGATGATAGTTGAAAGATTTTGGCAGATAGGCATGGTGAATGAAAAATGTTCTGATTATCTACCTCCCTTCTCAAAATGGAAGAGAACAATTACAAACTATAGGCCAGTGAACTTGACTTCAAGTCCTAGAAAATGTTAAAGGTCTTATTAAAGAAATAATTGAACTTCTAGAAAACTAATAATCACAATGAGCAAGAGTGGCTTTATCAAGAATAAGATGAGCCGGAGTAGTCCTATTTCCTTTCTTGGCAGGGTTATCAAATTGGAATATCTAATACAAGTATTAATATACTTGTACAAAATAATAAAAGTATTAACCTGTTGTTCATACCAGGATGTTAGCTAAGACCAACACCTCATTTCATAAGTCACTGAACAGATGACAAAGGGTAATGACTTCTAGACCCTCCTGAGCAGGGGGTAGCTTCAAACAGAAAATAGTACATAGAATGTCATAGATGGTGTTTATCTAGATTTCAGCTTTTTTTTCTTTAAAATCACTCATACTATTTTTTCTAGAAAAAAATGAAGAGATGTAGTACAGACTATAGAACAATTAAGAGAATTTGAATGTAGTTTAATAGATAGATAAAGAGCAGTCATTAACAATTTGCTGTCACCTTGGAAGGAGGTTTCACTTCTAGTGGAGAAATCTGGGGTTCTCTATTTGATTCTGTTTTGTTTCTTTTTTTTTTTTTAATAAATAACTCGGTAGAAGGCATAAATGTCATCTTTATCACATTTGTAGATAATGCATGACTTTGACGAATAAGTAAGATAGTGAATGACTGGCTCAGACTCTAAACAGATCTTGATAGGCCAGACTATGGGGCCAAATATGAGAGAAATTTTAACAGAAATAATCATGATGTCTTACACTAAGGTTCCAAAAGTCAACTTCACAGATATATGTGGTGGAATTTTGGTTAGATATCAGTTTGTCTGAAAAAGATCTGGAGAGTTTTGTGCATTTTAAATTCGAGATTAGTCGAAAGTCATCTCCCAGCCATCTCACCCTTTCACTCTTTCACTCCTTCCTTCCTTCCTTTCTTTTTCTCTTTCTTCTCTCTCTCTCTCTCTCTCTCTCTGTCTCTCTCTCTCTCTCTGTCTCTGTCTCTCTGTCTCTTTTTCGCTCTCGCTCGCGCTCGCTCTCCCTCTCTCTCTCACATACACACACGCTGGGAACGGGGTGGTTAAGGGGGAAAAAAAAGAAATGTTAATATTTAGCCTGACGAAGAAAAGATTCTAGGGAACATCGTAGGTGCCTCTTCCAGAAAAACTGCTGCATGAAAAATGGATTAAACTTGTTTTCTTTGTTAACATTGAGCAAAATTAGGATCAATAAGTGGAAGTTGCAAAGTAGCAAATTTAGGCTTGAGGAAATGAAAAAATGTCCCTAAAATTATAACTTTCTAAGTGTGAAGAGGGTTTTCTTAGTAAGTAATAAGTTTGCTTTCTATTGGAAAGCTTCAAAGAAAAAGGTGCGTATACGGCTTCAACAAAATGAACATGGAGCTCCAGATGCAGCGGCCGGAGCAGACACAGCCCGCCCTAGGCTCCCTCTCCCCCCTTCCTCCTCCACTCTCCCCTTCCTCTTTTGCCTGCCCGTGAGTGCACCCTCACCTTCCCGCCTGCCTCTATTGTTCGCCTGCCCCCCGCCCCCCTCCCCCGCCTCCCGCCCATCCCTTTCGTGTCCGCTCTCCCTTTTCGCTTCACTCGCCTCGCGCCCGAAGTTTTAGGCTTCCACTCCCCCCAGTGACCAAAGATTTGACCACTTTACGAAGTCTAAATCCCCACAATACTTCTCAACATGGACACCCGAGTGACTGAAGGTGGATTAAATGTAAACTCTCACCATGCGGCTTCTTATGCATGGAGATTAAATTGGAAGCATAACTGGAAAGAAAGGAGAATCTGCCCTTCAGAAGACACGCGAAGCGAGTGGTGCGCCTATCAACTTCGCCGAAGGGAACTGTCTTGAGAAAATAATTACATCGAGGCATAAAATTGGTAATTGATTGGTAATTAGCTATTTCCCATTTTATCTAGGCAGTAGGATCTGTGATAAAATAGCTAAGCTTGATCTTCTTTACAGTGAGCTCTTTCTTTCCCTTTCTTTTCTCTTCCTTCCTTCCTTCCTTTTTCTCTTTCTTCTCTCTCTCTCTCTCTCTCTCTCTCTCTCTCTCTCTCTCCCTCTCTCTCTCTCTCTCTCTCTCTCTCTCTCTTTCTTTCTCTCTCTCTCTCTCTCTATCTCAAACACACACACGCACATTTTCCCTAACAGCATCCTACTCCTGCTGCTCCTGCAACCATCATCACTATTGTAGATGATGTCACTTTGCCTTTCATATCTCTACACCTTGAAGCTTACAAGGTCTCCAACTCAAGGAAAAGTAGTACAAAAGAGGCAAGGAATAGCAGAAACTCAAGCACAAGTTTTAGATGTAATCCCCAGAACTAGCTGCCATGTAGGAAGTACTGCCATGGTACAAGAGTCAGAGAAAAGACGTTGACTGTCTCCATTCCTCAATAGTCATATCTTTGTTGTCTTGAAGTTTTCAGCCAAGATAAGAAAACCAGAAGAGCTGCTTCTTTTTACATATCTAATGAACCATTTATCCCTTCTGCCTTAGGACCAATCAGAAGATTCTCAGTGATGAGTCATGTTGGCCCAAAGCCCCAGAGTTCTACCCTCATCGACCAATTTTATGTTGTCACCAAAAATTGCACCTGAGCATGCTGTGAGAAAAGCGTTTCATCACACTTATAAAACATGAGGTTATCAGCGAAGAAGAATAGTTGTCTTTCTCATTTTTGCCTGATTATGTATTTAATTTCTTTTTCTTTTGCTGTTCCTATCACTACTATTTCTAGATCTGTCAAATAACAATGGAAAGAGTATAATCTTGCTTTACTCATGTATTTATTGGAACTGCTTCTAGTGTTTTATCATTACAACTTCATTCCCCATAAAATTTCACCTAATTGATGTCAGTTTTCATCTCTGATTTGTCACAGTGAGGCACACTGGTGTAATGAAAAGATCCTTGGAGCTATGGTTAGAGAGCCTATGTTTACATCTAATCTGTTCTACTTAAAAGATCCTTGGCGCTATGGTTAGAGAGCCTATGTTTACATCTAATCTGTTCTACTTACTTCTCATGTGACCTTTGGACAAAACCCTTAATCTCTCTGTAGTTCAGCTTCTTAATCTCTAAATAAAAGGATTTAGCTTGGATGATGGTAATATTATTTCACTCTCTGAATCCTAGAATCTAAGATCTTCCATATGTTAATTCTATCTTTCAATGTATCAGTCATCTCTCTAAGCTTTGTTATTTAATATTACAAGATAAATTTTGCATTCATATTATCATCCAAATCATTGATTAAAAAATGTTAAACAGAATTGTCAAATATAGTCTCTTATAATGTACTAAAGAGGAAGTGTTCAAGTCAAATAGAAACAGATACCTAGGGGCACATACTGACTTTAAAAAAATATGAATTAACCTTATCTAAGATGTATTATATTTTTATTTATTGTATTAAATATTTCCCAATTACATTTTGAGCTGTGAGTTCCCCTTCACTCTAAACTTAGATCTTTTAACTAGATTCTGAATCTATTAAGCTAATATATATGTATAAATATATACATATGTATAGATATATTTCTACCATATATATCCATATATACACACACATATTCCAAATGTATCCATTTCTACCATAAACTACTCCACATTTTGCAATTTTCTTCACAAAAATAACATAAGAGATTTTGTTGAATGCCTTGCTAAAATTCATGTATACTATATTTGTGGCATTATCCTGATTTAATAGCTGAGTAACCAAGCCAAAAATGTAAATGAGGTTCATCTGGAATGACTTTTTCTTAATGAACTCATGCTGATTCTTAATGATCACCTCCTTCTTTCTCTAAATACTCACAAACCATTATCTTAATAATATATTAGAGAGTATTATATGCAATCGATTAAAAGGTTTAAAATCCATTTTTCCTTCTTTTTCAAGATTGGAAAAATATTGTTTATTTCTTTCCTCTCCTTTGCTCTTGTCCATAATGTTTGAAATGTTACTGGCATTGGTGTAATAGCCACATTATTTTGACTTTCTGGCATGTATTTTGTCCTTGACCTGATGACTTCAACTCAGTGATAATTTTTTTTTGTTTTGTCTTATTTGTTTTCATTTTTTAACAATCATCAAGAGACATGAACAGATATACAAAGCAGAACAAAGGAAGAGGGCTGTATATAAAACTATATATTTTCATTACATATAGTTTGTTTTTAAAATAAAATTTTGATGTAATATGAAATTTAACAAGCTAGTAAGGAAATTTTCCTGTTTGATTTCTTTCTGACTCCTCCTGAAGATCCTGTTTGGTTTTCTTGTGTGCAAGAGCTTTCTTTAAATCTCTGACACAATCTGGCAATCCAGGCCTATAAAGCCTTCCATTATTATAATAGGCAGTCAAGCAAAAAAACAAAAAGAAAAAAGTCAACATATTGCCAATTTGTGAGATTATACATCACATTCTGAACTTAGTTTTTTGCCCCTATGCAAAACCTCAGAAAGCATCATGAACTATTAGTCTTCTGAAATCATGATTGATCACTACTCTGATCACTATATTTGATCATTACATTGTTTTCCTTTACATTATTGTAACCAATGTATCAATAGGCTTGTTATTCTGGTTCTGCCTGCTTTACTTTGCATTCATTTGTGTGTCTTTTCAAGTTTCTTTCATTTCTTCATATTTGTCATTTCTTATAATACAATATACTTCAGTAATCCATATATGACAATGTGTTCAGCAATTCTCCAATTAATAGATACCTACTTTGTCTCTGGTTCTTTGTCATTAGAAAAATTCTGCTATCCATATGTTTGTACATGTGAGATTTTTGTTTTTTAAAAAAATCCTTTTTGGATTATATGCTTAATAATAGTTTCACTAGGTCAATGGTTATGTGTAATTCCAATGATTTTTCACCTTTTGTCATTTTCAACATCTGATGGGTGTGAACTGAAATCTCAAAGTTGTTTTAATTTACATCCTTTGTATTATTGATGATTTTAAACACTCCTTATAATGATTGATAGCTTGAATTTATTCTTTTGAAAACTTCCTTCATCTTATTTGACCACTCTTTTCCTTTTTAAGCTCCATAACCTTTCCACTTCCTACCTGTTAATCTTCTTATACCTTACCTCTCCATAAACTCTGTAATCCAACCTCCATATCTGGACTTTTGAGTATTTTCATTGACCGTGAATGCCTGAAATATTCTCCCTCCTTACCTCTAACTCCTAGTTTCCCTGGATTCTGCCAAGTTTCATCTAAAATCCCAACTTTTGCAAGAAGTACTTCCCATTCCTCCCTAATTTTAGCAACTTCCCTCTAAGACTACCCCCAATTTATCTTGTGTATATCTGATTTGTGCATAAATTCTTTCCATGTTACCCCTTTCTCTGCCATTACTTTGCGAACTCTTTGAGGGTAGGGATGAGTTTTGGTTTTCTTTATATCTTCTTTATTTATTAAGGGGCCTGGCACAAAATAAGCATTTAATAAATGAGAGTTAACTGACTTAATGATTACTTATTTCTTGAGGGATTCCTCTTGATCTATATTTGTATTGCTTCATTAATTTTGAGTATCACAATTTTATCAGAGATATTTGCTGCAGTTTGTTTCTTTCCTAATTAACTGCTTATCATGCAATATTAGTAACATTCATTTAGTTCATATATATACTTTTCAATCTTATGTAATTGAAATCTTTCTTTTTATCACATATGATTATCTCTAATCTTTAGTTACTTAGGAATTTCCCCCCCCTAGAAAGTATTTGTAAAAGATGCTTCATTCCATCCTCTGTCATTATTGTTCTTGCTTTTTTGTGTTGTTTTTTTTGTAATAACATGATCTTTTCTATTTAAATTCGATGAAAATTTCTGAACACCTCACTAGTCATTCCTTTATATTCATCTCACTTTCATTTCTCCATTCATTATTTACATGTTACATGTTATAGAGCAGTCCCCCAAAATCTTTTCTTTATAAATAGTAAAGAAAGATAGGCAAAGTATTCCCACTGATAATATGAAACTTCTGCTCCTACCATTGATTATCTTATATAATGTAATAATTTATGAACATTATTAGTCATATATGTATATATATGAAAGGTATTATGATCCATGCTATCAAAAATGTAAAGAAGTATAAGACAGAGTTCCTACCTGAAAAGAACTTAAATTCTTATTGATTGGAAAAAATGTACATTTATAAAAATAGAATTAATAAAGCAAGCACCCATAACAGACCAGATTTACCATCTGACTTAACAACATGGAATACTAAGGACTTCCCAGTCCAGGAAATAGAGGTAGGGCCATACCAGGAAGTCATGGTTCTTCAGAAGTATTATTTAATGATATAATACAGAAATATTTCCAGGGTGAAAATGGCCATAGTACAAGTATTATTAATAACAACTAGTCATTCCAAAATTTGTTTGTATGCTCTGAAAAAGAAGCCACATTTATAGTCCAAATAGCCTGGAAACTAAGGAAGTGAGGGTTGGGTAAATGTTAGTTGATGACAAACTATTAAACAGTACTCCTCTCTTCCCATCATTTACTAGGGATATTAAGAATCCATTAGTAAAATTTCTTGGACAATCTCTTCTTAGTCATATATGGAAGATGTTGCTATATCACTGAGATAGATATAGGATTTGTCAGAACTTGAGCCTATGAAGAAACTAACTTGAACCATCATTGATTTGATCATTTAGTAAATAAGAAAAAGGACCAAGAATTAGTTTAAAATTTTTAGAAAAATTTGAATATTGGATTTGCAGATGCATGGCCATTATTTGTCTCTCTCTGCAGGGAATCCTTGTAGAAGTGAAGTTCATCTGTTAAATTTTAGCTTTAGAAGTCTGTTATTAGAGAGTAGTTTGTGAATTTCCCAATTAGTAGTCTGAAATTCTCTGAAGTAGTGTTGTTATTAAGTCTGAGGTTGTCTGGGAAATAATTAGTGTACAACCCATAATTTAGATAGAAACAGGTGAGATCCAGAGACTTTTTAAATACACATATTTTGGTAGCTTTTTTAAATAATTGTTTTCCTTCATAATCCTGTGAATTTTATGCATTCAAAACATGATATCAGAAGGGATCCATAGCTTTCACTAAATAATCAAAGGAGTCCCTGACACAAAATGTTAAGAATCCCTGATATAAAACCTGTAATTCATGTTGGAGGATCTGTATTCATACCCTTTAGGCATGGTCAGGTATATGAGATTTTATGATTGGATATCATTGCATTAGTTCTGGGAGGTGGAAAAAACAGATTGAAAAGAATAATCAAAAATTCTGTCATTGATTCAGCTTGAAATTTATCTAGAGGTACTCAACACTTTATTATTCCAAGAGAATAATAAAGTGAGATTTGCATAATAAGCAGAGGTACAGAAGATTATCAGAGGCTAACCATTCCCAAGTATAAATATTATGTCTGCTTGGAGGGTTGATTAATTTTATTAGGTCTGGTTGGGTTTGAGTGACTACAAAAGTTCATCATCTATAGGAATCTTGTTGGGGTTGATTGATCTGTTGAATGCCCAAAACAGTCAAAGTATTCCCTCTGGTAACATGAAACTTCTGTTCCAGACATTGATTATGAGATGATAATTCATCTTCCCATAAATATCAATATTCAGGAAAATAGACAATAGAGAATTGAACCTTTACTAAATACAGTGACCGCCTCCGCCAAAGCTGGAGATAATTGGATTGCTGGGTAGTCTGAAGGTGTTATGCCTTATAGTTTATTTGGATGATGGTGGGGAACTATATTCCCTTAAGAAAGAGGTTCTGACCCTCAGATGCAGCCTTGTAAATTAGTAACTAAGTGCTGCACTCAATATGCCAGCAAATTTGGAAAACTTAATAGTGGCCGCTAAATTGGAAAAGATCAGTTTCTATCCTGATCCTAAAGAAGGGCAATGTCAAGAAACGTTCAAATTACTGAACAATTGTGCTCATTTCATATGTGGTCAGTTTTTCTTCCTAAGCATGATGGAATAAACACTGTTATAAACCACTAGGTACAACTGAGCAGCCCTTGACTAAGACCATCTCAGATACTGGGCCAGAGACAGACTTAAACCCTGTACCGGTGAGTTTAGCATTTTATTGATCACTCATTTACTGAGAATAGCCAAATAGATTAAACACTATGCTGCAATTAAACACTTCTGCAAGTTAGGCTTCAGCAATATATGAATGGAGAACTACCAGAAGAGCAGCTGGTTTTTGAAGAGGCAGAGGAACTAGAAGGCAAATTGCCAGTATTTTCTGGATTATGGAGAAAGCAAAGGAATTGCAGAAAAAAACCCATCTACTTTTGCTTCACTGACTACACCAAAGCCTTTAACTATTGGATGATAACAGTGACACAACAAAATGTGTCCCCAAAGAGATGGGAATACTAGATTATCTTATTTGTCTCCTGGGGAATTTATATGTGGACCAAGAAACAACAGTTGGAACTAAACATGGACTAACTGATTGGTATAAGATTTGGAAAGGAGTATGACAAGGCTGCATATTGTCACTTTATTTAATTTATGCATAGTACATAATTCAGAATTCCAGGATAGATTAATCAAAAGCCAGAATTAAGGTAGCTGGGAGAAAAATCAACAGTCTCAGATATGCAGACAATACCACTCTGATGACAGAAAGTGAAGAGGAATTGAGAAGCCTCTTGATGAAGGTAAAAGAGGAGAGTATAAAAACGGGTTTGAAGCTTAACATTAAAAAAAAAAAAACCTAAGATCTTGGCAGCTGGCCTCATCACTTGCTGGGGTTGGGACATGTGCTTCTAGGCATAGTTCCTGATATCTCCCACTCCTATATGTATTAGACAGTGAAATAGTCACAAAGTTCTTCACACTAGTAGGCACCATAGATTGGCCCCTAACAGTCATTTGCTCCTCAGAAGGATATTCTGTCAACTCATTGGTCAAATTTTTTTGGACATGTTTAAAGAATGGAATATCTACTTTTAAAATACTGCTCTGAAATTTTCTTTTAAAATGGAAGACATTTGCTTCTCCCAATGCTGTGGGAACTGTTTTATTTCACCATGAAGTCTGCCTATTTGAATGAGGGATATCTGGCTTTAGTGAAATGTTGGGTATTTTTAAAACAATAAATATAATACTGATTCCAGTGGCTAATGTGTATGGGAAAGGGAATATGTGAAGTTATTCATAACAAAACAGATTCCAGCCCCCACTCATTTGCAAATCATTTTATTCACACATCACTCATTCATTCAATATTTAGCATGATGGAATAGAAACTATTATAAACTACTAGGTATAACTGACCAGTCCTATAATTAAGATCATTTCAGGTACAGGGGCAGGGACAGACTTGGACCCTGTACTAGTAAGTTTAGTATTTTATTGATCACTCCTTTATTGAGAATAGCCACATAGATTAAACACTATTCTGGCTAGCCAGAGGAACAGCAACAACTAAGGGGAATGCAGACACAAGCAGAAATAAAACTTAAAATTTCTCTTTAGCCCACCTTTTCTTTTTTCTCAGTAAAGAAGCATTTTACTTGTCAGCCATGTTGTAGTAATGATTCTTGTTTATATGTGGGTATGACTACACGTTCTCTGGTACATTCTAGCCCTCATGTTTTTGATATATGCAGGCATCATTTGATCCACACTCTCCCCATAGATTTCTGTCCTACGCCATCACCCTCATCTCCCTCCTCCAAAAATCCTACAAATGTCTAACACAATGTAGGATCATGTATACATTAAGATTTAAGAATACCATAGTAAATTATCTGGTCAGTTTTTCTTCCTAAGCTTCTCTATATGTCACCCTCATTATTTTTCCAATTCTTATTGAACCATAGGCATATTCTTTCTCTGCCTTCATCAAACCAGACTGCCCTGGTGTCAGACAGGTATGAGTTAGTGCCTCCCAGTCTGTTGATCAATAAGCATTTATTAAATGCCTACTCTATGTCAGTCACTGTTCTAAATATTGGGGATACAAAAAAAAGATGAAAGACGTTTCCCATCCTCAAGGAGATCACAATTCAGTGGGGGAGACAATAAGCAAGCAAATACATACAAACAGGTTATTTACAGGAAAAATAGGAAATAATAAAAATGGAAAGCCACTAGAATTGGGAAGGGTTGGGAAGAAATAGTATATCATTTAGGGCCTGAAGGAAGCCAGGAAAGCCAGTAAACAGAGATTAAGAGAGAAAACATCCCAGGCATAGGGGACAGCCAGAGGAAATACTGTAAACTAAGGGTCTTGTCTGAAGAACAGGAAGAAGGCCAGTATTAACGGATCAGAGTACCTAGTGAGGAGTCAGATATCAAATGACTACAAGGGCATAGGTTATAAAGAACTTTGAAAGTCAAATAGATGACTTGGTATTTGGTCCTAAAGGTTATAGGGAGTCACTGTAGCTTATTGAGTCGGAAAGTGAGATGGTCAGATCTGTACTTTAGGCAGCTGTACAATAGGACGAATTGAAGTGGACAGGGACTTGAGAGAGGCAAAACTACCAACAGGCTCTTGCAAGCAACAGGTGATGATGGCACCAGGATGGTGGCGTTATCAGAGGAGAGAGATATTGCAAAGGTGAAATCAACAGGCCCTCACAACAGATTGAATGGGGGCTGCATGGCTAGAAAAAGTAAGGAGCCAAGCATGACACATAGGTTGTGAGATTGGATGATTAGCAGAATAGTGTTTCCTGAAATAGTAACAGGGAAGTTGTTAGGAGGAAGGTTGGGGAGAGGTTTGGGGGAAAGATAGTTCTGTTGTGGACATGCTGAATTTAAGATGTCTACTAGACAAGCAGTTTGATATGTCTGAAAAAATGTGGAAATTCAAAATTGGAGGTCAGCAGAGAGGTTGGGGCAGGACAGGTAGATTTGAAAATCATCCGCAAAGATTGTAATTAAATCCATAGGAGCTGATGAGATCATCAACTGAAGTAGTACAGAGGGAGAAGAGAAGAGGAGCTAGGAGAGAACTTTGTGAGATACCTATGGATAGAGGGCACGATCTGGATGAGGATCCAACAAAGGAGCCTGAGAAGGAATGATCTGACAGGTATGAAGAGGTTCAGGTCAGAGTTGCTCCTAGAAAGCCATATTTCTGTCATGAATGCATTGGAGAAGTAAAAACAATTCTCACAGCTTCCTTTAGGCCTCCAAACATGCCCTCAGACTCTATATCTTCGGGCCAGAGCTTATCCTTGCTTCTTCTACCTCATCCTCTTCAGTACTCTAGCCACTTAAATCCCCTCAGCTACCATAACAGAAAGAATAATAAATTGTGACTCCTAGGAATGGAGCTTTATCCATCCTCTATCACTAGCTGCCTGTGCAACCTTGACCTAGTCACTTTGCTTGTTTGGGACTCAGATATCCAATGAGCAAAAATACTCTCTGAGATCTTTTCCAAACCTAAAATTCTACAATTCCTTCACATGCATCCTCCATTAAAGGCCATCTCCAAAACCATGTCATGTCAAAGATGGATTCTCAAAACTTGTGTCAGCAGAACATAAACTCCTGAAATTCCTACCATGTTGGAAAAGCTTTGAATATCAGCCTGGTAACAGAGGGGCCCCCAGCAAAGTAAGTATGGAAAGGCTTCTCAACAGACAGTAGTCCCCCAAGAGGTGAATAGTATTAATCACAGCAACTCATAAAGACTGTCTGGGAAAGCACTGATAGCTTGTGATCTGAATCAATGGATGAGGTTCCGACATGACATAGTGAATAGATCATATCAGGAGATACGGATTTAAATCCTATCTCAGACTTTTGCTTAGCTATATGTTCATAGGCAAGCCAAACATGAAGTATGTGTCAAGGAAGTCAAACTACTACTACCACCACCTACACCACCTTTTTCCCCAGACCCTAATGGAGATATCTCAGAACCCTGCGTCCAACAGTCTTGGGAATGGCAATGTCTCTAGCCCAGTGTCCGTGACCATCATCATCCTAGAAATAGACCCCTTGTGGCAAAGCAGCCTGGCAACTGTTCCTTTAGGTGCTACACCCATATTTAGTGAAGACCAAAAAAAGAAAGTTCTTGCTTTCTAAGTCCTTGATATTGTCAAAAAGTTCAACATCAAAACCGATATAATTTTATCAGTGGAAATGACAGTGAAGTAGAGGCATTAAAATTTGCTTTGCTGTTTCACCATAAGAACCCTGAGACCTTTCCATCTGACTTATAACTGAAACCTTCCATATTCTTTGTTTTTTCCATTAGAATATGAGTTCCTCGAGAGCAAGGACTGTCTGATTTTTAGATTTGTATCCCCAGCCAAAAGCACCATGCTTTGCACATAATAAGTACTTAATAAATATTTTATTCCTTCATTCAAATCGGAGACTTAGCTTTCTCAGCTGTGAAATAGAGGTAATATGTACCCTACTCACCTCACAGATTTGTTGTAATGAAAGTGTTTCACATACCTTTCAATTCTATGGAGATGTACTTTGTTTTTATGACTAATACTTCTGTCTTGCAGAGTATACCAATAACAGCAATGCAAAAAGGGTCTCTGGAGTAAATGCATTTCAATCAAATTCCTGACCTTAGGTGAATTTTCTAAGAACATCAGAATGTCTTGTATACATAAAGCCTTTTATACTTTTGAAAGTAAGTTCAAATATTGTTACTTTATGTGACCCACACAACATGATTATATTGTAGGCACTGTAGGTATTTTTTTTAACTCTTTCATGGATTGACACTAGCTACCTAGGTAGGTAGATAGATCAATAGGAAATCATTTCTTAAACATATACTATGTGCCAGGCACTGTTGCTAAACACTAGGGATGTAAATAGAACCAGGCAAATCAGTTCCTGTCCTCAGGGAGATTACTTTCTAATGAGAAAGATATAACATTTAAAGGGGAGCTAGAAGAACTGGAGTGGGTACTTGGTGGCATGACTTTGAACTGGATTCTAAAAAGGGGGTCTGGTCTTGAGCAAGAAAAATCAAAAGTTCCACTGCCACAACCCAGGGTACTTCTAGGGGGTAGATTCCAAGGTGGCAGAGGGGTGTAGAGTAAGGATGAAGAGGAGGAAGATAGGCAGCATTGTTTGGAAATGTGGACTAGAAGACCTCTTGGGTCCCTTGCAGCAATAAATCCTATAACATTACAAGTTTATCCAGCAGGCAAGTGGTCTCTAGGAGCAATCTAGACTTCAACTTAGAAAGAAAACTTTATTTGAACAAATGAGACTTTGGGACAGGTTTCAGAATTATTTTCTCCCTCTTGTACTGAAAAATTCAACCCACATGTATCAACAATGCAGTATTCACAATGCCTACAGTAACTATAAATATGCTGATATGGTCACAAAATGTAACAGGCTCTCTACATGGGAAATATAGCTAGAACACTTATTCAAATACCAGAAAACTGAGTCCCAAAACCAGAAAATCAAAGCTATCACAGTAGTTATGAAGTTGGCACATGTAGTTAATGTAGTAAACACCCACATTCTCAAGCCTTCAAAACAAGACAGGCTACCTCAGGCAAAGATCCTCCTCTCCTCACTCACAGCAACTGCTCAGTATCCAGGCTGTTTGCTCCCAGCAGCTCCGCCCCCCTGAATTTCCCATCCCTGGCAGTCCTCATTAGGAGTCCTTAGCAGAGGTTCTGGCTGGCTCAAAGAAAAAGGAGTTCTTGACTCAGCCGCTGCCACTGCTTCCCATTACCACCAAACGGTCTCTAGCTTGGCTCTGGCTTTCTCTTGTTCTATCTCTTCCTGCTATATCAGCAAGTTCAAGGGGCATGGAAGATCTTCAAATCCCATTATCATTACACCATGGAAGATTTCCATCTGATTTACTTATTGTTTTTTTCTCTCTGGACCTCAGTTTTCACATCTGGAAAGAGAAGGTGTGGGACTGGGAAAGATTGGCGTAATCTTTCACAAAGGCGTTCACTACTGGACAATCTTTTCCAGATAGCTCAAATGTGAGAGATAAAATGTGCAGCTCTGAAGTTGGATCAGCTAAACATATCATCAGTACTTAAATCTTCCTTTAAAAGTACTCTTCATTCCTGTCTCCTAAGCAGTTGAGAACCTGACTGGGCCACATAAAAGCCTCAGGCAAAAACAGGTGCTGCACAAGCTCCCAACTGACTGATATTCCAGTGACATAGCAACTTGGACTATCTATACACAATAAACCAGGGACAAGAGGTCTGACAAATCCGAGACCACCACAGCCAAGCTTCTGTAAACTTTACAAAGATTTGCCTGGTCATCTACTCACTTCCTCACTCTCTCATATACTACACTGAAACTCTTGAAGGGTGATCTGCTCTGGCCAGTGTATATCAACCCTGAAAGCAATTCAGAACTGAATGAAATGCTTGCTAGATGTTTTGGAAGCCCCAGATACCAATCTCCAGTGCACAGCCTCAGCTGACTTCTTCTGCCCCTTTGTTCCCTCTTCTCATTTACTTCTAGTCCCAAACTACAGCTAAACTGCCCCCACTACATGCTTGTTGCTAACACAGCCGATCTCTTAGATCCCTTCCAGGTATAACAAAAAGTTCATGATTTTCTTTCTATGGTTATACCCCAAAATGTAATCACACCTGCTTTTTTGGCCTAAAAGCAGGGAGATTGTGATAATGAAGCCACCAGCTCAGAAGGATTTGATGACAATGAAAAGAAAGGGAGGGTCAAGGATGTATTTTCCATGCATTGAGGTTATGCACCAAACAGTTTTTCACCTTATTAAAAATGACTGAGTCTTTCAGCACTGAGTTAATGTACTGAATGCAGTCACTGAAGCTGTCTGTTAACCATTAAACTAAATAGAACACTATTTCATGCATGGTTTCCTTCACTTAGATGAAGAATGCAATGGCACATTGGAAAAGGTAGTGGGAAATCGTAGAAATAAAGAATACCTCTTTGTGTCAGGTGACATTCCCCTCTGATTTTAAATGCCTTATTAAGAGATCACAGCTACCCTGCTCATGGGAGCAGAGCACTTTAATGGATAGAGCAGCCGCTTTGCTGATAACGCAATTGTTTGTCTTCCTCACAATAAAAGGAATAGAAATAAGATGAACTGGTAATATGGAACAGGAGTCTAGCTTCACAGATAATAAATGCATTCTTAATGCACTGGTTTGTGGGAGACACAGGCAGTCAAATGAGCAAGCCCTTATAACTTAGGAGGTCAGGACCCATCCAAGGCAAAACAGAAAATCAGATGAAAACTGATTGTTTTTAGCACTTTGCCCTTTTTCCCCTTACATTGACTTTTCCTCCGCCAAGTTCTTAGTGCTATTATTTTGTCCAGGTCCCTCCTGTCAAAGAGGAAAAATATCAAATATATTGTTAATTTACACTTATTTCTTAACAGTCTTGTTCCTCCTATTACCCATAGGATAAGCATTAACCAGTGCAGGAATATTTTAACAGGACACTTAGAAAAGATAACGATTACTTAAAAAACAGTAGATACTAGTGGAAACCAGGAAGGAGAAATCAGACAACATGAGCTCTTGCCCTGGCTTTATTATTTGACTGTGTGAACTGGGCCAAATAATTCCTTATCTTTGGTCTTCAGTTTCCACATGTGGAAAGTGAATGGATTAGGTAAATGAACTCTGAATTATTATTACTATTATTATTATTCTATGTCTAAAAATTAATCTGTGAATTCACTGACATGATAGGGAATTTAAGGCATTCAGAGGGGAAATGTTTTAAGGTAGAAGATGTCCAGCTAGCCTTCTAATCACTTTCAGGCTATACAATATGGACAACTACCTACTTTGTTACAGAAAAGGTCAATGCATTGCCCAGAGATGAGTTTACCAGTCTAACTCAAAGATTATATGACATTAGATAAGACTATCTCTGTTGGAAGTCTCCTCACTTTAGTTCTATTGTTCATTGGACAGAACCAACTATAAACAGAGTAAAAATAATTTTCCTTCCTTCCTTCCTTCCTTCTTTCCTTTCTTCTTTCCTTCTTTCCTTCCTTTTTTCCTTCCTTCCTTTTCTTTCCTTCCTTTTTTCCTCCCTTCCTTCCTTCCTTCCTTCCCCCAACCTCCCTTTACAACCCTCTACAACATTACACCCCACTTACATTCTGTGACCCAGTCTAACTAGACTCTCCATTTCTCATTCATAACACTACAACTCTCCTTTCTGTACCTTTGCACTAGCCATTCCTCATTCCTGGAATGTCCTCCCTATTTAATTCCACCTCATAGAGTCTCTCTTCTTTAAGATGCAGCTCAGACACCATCTTCCACATGAAGCCGTCTTTGATTCCTCCTTTTAAGGGCTAGTTCCCTTCCTCCCAAACCACATTATTTTAAGCTATATCATGCATGTAAATTTACATATTTGTTAACTTTATATTTATGCTGCATATATTTTTATATGTTCTTGTTCTCTTCCCCCATTAGAATATTGGATTCCTAGTTCCTCACATAGTTTCTGGCACATGGTAGGTTTTAATAAATACTATCTGATTTATTAATTGATTTTTTTTTAAGATGAGCCCATTTTACTGGTATGTGAAATACATGACATGGAAGGAAACCCACTAGTGGATTTAGTACAGCTTACAAAAAGGTGAAATAGCCAAACATCATGTGTATTGCTATACAGTTAGGAGACATCAAAGCTATGGGGAAATCCAACCTAAGGGTCAACTCTCATTGTCTCTTTCTCCAAGCATGTATTTGTCAAAGAGGCACCCTGCCATGCCAGACATCATTAAGACGTATGACTGGCAAAGAGGTGGCTAGTTATGTATTACATGTGAGAGATGAAAAGCAAGCAGTCCCAGTTCTACAGTAGTTCCCAGAAAATTTTAAAAGAACCAGAGTGTGGCCTCAGGAATGTCAGGTGAAGCTTCTATTAAGGATGTTTGGAACAACACTGATAGGAATTACACGTAATGATATGATGGGAAGAGGTTATGATCTCCACTGATGAGGTGTGTATAAACACAAGTGAGAGCATGGATGCATTCAAGTCTTGAGGTAGAAACAAGGATATGTAGCAGTTTTTATTTGAACCCACAAAAGGAAAAAAAATTATCCTTTGAAAGGTATACATGGCATTTAGTATTCTATTACTATTAATTATAGTTCTATTGGGAATCACTTTCCTGATGCATCCATCTCAATGTGTACTGAGGCTAATTGTCTAAAGGTATTTCCAGAGTTTAAGAAGAGTGTCTTGGGGTTACTTGATCCCTTTCTTTTTAGGAATTTAGATATGTTGCACAAAAATATCAGCATCAGTGGTAGAGGTAAGAAAGTTCATTAGATGAAATTCAGGGAAGCATTTTAAGAGGTATGGCTAATCAACTTGTCAGTAAGTTAACTGACCAACATTCACTAAGCGTTCAGGCACTGTGCCAAACGCTAGACATCTAAAGAAAGGCGAAAGCAAAAAGACAAATATAATTTTAAAATAGAAGTAAAAAACAGTCCCTGCTCCCAGGGAGCTCACAATCTAATGGGGGAGACAGCATGCAAATACCTACACACAGGATAAATCAGAAATAATCAACAGAAAGAAGCAATTTGTCTTAAGGAGGATAAAGAAAATCTTTCTACATAAAATGAAATTTTAGCTGGGAGTTCAAGGAATCAGTAGAAGCCATGACGCAGAGATGAGGAGTGGAGTGTTACAGGTAAGGAGGACTACTGCTCAAAAAGTCCAGAATTGGGAAATAGAACATCTTGTATAAGGAACAAAATGATGCAAAATCTCCTTCTCCTTGATACATTAATCATTATATTTTACAAATGAAGAAACTGAAGCCCAAAGAAGTGACTTGCTCAGTATGACAGAGCTAATAAGTGTTAGAGGTTTGAACCAGGCCTTCCTGACCCCAAGACCAACACTATCCCTTATGCCACACCAACTCTTTTCAAAGTTGCTGATAGACTTAGAACATACATGGAAGAGAGTTATACAATTTTGAAATTTGCCTCGGTGGCAAAAATGCCCTGCCCTGACCATGTGTTAGCATGACAGAATAAAAGGGTTCTGGAACTTGGCACTTGACTTATTATAAAAGTTGCTTCCAGTGATGATGGTAATGTGAAAATGAAACATCCCAGGAATTAATTAGTAGTCTTGTATATAATTAATGTTAAATCACTTGTATTATAATTAGTTGTTATTGTGCGAGGCAGTGCATTATCTGGGTACCTGCTGTTTTTTTTCCTAGTACCTGGGACTCAGGAAAATTTGTTAAAGACAATAATCTGAAAAAGAGACCATAAGTAGAATAAAGGCAGTGCCGAGTACTTTCAAATGACTCATTGAGCAATTTCTCATGAAGAATGTAACACTAGCTGTCTGAACCTAACCAAGTTACAACCTTTCAGAGTGCCAGGCAACACCAATATTCTCAGGCAAGGCTAAAATGCTGCTGTAGGTTAAAGATGCACTGAGATCTACCTTGGTGAAGGCAATTCCTACATAAAGGCAGTACTGACATACAATGCAGAACTACAGTCTAGATACCAGACTTATTTTTGACTGTTTTGGCGTTTGTGTTACTACATTTCTGTGAAGATCCTATAAAGTTTTGTGCAGTTTTCAAATTTCTTGAAATTTATTTCAAATTCTATTATGCATGACTTCATCATGACATCCATCAGGGGAAAGCCAGTTTATTCTTCTAGACCCAAATCAAATGTAATCTCTTCCATGAAATCATCTCTGATTTCTGATGCAACTATGGCATCTATCTTGTGAAATAAATTTAGTTTTAATATAAAAAAAGTCTTATCTTAATTCAGTTTCTTAATTAAGAACTATACAAAATCTGCAAAGAAAACCCCAAATGAAGTCACAAAGAGTCAGACATGGCTGAAGTGACTGAAAAACAACAAATGAAAAAAAGTGTAGAACGAGCCATACATTTCCAGATATGTGGCTGGTTTCATTTATTTATTTATTTATTTATTGCTTTTTTTTTTCTTTTATAACAAAGGAGAGATCTATTGGGGGGATAAGTAAATCACTGGGAAGTTAAAATGATGTTGAAAAGAAAAGAACATCACTAAAACTTTATTTTTTTAAGTTCCTGAGGTACTGAGAGTTTAAGTGACCTGTCCTTGGTTACACAGCTAAGTTATGTCTTAGTACCAACTGGAGCCTATGTCTTCCTGACTCTGAGGAACAAAGAATTATGGAGTGGAAGGAATCTCAGAAATCATCTAGTTTAACATTTTCATTTTGGAGATAAGGAAACTGAAGGGTAGAGAGGTTGTGATGTCACCAAGGTCAGAAAGCAAATGACTATCTAAGCAAGGATTTGAACCCAGGCTTTCTGACTCTAAATCCTGCATTCTTTCTATTGTAATCCACTCAGCTACCAAAGAAATTTTCTTAAAGTACAAGTTGGACTAAGTTATCTGCCTGCTGAATAAATTTCAGCATGTCTCTATTATCTCCAATATCAAATATAAAATCTTCTATTTGATACTTAAAGCCCTTCATAATCTTTCCCCTTCTTGCATTTCTGTTCTTCTATGATCAACCACAATAGTTAATTTCCTGTCCCTTCCTCCCAACACTCTCTCCTATCTCCATGTCTTTATACTGTGTGTGCCTCATGCCTGGAAGGCTCTCCTTCCTTATATTTTTTATAGCTATATTTATATCTTTATAGCTATATTTATGTCTTTATATCATACATATATATACCTCCTAAATTTCCCTACTTCTTTTAGGATTCAACTCAGTTGTCTTTCCTGTGGGACAATTTTCCTAGTCCTTCCTCTTACTCCTTTCCCCTGTGTCTTATCTCTGAGATTGTAGTCAATCTGTACTACATATAGCTGGTATGTATATACTTATTTGTACATTATCACTCCCATTAGAATGTGAGCTACTTGAAAGCAGTATAAGTTGAATTTCCATATGCATGGATCATGTACATTGGAGGCACCCATGTGGAAGATGATAAAGACCTGATTCTGGAGAAAGATATCATGTATGCTCCTACCATGCAGTTGGGAGGAAATTCTGCCATTGACTCAAGCCCCTTACTGATTATGTGTCTCCAAATTTAGGAATTTCCTAGGCTCTAATACATGTCAGATTAGTGTCAAATCCCAGAGCCAACTCGACCTTTAAGTACCAGTAGTGAGATGGTGGTTGTGGAAACTACTTCTCATTTGGAAAATGAGGAAACTTGACTTGATGCCTCTTAAGGACTCTTCCAATTCTAAATTTATGCCTCAGTGAACTTATCATTTACATAGTATTTTTCAAATATATATAGACAGTATTCTCCTAATAATATATGAAATCTCTCAACCTCCCAATATCATCATTCATTTTTTTCTATGACTGAAAATACAGATGTCTCAGTTTCACATTAATAAGTGGAAAATGACTTATTTAGCTGAAAAATAAATTGTCTTATAGCTGTTGCCTTGAGTTCATAGATTCAAAGCAACCTTCAATTGTCTGTAGTGAATGGAGGAAAGGCATAACAAAGACAATTAAAATCTCCCAATGAGCATTCAGAATACAATTTAATTTCATCCATTGCTTTTAACCTCCTGAGCCATATACTTTGTGGTAGAGCTGCTAATGAGTTATAAAAGAACTAGAAAGAGAATAACTAGTTTGAATTGTAGAAGCTTGGTCAAGTGGTCTACTTAGATTTCACTGCGTGGGTTATATGGAGCCAAGGATCCAAGGAAAATAGAAAACAAGGTCATTGTCCATGATAAATCTAGTCCGATGCCTTACACATAGTGGGCACTCAATAACTAACTGTGGAAGGAAGGAAGGAAGGTAGGAAGGAAGGAAGGAACTTACAGCCTAATTGGAAAGCCAGGCTAGTGTGAGGGAATACCCTGAATAAGAGAGGATCGAAAATGACATCGTATCCCCAACTTCCTCTATCCCGAATTTTCAGCTCTCCTACAGGTTCTTTTCCCTTTATGTTATCCTAAGCAGTAAGGACTACCACCTTCATCACTGGCCCTTCAAGGTATATTGTCTTGCTTCCCTGGCCTAAGTAAGAGCAAATATCTTTTCCCTTTTACTTCAGCTAAGACATGTCAGTGCTTTTTAAAGAGTTACTTTGGTCTCTTAAAGCAGGAAAATTAGGAGGTTTAAATTTTATCTTGGAATGGTTACATGATAATGGGTATTGGGGATTTGTGGGAAAGATCTTTAAAAAGATCAATGTCAAATATGGAATGTTTTGGGGAGAAAAGTCCTCATTTATTGTTACCATCATCCTTGAGGTATTATCTAAGCTTTCACATTCTTACCATAGATTTAGGAGGCCTTAAATGTGCAATTAATTTAATACATTTGGCAAAGAACAGCCTTAAAATGTGTCTGATATCTAAGGAGAAATTCAAAGAAAAAGTACTTGAAGTTTCCTATGAGTTATTTTTCTGTTAGATAGATAGATATAGATATATAGATAGATACATATATTTGGAGGCAAAAGAATAGAGGAGTTGCTCAATTGAAAAAAAAATCCACTATATTAATATTCTTTGATTTCAAGCCAAGTATAACAGCAACTACACTAGAAGGTAAATTATTACCCGTTTCCCTCTCCCCATCCTTCCAAACTCTGAGAGTAGATGAAAGATAACAGGAAAGAGAATCACATTGGTGAACTGGCAAGTGAAGGTGAAATTTCATTGTTGAGTAGAGAGTACATATTTTTCACGTTATAATGACTCGATAATTATGTGTGACCTGCTTGTATTCCAATGATTGTCATCCTGTGGTTCTGGAATGGGATATAAAGATTTCATTGAAGAGCATGTAGTCCTTTGGGGGCCTCTCAATATATGGTTTCTTCAAGGTTGTGCTTCCTTTAATGTTCCTATAAAAGACTATTGGCACCCACTTAGGTCATTCAGGCGCAGCAGTGAAATCTAATTGCCAAAGGACTAGAACAGAACAGGGGGTGTTTCATGTAATGACATGATAACAAAAACAACTGACAGATTAAGCTTTTCCAAGATTCACAGATGGTGACTTAAACTTATTTTCTGTTGAAATAGTCTTTCTCAATTAGGAGAAAGATGAGTGCCAGTCTTAGACAAAAGCGTGGAATAGGTTAAGGTTGTCCTTTGTTCCCTCATCCTCTCAGTTCTTTTCTTTTCCCCTTTCTGATGACACCACCTCCCTCATTACTTTGTTCTCTGAGGTCTCTGTTGTTTCCTTCAAGTACAGTAACCTAAGTAATCTTGAAAGTGCTAAATGAAATCTTTCAAGGTTAGAGAATGAAGAGATAGGTTTGTAGCTGCTAATTCCTAAAACCAATGTATTTGTATATGGGGGTTGGGAGTGGGGAAGGAAAGAGAGGCTACCAGTAGAGGTCCTTCCAGATATAAAGCCATGGAGTTAGAAGTGGGGAGGGGGTGGCATAAAGGCACAGAATTACAGGAAAATAGACTAAATTAAAGAACCAAGCAGAAAGTAAGTAGACCTGAAAAGAGAAGAGGCTGGGGTAGGAGGTTGGGGGCAGGGTATCTACAACAGAATCAAGGACAAAAAAAAATGGGAATCATAAGTTCAGAGAGAGAGCTCAGTTCGTAGTTCAAGACTAGATGAATAAATAGGATAGTGAGCTGATACAGAGTTTTAACAGATACACTTTCTAATAGCCAACATTTGTACACTTCAAGGTTTGCAGTGTGCTACATTCAATGTCTCATTTGAGCTTCTCATGCCTCAAGGTACTGAGCCTTCACAACACTTTTGTGGAGTGGCTCCTACAGGTATTATTATCCTCATTTTACACATGAAAAAATAAGATTCAGAGAGGTTACATGACTTTCTCAGTGGAATGAGGCAGAAAACTCTGAACTTTCTATGTTCCATATCCACCCCTCTTTTCATTATTACCATGATGCCACATATACTTGCCTAAAAGGGCCAGGGTCTCCCATTGCATCCTAAGTCATCTCCAGTCATCCTGATGAATATCAAGTCATTGAACCCAGATGGCTCTGGAGGAGAAAGTGAGACTGGTGACCTTGCACAGCCCTCCCTCACTCAAATCAAAGTCAACTGTGAGTCATGCTATCGTTTCCCTGATACCACGGTTCTCTTCAAAAATGAAGGATGAACACATCAACAACAACAACTTGGTATCTATATGTGTCTTGTTATGGTCAGCCAGGCATTGGCAATCTCATTCTTGTGATGTGTATGCATATGTATGTGTTTTTCTGAAGTACCTTTATCTTAAGAATATTTACTACCTCTACAACAATAGCCAAGGTCACACATGATCAGACATTTTCTCCTTCCCAAAAGTTTCCTTTAGGAAACACTCTATGTTAGCACAGCAAGGAAAGAAATAGAGTGGAGATGCTGGGCAGGAGGTGGGGGGCAGTTTTGCCTACTAACAAAGAGAATATTCTAGAATTTTTGCTCCCTGCAAAATTCTTAAAGTCAGTATATATAAGGGAACAGGGTACTATAATCCTAGTCACTGTATTTAAAGTTATCCCTTTGTAATTCTACTATAATATCTACAGGATACTAAAGGATAAGGAAAATTTTTTTAAAGAGTTCTGGTGGTACTTATTTTTTTCCAATTTTAATTAAAAATTTTAATTTTTTTTTAATTTTGAATTTCAAATTCTCTCTCTTCCCTTATCCCTCATTGAGAAGGAAAGCAATGTGACACATCTTATACATGTGTAGTCATACAAAATATATTTCCATATTAGTCACGTTGTGAAATAAAACACAGATTTCCCCCCAAAAAATAATAAATATTTTAAAGTATGCTTAGATCTGCATTCAAACTCTATCATTTCTTCCTTGGGAGGTGGACAGTATTTTTCATTATGAGTCCTTTAGAATTGTCTTAGATCATTGTATTGCTGAGAACAGCTAAGTCATTCATAGCTAATCATTGTACAATATTGCTGTTGCTGTGTACAATGTTCTCCTGGTTCTGCTCACTTCACTTTGCATCAGTTCTTGTAAGTCTCTAGGTTTTTACTGAGAACATCATGCTTATCATTTCTTATAGCACAATAGTGTCACAATCATATACCACAACTTATTCAGCCATTCCCCAACTGATGAGTATCCCCACAATTTCTGATTCTTTGCCACTATAAATGGAGCTTTTACACATATTTTTTGTACATGTAGGTTCTTTTCCTCTTTTTATCTCTTTGGGATACAGACATTGTAAACCCAGTTATTCCTGGGTCAAAAGGTGTACCTGATTTTATAGTCTTTTGGAAATAGTTTCAAATTGCTCTCCAGAATGGTTGGATCAGTTTAAAACTCCAGCAGTAGTGCATTAGTGTCTCAGTTTTCCCCATTCCCTTCAACATTTGTCACTGTCCTTTTCTGTCATATTAGCCAATCTGATAGGTGTGAAGTGATACCTTGAATTTCTCTCAAGAGTGATTTAGAGCACTTTTTCTTTTGACTATAGATAGTTTTGATTACTTTGTCTGAAAACTATTTGTCCATATCCTTCAACCACTTATCAATTGGGGAATGACTTGTATTATTATAAATTTGACTTAGTTCTTTACATATTTGAAAAATGAGGACTTTATCAGAGACACTTGCTGTATTTTTCCCCAGTTTTTGGCTTTCCTTCTGATCTTGGCTGCATTGATTTCATTTGTGCAAAACCTTTTTAATTTAATGTAATCAAAATTGTTATTTTACATCCTATAGTGCTCTTTATCTCTGATTTGGTCATAATTTGTTTCTCTTTTCCATAGATTGTACAGGTAAACTATTCCATGCTCCCATAATTTGCTTATGGTATCACAACTTGTGTCTAAATCATGAACCCATTTTGACCTTATTTTACTATACAAAGTGAGGTGTTGGTCTATTCCTAGTTTCTGCCAAAGTACTTTCTAATTTTCCCAGCTGTTTTTGTCAAATAGTGAGTTCTTGTCCCAAAATCTTGGATGTGGTGGTATATAAAACATTAGATTACTATTGCCATTTATTGAGTAGTGTGTACCTAATCTATTCCACTGGTGCATTATTCTATTTTTTTTTTTTAGCCAGTACCAGGCTGTTTTGATGATTACTGCTTTGCAGTACAGTTGAGATCTGGTGTGGCTAACCCACCATTCCTTACATATTTTTTCATTGATTCATTTGATATCTTTGACTTTTGTTCTTCCAGATGAATTTTCTTACTATTTTCTATAAAATAGCTCTATAAAATAATTTTTGGTAGTTTAATTGGTATGGCATTGAATAAGTAAATTAATTTAGATAGAATTATCATTTTATTATATTGGTTTGGCCTACTCATGAGCAATCAATATTTTTCCAATTTTTTAAATCTGACTTTATTAGTGTGAAAAGTGTTTTTTAATTATGTTCATACAGGTCCTGTGTTTACCTTGGCAGATAGACACCCAGATATTTTATATTGTCAGTAGCCACTTCAAATAGATTTTTTTTCTTTCTAACTCTTGCTGCTTGACTCTATTGATAATATGTAGAAATAAAGATTATGTGGGTTCATTTTATATTCTGCAAACTTTGCTAAAAGTGTTATTTCAACTAATTTTTTAGTTGATTCTTTAGGATGCTCCAAGTATGCCATCTATCATCTGCAAAGAGTGATAGTTCTTCTTCCTTGTTGCTTTTTGTGATTCCTTCAATTTATTTTGCTCTTATTGTTATAGCTAATACTTCTAGCATGATATTGAATAATAATGGTGATGATGAGTATCTTTGCTTCAACTCTGATCTTATTGGGAAGTCTTTTAGCTTATTCCCGTTACAGATAATACTTGCTGATGGTTTTAGTTAGATACTACTTATTCTTTTAGGAAATCTCCAGTTATTCCTATGCTTTCTAATGTCTTTAGTAGAATTGAGTGTTGTAATTTGTCAAAAGCTTTTTCTGTATCTATTGAGATAATCATATAATTTTTCTTGTGTTTTTTTTTTATTGATAGAGTCAATTATGCTGATAGTTTTCCTAATGTTGACCTACCCCTGCATTCCTAGCATAAACCCCATCTGGTGATAATGTGTGATCTTTGTGATATAATACCATTATCTCCTTACAATTTTTTTATTTAAAAATCATTAGGAAAACTGATCTATAGTTTTCTTTCTCTGTTTTTGTTCTTTCTGGTTTAGATGTTAACCTAGTATTTGTGTCATAACAGAATGTGGAAGAATTACTTTACTTTTGTACTTCCTTTCCCATTTGGCCAATTCTACTTCTTAAGGGGTTTTTTTTTTTAATTTTTGTACATATTTTTCCATTTGGACATTTTTGCTTTTTAAGTTCTTCTCTTCAGTGGATTTTTGTGCTTCTTTTGCCATTTGACCTATTTTGTTTTTCAGGTTTTATTTTCTTCAGTATTTTTTGTACCTCCTTTAGCATACTGTTGACTCTTTTTTCATGATTTTCGTGCCTCACTCTCATTTCTTTTCCCAATTTTCCCTCTATCTCTCTTATTTAATTTCATAATCTTTTTTGAGTTCTTCCAGACCTGAGACCAATTCACATTTTTCTTCAAGGCTTTGCATGTAGCAGCTTATATTCCATTGTTTTCTTCTGCATTTGTGTTTTGATGTTCCCTGTCACCATAGTAACTTTCTATGGTCAGGGTCTTTATTTTCTTCATTTATTTGCTCATTTTTCCTAGCCTATTTACTGACTTTTAACTTCATATTAAAGTGGACTCTGCTCCTGGAGTAGAGGGGAAGTATGCCAAGCTTGAGGGGTTGTTTTTGTCCCTCTATTTTCAGAGCTAGCTCTGGGGTCTGTGGGCTCTCAGTTCTTCCAAGGTGTAACCACTGCTCTCCTAACTGTACTCTAGTCTGTTAATGACCACAAGTAATCTTCTATGTCCTGGAACAAAGCCAAGGGTCCCCAATCCTGCTTCTGTTCCTCATCACCCTGAAACTGTGACCCAGAACCATGTATCAGCAATGCAACAGAGTCTTGCTCCCAGTGCCAGCAGAGTCTCCTGAAATTTCCTTATGAAAAGTTGTCCAATCTCCTTACTGTCTGTGGGCTGAGAGCTCCAAAAACTGCCACTGTTGCCAATTCCATCACTTTCAAGACATGCTGCTGCCTTTCTGGGTGTGACCTTCACTGGACTGTGCTCTATACTCACCCCAGTCAGACAGATCTTTCCTGCTAACTTTCCAAGTTGTCTTGGGCTGGAAACGTTTCACTCCATTCTTTTGTTGGTTCTGTCACTCTGGAATTTGTTTTGAGGTGTTATTTTAAAATTGTTTGAAGGTGAATTTGGGAGAGTTCAGATGAATCCTTGACTTTACTATAATATCTTTGGTCTGCCCCCAGGCCCCAGTAGGACTTTTAACCTAGTAAGTGTGTAGTTGAAATGGTTTGGAATTCCTGTTGTTCTATCCCTCTCTTTATTTATTTTTAGTGGGTTTTGCTGATATGTAAGTTGTAAGGGAAAGAACCTAGAAAGGCAAAAAGTTACTATATTCCCCAGTTCGTATTTTTTTCCAAATTATTCATTTATTTTTAGTTTTCAACATTCATTTCCAGAAGATTTTGAGTTACACATTTTTCTCTCTACCTTTCCCCTACCCCCCACACCTCAAAATAGTGAGGCTATTGATTACCCCTTCCCCAATATGTTCTTTCTCTCTTATATCATCCCCCACTCCACTCCCTAACTTTTTAGTAGGGCAAGATGGATTTCTATACCCTAGTGCCTGTATGTTTTATTTCCCAGTTGAACATTAAAAAAAAAATTGCTTTTGAAACTTTGAGTTCCAGAGTCTTTCCCTCCTTCCCTCCTCATCCACTCCCACTGGGAAGACAAAGAAGTCAACATAGGTTGTGCATGTGTAGTTACACAAAACATTTCCATAGTACTTATATTGTGAAAGACTATATTTCCCTTCATCCTATCCCGCCCCCCACTTATTCTATTTTCTACTTTAACCCTCTCCCTTTTCAAAAGTGTTTGCTTCTAAATACCCTCTCCCCCATCTGTCCTCCCTTCTGTCATCCCCTCTCTTATCCCCTTGCCCCTGTGCTTTCCTATAGGGTAAGATACCCAATTAAATGTGTGTGTTATTCTCTCATTAAGCCAAATTCAATGAGAATAACAGTGACTCATTCCCTTTCACCTTCCTGCTCTTCCCCTCGATTGTAATAGTGTTCTCTTGCCTCTTTTATATGAGATAATTTACCCTAATCTATCTCTCCCTTCCTCCCTATCCCAATCTATTCCTCTCTCACCTCTTAATTTTATTTTTTAGAAATCATCCCTTCATATTTGACTCATCCTCTCTATGTATACATGTACATACATATGCACATAGTCACATATATATTTATACACACATATACCCTCCTATACATACATACATACACACACACACACACACACATACATATGTATTCCCTTCAACTATCATCATATTGAGAAAAGTCTCATGAGTCACAATTATCCTTTTTCCATGTAGCAATGTAAATAGTTCAACTTTCATAAGTTCCTTATGATTTTTTTTTCCTGTTTACTTTCTCATGCTTCCTGCTTCTTGTATTTGAATGTCAAATTTTCTATTCAACTCTGTTTTTTTCATCAAGAATGCTTGAAAGTCCTCTATTTCATTGAACGACCATATTTTCCCATGAAACATTATACTCAGTCTTGCTAGGTAGGTGATTCTTGGTTTTAATCCTAACTTCTTTGACCTCTGGAATATTATATTCTGGAATATTATATATACTCAAAGGGTTTGGGCCCTTTGATCCCTTAATGTAGAAGCTGATAGGTCTTCTGTTATCCTGGTTGTGTTTCCACCATACTCAAATTGTTTCTGCCTGATTGTTTGCAGTATTTTCTCCTTGATCTGGGAACTCTGGAATTTGACTATGATATTCTTAGGAGTTTTCTTTTGGGGATCTTTTTCAAGAGGTGATCAGTGAATTCTTTCAATTCCTATTTTGCCCTCTGGTTCTAGAATATCAGGGCAATTTTGCTTGATAATTTCTTGAAAGATGGTGTCTAGGCTCTTTTTTTGATTGTGGCTTTCAGGTAGTCCAATAATTTTTAAATGATCTCTCCTGGATCTATTTTCCAGGTCAGTGGTTTTTCCAATGAGATATTTCACATTGCCTTCTATTTTTTCATTTGTTTGGATCTGTTTTTATAGTATCTTGATTTCTCATAAATTCATTAGCTTCCAATTGCTCCAATGTAATTTTGAAGGAATTATTCTCTTCAGTTAGTTTTTGAAATTTCTTTTCCATCTGGCATATTTAGCTTTTGAAGGCATTCTTCTGCTCATTGGCTTTTTGGGCCTCTTTTGCCCTTTGAGTTAGTCTACTTTTTAAGGTGTTATTTTCTTCAGTATTTTGGAGGGTCTTAGCAGGCTGTTGACTTGCTTTTCATGGTTTTCTTGCATCATTCTCATTTCTCTTCCAGTTTTTCCTCCATTTCTCTTACTTGATTTTCAAAATCCTTTTTGAGCTCCTGCATGGCCTGTGACCAATTCATATTTTTCTTGGAAGCTTTTGATGCAGGAGTTGGGAATTCATTGTCCTCCTCCAGTTCCATACTTCGATCCTTTTTGTCCCCAAGAAAGGATTGCATGCTTGCTCATATTGCCAGCCAATTACTTGACTTTTGAGCTCTTTGCCACATTAGAACTCTGCTTACAGAATGGAGAGAGCTTTGTCCCAAATCACTGTGGTTTTTGAAGCTGCCGAAGCTCTTTGTTGGGTGCCATCTCTGCAGCCCCCACAAGCTCTGGCACACTGGCTGCACACCCCAGGACCACCACCCAAGACCACAATCCAGATCCAAGTAGGTAAAAGCAAGAATGATTATGCTCTGAATGGTCACTTGGTCTCCCTACAATTTGAAGGCCAGAAGCTCTGGAAACAGCCATGTGGCTGCAGCCATCAAGCCTCTGCTGCTTCTTACCCCATGGGCATGGGTCTGGCCACACTCTTCTGTCCCTATTTCCAACAGAGTTCCCCACTGAACTTTTACTTTATCTTTGGAATTTATAGGTTGAGAAGTCTGGAAACTGCCACAGCTGCTGGTGATTCACTCTCCTGAAGTCTGCTCTGACTGGTCTGGGACACCCTGGGGCCAGAGCCATGGTTCACAGAGGACTGTACTCAGCTCCCAGCATGCTGCAATAAACCTTTCCTGTCAGTCTGCAAGGCTGCCTTCAGTGGGAGATATGTTTCTCTCTGTCTCTTTGTGGGTTCTGTAGCTTTAAAATTTGCTTAGAATCATTTTTTTACAGGTATTGGAAGTGATTGGAGGCAGAGCCACCACCAAGTTTGTGTTTTAACTCTGTCATCTTGGCTCCGCCCTATATTCCCCATTATGAATTGTGAACTGCTTGACCTCCAGAGTCCAACAAGAAAAATCAACTGATCCTATGTTTTCAGGTTCAATATACTTGCTAGATCTTTCTTAGAAGGCTTCTTTAGTTAATATGTGCCCAATAGATACCTGACCACATATTCATAAAAAAAAAACTATAATATTAGATCTACCACGAAAATATATACTTAAATACTGATCAAAAACTTAAGATGAAGGAACAAAGCTCAAATAGAGGTATTTCAATCACCAGACATCAAATGGGAAGAGTGATACAATAAAGATTATTGGAACCTTCATTTTGTTTATGAAATTTAATTTAATTCAACCAATATTTATTAAGAACATACTATGTGAAAGGCATTATGTTAAGGGGATATGGATATGCAAAGTTTAAAAAAAAATTTAGTGCCTTCCATCAAGAATGTTGAATCTAGGGTGGACACAAATAACATTTGAAATGCATCCAGTGATGCTATATGTTTGCAAATCATGCCACACCACAATCTCTGAAGAATCAAAATTGTTGGGGACCCAAAAGACAACAGAGAGACATGGGTATAAATAAATTGCAACATATTGTCATCAACAATGATCAGCATAAAATAATGACATAAAAGCTACCAAAAAACACCCAAATGAATATATGATTTCATTGGTGTTTGTGAACCCTCCAAAATGCAGATCCTCATTCATTTGTATGAAAATCTCATGCAATGTCAATGTCCTTCCAGAAGTTCAGCACAAGGTTTCTATACAATGTGCTGAAGGCTTCCTTATTTACTCTGGAAATCCAGAAAATTCTAGGGAAACAAATGAATCATCAATAACCATCCCTCACTATCAATATATGACAAGCCAATCTTCTTTTTTTTTCTTTTTTTCAGCACTCATTTTTTTTTCTGATATCTTTTACTTATTAAATATATCATCTAGGAACATGCGTATTCATCAAAGGAAGTACACTGGTTACATAATAAAAATGGCAGATAATCGGTGGACAACCAATGTGCATCATTAAAACATTCAAAATGTTAAAAGATCTTAAGGAAATTCTTCAGTGTGTGAGGTGGACCCGCTAAAGCAGATTTATGGAAGAACATTGATGAAAGCTAATGAGAAAGTCAGGTATAGTTTATGATCTGCCAGAAATAACCACCTTGATTATACCTAAGAATTGCTAAAATATTTAACCTTTCACATATTTATTTCACATTTCTAACTTTTAACATATTTTGAGTATTGAATACAAATTTAAGGGCAATGAAGAACTGTATGGTGAGTGTAAGAAAGAATGCTTTTGGAACTTTACACACAAGGAATTACAAAGGCAAAGCAAGGTAAAGGATGTCACTAACGAAACAAATAAACATTGATTGTGATGATGAGAAAGAGGGATAACTTGTAGATCACAGGATTCACTGTATTCCACTGATATCTTCAAAATGTCACAATATAGTAAGCAAAGCCCCCAACATGTGTCCACTCACATGCTTTCTGTAATATCGTGAAGATATCCAAGGAGTATGCAGCTGCACGGGATGGGCAGGGGTGAAGGCAAGGCAATAAAAATTTATACAGTGCCTGCTATGTATCAAGCACTGGGCCATTGGGTTTGCAAATATTCCATTTGATTTTCACAACCCTACAAATAGGGTTTGGATACTATTTCAGACCCTTACTAGCTGTGTGATCCTGGACTTTACCTCTCTGGGTCTTAGTTTCTTCATCTATAAAATGAGAGAACTGGAAAAGATGGCCTACACGGTTCCTTTCAGCCCTAGATCTGAAGTTGATAGCTCTGCATCTGAGGAATATGGAGCAAAGTCAAAGAAAGCTTTATGGTCATAGGAACTGTATTTTTAGTAAATTTGCTATTTGACCTCTAATTTCCTGCCATTCCTCTGGGATTCTCCTAGCACTCAGTGGTCACTGGAGCACACTTTATCCTCTGCATGTCCATTATTTAGTGGTGTGAAAAGATAGATAATAGAGGACAGAAAGTGAGGGAGGGTAGAGAAGGAAGAATGAATATAAATAGCACATCAATGGAAGGAGCTCGTAACTCTAGAGCCATCCTTTAAGAAACCACGGGTGAGGAAATGGAAAATCACTGAATACAGGTAGAATCCAAGGTAGTGTGGGTTTTATTTAGGCCTGCAATTTTCCCATTGTGCTGCTGATGGCTAGCAAATTCTTCACCTGAGAATGAAAGACTTTTTTTGCTGCAATTCCATCGGCTGATATATCAGCTTGCAAGAATGAGACTGTACCATCACAGGTGAATGGTACCTTAATAAAGCAATGGAAAGAGAGCCATGACCCAAACTAGATGACTTCAGGTCTCAAAACTGTAGCTGTCAGATGACATATTAGTTCTGTCAGTTTATATTGTGCTCCTTTCCCAAGGCTTGTCAGAAATCACCAGTTGACACCCTTCTGACACCAAGGACTCACCCATAAACATTATAAATTCAGACATCAATAGGCCTTTTCCTTTAGAAAGAAGCCCAAAGGACATGAGCTTCATGCACTAAGATATATAATTATATAGTAATATCAAAAACAATTCATTAAAACAAATAGACAAAGCTCAACTTTATGTACTATAAAAATGATGAAATAATAATTCATATATGTATACACACACATATACAAATATAAAAACTTAAAGGTAGACAAGATCTTAGAATCCATCTAGTACTGTTTCCTCATTTTATAGATAAGGAAACCGAAACCCAGCAAAAATCACATTAACCTTCTCCCCAATAGAACAAAAACCATTTGGGAGAAGAAACGGTTTCTTTTCTTTTCTTTTTCTCTCTTTTCCTTTCCCTTTCCTTCCCTTCCTTTTTTCTTTCTTTTCATTTCCTTTTTCCTTTCCTTTCCTTTCCTCTCCTCTCCCCTCCTCTCCCCTCCCTTCCTCACCTCTCCTCTCCTCTCATCTCCTCTCCTCCTTCTCCTCTCCTGTCCTCTCCTCCCCTTTCCTTTCCTTTTCTCTTTGTGCTGCTATCACCTAGCATAGTGCCTGGCACACAATAGGTACCTGATTAATGTTTGTCCATTGATTAAGCTACTTACCTAATATCACACATGATGTCAGTGCCAGAGTTGGAAATGGAACCAAGGTTCTCAATCCCTAGAGTGCGAGTATCCTTCCCACTGAACCACCCTGCCATAATGCATCATTTTATGAAGGATTTTCTTTACAACAACCTCATGAGTTAGCTAGTGTGAACATCCTCTCTGCCTGAGGTGACAAAACTGAAATGTGCCCAGGTTCATCGAGCTAGAAAAGAGCAGAGCCTAAGATGGAACTCATGGTCTTTGAATCCAGACTCAGTGTTCTTTTATGATACCACATTATATGGTTCGAATACTACTAGACTACGCATCAGGACTCCTAGGTTCTGCGTCCTGCTTCCATGACTGTGTGATCATTTAATTCACCTAGGCTTCAATTTCTGTATTATCAGAAAGCTTAGAAAATAATACAAGACATATCAAGGCATCTGGTTTGTGTGGGGGTTAGAGCACAAGATTTGGAGTCTGGAAAGCCTAAGCTTGAATTCTGTCTCAAACACTTCCTAGTTCTGTGACCCTGGTCAGGTGATATAACTTCCCTGTGCTTCAGATTCCTCATTTATGAAATGGGGACACTATTTGGGCCTCCTTCATAGGTTCTTGTGAGCATCAATTAAGATAATATTTGCAAAGCACTCTGAAAATGTTACATTACTTCATAAATCCCATCTATATACACTGAAAGGTTGTTGGAGGATGGATTAAGGCAGAGATGTCAAACAACGTGTGATGGTACAGCTAGCAATAGTCCCAAGTGTGACCTGAACCTGAGTAAAATGTATTTGGGAAATATCCAACAAAATAAAAAATACAATAAACCATAGATGAAATTAAAATGTAGTCTTCTAAGTCAAAAGCATCCACAGGAATCCTTATGTGTGGTTTAGTAGCTATGTTTCTCTTGGAGTTTGACACCACTGGACTAGTACATGTTCAAGAAAGTAATTTGACTTAATGAAGTATTATACAAATGATGATGATGATGAGAAAGTAAAGATGCAGTTAGATACTGCAAAACATAAAAAAAAAGATGAAAGTGTGATATAATTAAGGCGGGGGGGGGGGGAGAATCTCTCAGCTCAGAATCAGAAGACCAATGTTTGATTCATGGATGGGCTGTCAAATACATGTGTGACCTTGGGTAAGTAACTTTATCTCTCTGAGCCTCATTTTCCTTGAGTGAAAAATGAGAATTATATAATGAAATAATTCCTCAGATTCTTTCTGCTACTGGAGCCTATGTTTCTATGAAAATTGTTGCTATTTGGGAATGGAATTTAACAAAAAGGGAGGGGGTAATCATCATTTAACAAGATTATATTTAGTACCTAGCATTATACTGAAACAACGTAATAATCCCTTAACTGGTATTATTACCATAGGTGGGAAAGCATGAAAGAGATTTTTTAAAATTATATTTATTGTCCCTGACCTCAGTGAGGCAAAACATGCCTCCTACCCTGTAGGTTCCTTTTGGGAGACAAAACATGCCTCCCAAAGTAATAGAATAATAACTGTCAAGGTGAAAGACCTACTAGGGTCATTTAGGACAAATATTTCATTTGACAAATGAAGCAACTGAGGCCCATGAAAGGCGATTTGCCCAAGGTTGAACAGATGGTAATAAGCCTTAAAAGCAGGTTATGAGCCCAAGTTCTCTGACTTCAAGGAGAGTAGTATGCAGCACCCCACTGCCAATGTCACAAAGGGAGAACAATTACAAGTTGATTTACAGGCATTACATAAGGAATTGTGTGACTCTACTTTGAAGGAAGTTCATTGGTATGCTCAGGAGCGTGTGAGGGTCAGCATACAGTTGTCTTCAGAGATTATTATGTACTGATCAAGTCACTTTCCCATTCCTTGTGTTAGAAGACATGCCATTAGAAACTAGCTCCTGGGCATGGGAGTTGAGGAAAGGAAAGAAGACTTCAGGAGGATTGAGGGAATAGAAAGAAGATTATTGTGAATGGCGGGAGACAGAGAATGTAAGTGATATGAGAAGTGACACAAGTGAAGGTGGATTCGATGCCCAAACTCAAGTGATTTGTGTCTGTCAAGAAAAGTCACTTAAGAAGAGTGATTTGATTTAGTGGAAAGACATAAACATTCTTTGAATTTGGAGCTCCCAGCAGGTCTATGAGAGATCAGAACACATGGTAGAGAGAAGAAGGGATTTGTTTAGAGTCCTAAGGATATGGCTTCTCAGTGATACCGACATATTGGAAAAGATAATGGGTTCAAATCATAGAATTATAAATTTAGAGCTGGAAGAGACCTTAATGGTCATTGATTCCAATCCACCCATTTTAGATATGAGAAAACTGAGTCCCAGAAAAGGTAAAGTGACTTAAGTCACACGACAAACAAATGTCTGAGGACACAGGTGTCCTTGACTCCAAGCCACATTATGCTATCTACAGATTCCATTTAAATGAGTGGACAGATTCTGAACTCACCATAAATCCTTAATTAGAAAAAAGTAACAGACAGAAGTCTATAGGAAGAGAGGGCATACAAGCAGATTCAGAGCTCTGGATCCAAGTCAGATCAGTGGCAATAACACAGATGCAAGTATGTCCCTAATAGCTACAAATGGAGCTAACTTAACATTTATGTTTACATAGCAAGGGAAGGTCATTATGGATCATAGATCTAGAGCTGGGATCAATCTTAGGGCCCCCTACTACAACCCATTCATTTTTTAGATGATGAAATAGAAGCCCCAGGAATTTAAATGGCTTTTCCTAGACAAGACAGATAGTATCAGTGGTAGAATTTGAACACATTTCTCCTGAATTCAAATCCAGACCTAGTTCTGCTATGTGATATTGTATTTGTCTGGAAAGGTTCATGGGAGACATGGGCCTGAAGTAAGACCATGAAAAATGGATGGGCTTTGGCTTAGTACAGAGGATGGGAAAAGCACAATAAGAAAACGAGGCTGATTAGATTTCAGGTTATAAGAAGGAGATATGTTGTACTTGTCTGAGTACTTGTGTGATCTAGGGAAAGTCATCCAACTTCCTTGGGTTTCTGTTTCCTCATCGATAAAATGAAAGGGTTGGAATGGATGGGTCCTTAGCTTTGTCTCAGTTCTGCATCTGTGATCCATAATGACTAAAGGTTTGGATCACTGGTGTAGAGACACCTGATGGGAAGTCCCTGCATGGCAGGTTCAAGCATTTGTACTACCTGGGTTGGGTACCTTAGAATCACATAGGTTTTTGAGGGAGAGAATGATGTAATAAAAACAATAATTTTAAAAAGTTAGCCTCACTTTAGTGTAGAGCAGTGGTTCTCACCCTTCCTGATGACGCAACCCTTTAATACTCATATGTGGGTGTATCTGCATGTGAGTGGACCCCCCAGGAGACGGATAGAGGAGCAGTGTCTCAGTTCCTAAGACTATCGGAAATATGTGTTTTCCGATGGTCTTAGGCAACCCCTGTGAAAGCGTCACTCGACCCTCAAAGTGGTTGCGACCCACAGGTTGAGAACTGCTGGTGTAGAGAATGAATTAGAGCAGGGAGAGTTTGTGACAATAATACTACTTAAAGCACTCTCAGGGGCAACTAGGTGGCACAATGAATATAGCACCAGCTCTGGAGTCAGGAGGACCTGAGTTCAAATCCTGTCCCAGACACTTAACACTTACTAGTTATGTGACTTTGGGCAAGTCATTTAACCCTAATTGCCCTGCCTTCCACCCTCCAAAAAAAAGACAAAAACCAAACAAACAAACAAGAACTATCACACTATTCTGGAGAAGATTATAAGACAATGGAGTAGGGTCAAGATGGTAAGAAAGGAGAAGGGACATTTAAATGTGAGGAATTAAAGAGAAATAATAAAAGTTATTGGTGATCTTAGAGATAGGTTTCAGGCGAGTGTTGGTGATGAGAAGGCAGAAACCAGACTGTCAAACAGTGAGTATTAAGGAAATAGAAGAAGTGGGTGGAAAGTACTTATTAGAGTTTGATTTAAGGTTGGTATTTCTATATTTGTAGTACTATGTTTGGAGCGTTATTCATTTGCTAGAGAAAAAAAAAGTGATCTCATTTTCAAGGTTACCATACTGCTAAATAGGCATGGGATTATTCATCCAGCAAGGCAAGAATTGGCTCCCAGCACATCCAGGGTACTGGCCTTGGCTTCCCACTTTGGGGGTTTTCAGACCCCACATGTAAGTTGAACACATTGTCCCACTTTCCTACAGGTCTCCTTGGCTGTATTCTACTGTCCTCTAAATTTCATTCACCTGTGACAAATAGTTTTATGGGCATTGACTGTAAAGCAATCCTCCTCTTTCAGGATATAAACATTATGACCTTCTCTTGTGAACCAGCTGAAGAAATTGTGACTGAAAACATAAAAATGAAGTACAGAGGCCAAAGGAATATATTTGGGGAAGTGTGATAGAAAGAATACGGCTCTGTGGGGAGGATGGTTTGCCATCTAATTGGGGTTCTGTCTGCAACTACTTCTAAGACCTTAGGCCTTTTTATCTTCTCTGGTCCTAATCTGTGAAATGCAAAAGAACCTTCCTTGCTTAATGCACATCCCAGAAGTTTTGTGAGCATCAGATAAGATCGTGCATGAATAAGTCCTTAAAAGCCTTCATGTGCTGTAAAGATTCAGGGTATTATTACTATAATTATCATTGTTATTGTGACTCATCTGAAGACACTGAGGTTAAAAAAAGAGGCTTGTTTTATGGAGAACAGCTATTTTAAGGGATAGCACACACCTGACCTATGTTGACACAAGCTTCCTCTAGTCTCACACCCCCACTTCCCCCAAGAAAACCCAGTAAGTCACTTTCATTTTCCTTCCTTACCACTGGTACCTTTACAAATCAAAATTTTCCCTTGGTTTTAAGGTCGACTTAAAAAAAGAAACTTTTCCAGTTTAGAAGTTCTTATAAAGGTCAGAATGAACATTCTGCTCATCTCCCGGGATCCACAAGGCTTCCACAGCCCCATCATCACTAATAATCACTCTAGTGGTCACCTGCCACTTCTGCTGAAATTGCCCAGGTGAGACACCCACATCAATTAACTTACTTGGAACGTCAGAAAACTCATCATAAAGGTACTGTTTGAATCTTTTCACTTTTGCCCATTGTGATTGGAAATCTTGAATTAAAGTAATAGAGCAGGGGTGGGGAAACTACAGCCTCAAGGTCACGTATGGCCTTCTAGGTCTTTGGATGCAGCATAGTCCTGCTTATTCCACAGAATCAGTGCCTTTGACATCTGCTCCTGGTGAAGTTCTAGGATGCTCTATTAAAAGGAACAATTTGTGACCAAATGAAAGGAAAAATAAGAGGAGTAGTCACTAAATACCACTAAGACTTCTTTACATTCTCCTCCCTATGCCATCTGCTTTCTAGCCAACATTCTCACCTCCTTCTTCCCAGAGCCATGGACTCCACACCTGGGCCCAAATAGATGAGCTTTTGCTTTATCTTGCAGGGGGCCAGTTCTCCATACCATCTCCTAGATACAAATCAATTTTAAAAGTATTTATTAAAGCACCTACTGGGTATCAGGCACTGTGGTAGACACAGGTATACGAGTACAAAGAATGAGACAATCTCTATTCATAATAAGCTTGCATTTTCATATCTCCTCATGATCTGAGATGGGTTTCCTTCATCTTTTCACATACTCTTCTATAAGTAGTCTTCCTCCATTAGAACATAAGCTCCTTGATGGCAGAGATTGTCTTTTTTGCTTATATTTGAATTCACAACACATAGGACAATGTCTGACACAGTCATTGCTTAATGAATGTTCTATCTATTCATCTATATAGAGCATGTCTTGCCAGCCTAACATCTTTTATTTTTGTTGTCACAGTAAGTAGACTGGAAGATAAGGCAAATGCTTCAGTATTTCTATTATACCCACTTCTGTTCTTTTCACTCTTTATCAATTTCCAAGTCTCCAAATTTGTTCATTTTAATAATATTGATGTTATACTTGGAAATGCTTTTAAAGTAAAAAGAAATATTTTAATAAAACTTAAAAATATAATTACTATACCTACAGTATGTGCAGAATAGTTAGATTTCAGCCAAGCATTTGACAAAGGCTTCCATGTTATCCTTAAGGAAAAGATGGATGAATGTAGGATAGGTGATAGTAGAGTTTGGTGGATTCCAAATAAGATGAATGACCAGATGGAAAGAAGAGTCCTTACTGATTCAATGCCAACTTAGAGAGAGGATTCTAATAGAAGGGCTCAGGGATCTATCTGTGGCCCAGTAGTGTTCATATGTTTATCAGCAATATAGATAAAGGTAGATGTAGGTATCACACTTCTGAAATTTGCACATAACATGAAGCCTGGATAGCTAGCTAAAAGTGAGTGCCACCATAATCAGGATCCAAAGACAACATTCACAGACTAGAACATAGGTCCAAAAATCACGTGACAAAACCAATAGCCATAAATGTAAAAGTTTTTCACTTGTATTCAAATAAATTTAGAAAGTCAAGGATGGAGGAGGCATAATTAACAGTTTAGGTGGGAAAGACCTTATGGTTTTAGTCAAATCTATGCTGAATGTGAGTCACCAGTATGACTTGGCAGTCAAAAGGGAGTTGATGCTGTCATGGGTGGGACATGTCCTACATTTCTTCTGCAAGTTATTTGGAATTCATTGATTTTCCCATAGAAAATACATTATAAATTGTGATTACATTTCCAGCCTAACCCAGAAAGTCTATTTTGTCCACAGTGTCATCACATATAGTACTATTTCAAATAAATCTGATGATTACATGGTTTCTGGGGGAAAATCTGTTCCACATTCAACCTTGGAAGGCAGGAACACAATTTCCCTGCCTTGGGCCCTAGGAATAACAGACAGGGAATAGAAAAGGTAATGTTAGGTTTCTAGCCACTACAGATTCCACAGTACTGCTTAAAATACACATGTTCAGTTAGGGAATTAGTGGCTACAATGTGCCAGGCCTGTGCAAGCTTCACTGTGTGACCCTGGGCAATTTGCTTAATCTCTCTAAGTCTCACCTTTTAGACTGACAAAACAATAATAGTACTTTAGGAGAACTGAAGGAGGTATTATATGTAAAATCATTTGTGACTCTAAAAAATATACCTGTGTATACACATACAAATATGTAAGCTATTATCATTTTATAGAAACAGAACATTAGAGTTAGAAGAAACATTAGCGATAATCTAGACTAATCTCTTCATTTGACAAATGAGGAAACTAATGAGAAGAAGAGGGAAGTAACTTTGTCCAAGGTCAATGGCGGGATTGGTATCAAATCCATTCTTAATGTTTAGCTTTCTCACAACAAGCTTAATGCTTTTGTTTGTTTTTTGTTTGTTTTCCATTATACCATGTTTCCTTTATTGCCATTCTCTGAACAGCATATCTGACATAAAGACAGTCCTGTGTCATGTACCTACTTAGGAATGGCCAAATCTGGCACACATGACACTAGCTCTGAGGAGTCTGATCTACCCATATTTTCCTCCTGCAAAGGAGTTCACTCTGCCATGATGTCATATGGGACAACAGAAGGTGGAGGCTGGGCAGGGGTGTGCTGATGCCAGCTCTCAAGAGTTGATTATTAAATTTTCAGAGTGAGCATTTACACCTCAGGAATCGGCAAATGCTACAAATTAAGCTTTGGTTTATGTTTGGTTGTCTGTCTAGAATTAAGAAAGTGATCAAAAAATGCTAATAATTCAGATTAAATTTAAAAGTGTTATATACACATATATGTATGACAGTGTGCATGTGTGTGGTGTATGTGTGCATGTGGTATGTGGTGTGGTGTTGTGTGCTGTGTGTGTGTGTGTGTGTGTGTGTTTGTGTCTAATTTCCTTGAAAGCCAGTTGCAAAACATTCACCAGAACGTGGCTGGGGAAGTTTAGAAATACCTTGATATAACAGAGTAAACTGTCATTGATTTAAGGGGCATTTTGATGTGGGAAATTATAAACAAAGACCTAGGCTATTTGAGGTCAGACATTATCTGTGAGTTATGAAGGGGATACAAAAGCCATTTTACCACCAGTGCCAATTTAGGATGATGTGCTTTCTAAGTAAAAAGAGGGACCAGGGCAAAATCTCCAAAACTTCCTCATAAAAATAAGAAGGAATTAATTCCGCCCCATTTTTTTTAAAGAAGGGGAGGGGGGGAAAGATTATGTGCATCTTCATCTGTCTTTTTTCATTTATTCTATCTATAAAAACCAGTTGTTACACATGCCATTTGGTCCCAGGGCCATTAGCATATGCTAAAAGAATACACAATTAAAAACACTATTAAATCACAGAATCCTTTAGCTGGAAGGGACATACAGAGATTATTAGCTTCATCTAGCCCCTAGTCTTCCAACAGGTGAGTGATGAAGGGACTGTTGGTTGGGAGAAGATGAGCCATATGAGGACAGAAGTGAGGCTCCTTGAAGGTAAAAGAGTAAAGTGTAAGAGGGGAATTTTAAGGGCAACACAGCTCTTTAAAAATGGAATCCCAGAATCTTTAAGCTAGAAGGTAATTTAAACATCATATAGCCCAAGCTTTGACCTGAAGCATGTATCTATTCCACAGCATCCCAAATAGGTGATCTTTAAAATGTTAAGGACTTCTTTTAAGGGCTCTAATCAACTGAGTGAACCAGATCTCCCAATTGATTCCACTTACAGATTCTAGTTCCAGTCTCTGGATCCCTCTGCATCTCTCACTAGCTACACAAATAGCTATGGCTCTTCAAGTTAAATCAGTAGGTATGACTAGTTTTGAGTTCACCAGTTCAAATTGGTAAGTGGAAAAATGAGGACAATGAATGAAGCATAGTGTCTCCAAACTCACAAAGCCCTCTACAGCCTCTGCTCTCTTAATTTTCCTTATTATTGACCCAGTATGCTTCACAGAGACTTTAATTTATCACAAGTAAGTCATTCTGAAATTTTCATTTGCATCATCCTGATAATTCTCTCTGCCTTGCTATTTGAATTACTCTTTCTTTCCCTTCTTTCCCTCAGAACATTTGTTAATTGCTGGCTATTTTGACTGATGTGTAAGACAACTCTTTTATTTCATTTCTGCCTCTGTTCCTATAGCTCTCACTCCCCATATTTACACACACACACACACACACACACACACACACACACACACACACACGCACATCCTTTCATAGACTGCAATAAAGTTCTCTATCAGTCAAGTTTCATGCCTAGAAGAGTCAGGTGAGAAAAGATATTCTGGGGTTCAAAGGTGTGACTAAAATAGAGGTCAGTTGTACCTTAGTCTACCATAATAGCAGACCCAGATCCTATAAGAGCCTTGCTGGCCTTCTTTAGACCAAGCAAAACAAGTCTAATCTCTCTTTTACATATACTTAATGTCAGGTACCATTTTCTTTCCCCTCATCTTCATTTATTTAGACTAGAGATTTCAATTTCTTTCGAATAGTCCTTATATGTCATGATCTCTTATCCTTTTAGCATGGTGGTTGTTCTCTTCTAGATGGTCCCAACTTGTTGTAATGTTAATGGGATATAAGATCTTCCTGCCCATTAATAAGCCTCATGGTAGAGCCCATTAAGGGAACCTTGCTTAGGGGAGGCTTGTTTATAGGAAGGTTTGTGAAAGCCTTGTGAAAGTCATGAGGGTTGTGATGCCTTCTGGCTCTGAGAAATGTATATATACTCTGAGTTGGTATTTTACTTTGGGAGCTCACTTATAAGAAGTATCTTGTGATTCCCTGGTCGAGATTCTGAGTGGCCATGTGTTCAGAGCTCCCTAACTGTTTGGATGTAAAGGCTCTCTCAATCCAGAGATGTATATAAAGTGTATACTTGATTCCAGCAGTCAGAGCCCTGTCTGTTGGTCTTTATTTCTCTGCTTATTTTTTCTCTGTATTTTCTCTGTTTGTATTTTCTCTGAAGTTCAAGGTGCTGACTTTTCCCCTGAACTTGTGAATGTAATTTAAAAAAAAAAAGATTGTTGAGCCCTTAAATATCTATCTTTCCTAGTAACAGAGATGTAAGAACCTATGCTAGCAGCCATCCTGGGTATGCCAATGTGGTTGCTGCTACACTTGTCAATATCCTTCCCAAAATGAGGTACAGATCTCATCTGACAAGGCAGAAGAGATATGACCATTCCTATTGTTCTGGATATCACGTTTCTCTTAATGTTACCTAAGGTCATTCCAGCTTTTTATAGCTTCCATATCACACTACTGACTCAAACTGAGCTTGTAGAAAAGATTAACAGTTGGGACCTGGAGAAATTGGTTAATTTGTTGACTCTAAATTACCACGTCTTTGTTTCAGACATTGATTATATCTCCTTGATCAGTATAGGTTGGTTTTGTATACCCTTACATGAATTTAAATTGTATTTTATGAAACTTTGGTATGGGAATTGACATTTAGTTATTTATGTTTTTTATTAGATCTAGTTCCCTCTCTTAATGATCTTTAGAGAGGCCCCAATCTGCCAAAAATCCACCTCAAAATATCCACACCTCATACTCAATCCCCAATCCTGGAATGCTACTTCTCCCTTTGGTGGCCATTATTCCCACACTTTGCCCTCTAAACTCCTGCAGACTTCCTGACATAGTCATCTGGAGGTTCCCAGTTCCCCTGAAATTACACTGTGCCTACAAATATCTAACTGATAAGGCCACTGATGATAAAACATAGTGATAGGGCTGGGAAAAGAAAAGGGAGGATGAATGTAACTTGCTCATGATTATACATTAAAAGCACAGGTTCCTAGGAGGAAACTATGGAAGGCAAAGAAGCATCCTGCTCAGTCTGAAATCTAACCAAATGGAGAGGGAAAACTCCAAAGAAGAGATTGTTTCCAAGCTTGGTAAAGGCAATTTTGTAAAAGGAACTATTCCTTAAATTTAAAGTCACTGGCCAATAAGAACTAGGGTACCAGGGGTGGTGGTGAACCTGAGGCCTTGAGGCCACATGTAGCCCTCCAGATTCTCAAGTGTGGCCCTTTGTCTGAATCTAAACTTCACATAACAAATGCCCTTAATAAAATGATTTGTTCTGTGAAGTATGGATTCAGTCAGTCACACTTCAGGAACTGCAGGGCTACTTGTGGCATTGAAGCTGCAAGTTCCCACCCCTATAAGACCTTAGCTCCAGGGAACTTGTTGAATGTGTCACTTGTGTTAACAAGGCATGTCCTTCTTACATACAATTAGTTGAACAACCCAACTGACAGGTGTTGAGGTTGGGGTAGAAGGGCTGTCAGTTTTCTTTGCTAAATTTGAAGAAATATTGCAGTCAATATGGTAGATAAGACACAGAAACTTAGTTGATTTCTCCCACTATTCCCCTCCAAACAACTTTAAAATAATGCCTCATTTAGAATTCTGGAGTACCAGAGACAGAAAAGAAGAAAAAAAGGTCAGGGTGAACCTTTTCCAATCCAATATAATTCAGGAGATTGGTGAGAGGTTTGTGACACCACAGTGGAGACCAGGCTTGAGTGAAGCATATGCTGAGGCAACACCAGAAGCAGGCCTTGTAGATGGCTACAACATGGTAGCAGCGTTTTCAGGGGCTCTCAGCCTAGATTTGGCAAAGAGGGCAGACAAGTGGTCAGAAGGAGAATACAGGGTACTCTTTGCTGGCACTGGGAGCAGGAACCTGTTGCAGGTTACCCATATGCAGTTTTGGGTGATAGTTCCAGGGCCAAGAAGTATGCTAGCACTTTTAGTTGCAGGGGAGAAAGGTCCTTTATTAATTGGGTAAAGAATAGAGCACAGGCCAAGAGAACAGTGACTGTATCTCTCCTTAGATCATACCACCTTGGAAGCACTGAAAACTTATAGAGTTCCAGAACTAACTCCCCCATGGGAACAGAGTCTAGCTTTACCATAAGGTTAAGTCAAGAAGTAGGTTGGGGGAAAAAAGCAAACAACAACAACAAAAAGAAACTAACCATAAAACTGACCAGTCTATTATGGTGACAGGGAAGCTCATAATAGCGATCTAAAAGAAGATACCCATGTCAAAACAGCTCTAAGCAAAACCTCAAAGAAAAAAAGATGCAAATAGGATACAAACCAAGCAAGAATTCCTGAAAAGAGCTCAAAAAGGATTTTTAAAATCAAATAAAAGAAATGGAATAAAAATTGGGAAAAGAAATGAGAGTGATATAAGAGAATTATGAAAAAATAGTAAACATCTTGGTAAAAGAGGTACAAAAAACACTGAAGAAATTATTCAGATACTGTGGAGCCACCATTAGAGTTACAAAAATGGGTTCCACATTAAAGGAGTGGAAGTCTTGGGAGATGATATGTTGCAAGGCAAAGTAGAAGGTAGTAGCCTAACTAACAAAACTGAGTATAATCCCTCAGGGGAAAAATTATATTTAATGAAGTAGATTATTTTCAAGCATTATTGATGAAAAGACCAAATCCTAATAGAAAACTAGGTGTATAAACATAACCCTCAAGAGAGGCATAAACAGGTAAACACAAATGATAAATCATAAGGAATTTAATATGGTTAAACTATCTACATTCCTGTATGGAACTTTTATGTAATGTAACTCCTAAGAATTTTTTTCACCATTAGGGCAGTTAGGAGTCTACATAGATAGAGGGTATGAATGTGAGTTAATTATGATGGGATAATCTAAAAAATATTGTAAGGATGAGAAAGATGGATGCACTAGGAGAAGGAGTTAGGTAGAGGAAGAATTGGAGAAATTGTCATAGATGGAGAGAGAGAGACAGAGAGACAGAGACAGAGACAGAGACAGAGACAGAGACAGAGAGAGACAGAGACAGAGAGAGAAGGATAAATAAGGAAAAAAATAGGGTGGAGGGAAATGCACAGTTGGTAATAATTACAGTGAATGTAAATGAAAGGAGCTCACCCATAAAACAGAAACTGATAACAGAATGGATTGGAAACAAGAATCAAACTATAAGTTGTTTACAAGAAACACACTTGAAATAGAAAGACACAAAAAGACCAAAAACAATAAGCAAAGCAAAATTGGTTATGCTTCAGCTGAGGTTATAAAAAAAAAAGGCAGGGATATCAATAATGATTTTAGACAAAGCAAAAGCAAAAATGGACTTAATTTAAAAAGAAAATCAGGGAAACTATATTTTGCTAACGGGTACCCTAGATAATGAAGTAACGTCAATACTAAACATATATGCATCAAATGTCGTAATATCTAAATTCTTCAAGTGAATTCTAAATGAGTTATAGGAGGAAACAGAGAGTAAAACTATACTAGTGGGGGAATTTAACTTTTCTTTCTCAGAACTAAATAAAACCAATTATAAAATAAACAAGAAATAAATTAAGGAGATGAATAGAAGGTTAGAAAATTTAGATATGATAGACCTCTGCAGAAAACAGAATAGGAAGATAAAGGAGTATACCTTTTTAAAAGCTGCACCTGACACCTTCACACAATTTGACCATGTATTAGGGCATAAAACCTCACAACCAAATGGAGAAAAGAAGAAACACTAATTGTACCTTTTTTCAGACCAAAATGAAAAAAAAAAGCATTTAATAAATGATCATGGAACCACAGATTAACATTTAATTGGAAACCAAATAATCTAATCCTAAAGAATTAGTGAGTCAAAGACCAAATCATAGAATACCCCCAATTAATCAATGAAATGGAAATCCTGAAAAAAAAAGGAGAGATTAATAACATTTAAAGTGAGAAAAACATTGAACTAATAAATAAAACTAGAAGCCAGTTTTATGGAGAAGAAAATAAAATAAACCATTGGTTTATTTGAGTTTTTTAAAAAAGAAAACCAGATTACTAGTATCAAAAATAAAAAGGGTGAATTTGCCAACATGAATGAAAATAAAATTAAAGCAAATTGATGAAAATAAATTAAGACAATCGCCAGCAAGTATTTTTGCTCTATTATATGGCAGTAAAACTGACAATCTAAGTGAGAATATAAAAAAACATAAACTGTCCAGATTAACAGCAGAGTAAATAAAATACCTAAATAACCCTAGTTTAGAAAAGGAAATGGAATAAGCCATAAATGAGCTCCCTAAGAAAAAATCCCCAGGACCAGAAAGATTCACAAGTGAATTCTGCTAGACATTTAAAGAACAATTATTTCCAACACTATATAAAATATTTTGGGAAATAGTTCAAGGAGTCCTACTAAATTCCTCTTATGAGACAGATATGGTGCTTATACCTAAACCAAAAAGAATCAAAACAGAGAAATAAGACTATTGATCAATTTCCTTAATGAATACTGAGGCAAAAATTCTTAATAGAATACTAAGGAGTTTGCAGCAAAATATGACTAGGGTCATATTCTATGACCAGGTGGGATTTATGTCAGGAATACAGGGCTGGTTAAATATTAGGAAAAGTATGTATATAATTGACCATGTCAATAACAAAAACAACAATAATCATATAATTATCTCAATAGTTGCAGAAAAAGCTTTTGAAAAAATGTAATACCAATTTCTGTTAAAAGCACTAGAAAGCAAAAGAATAAATGGAGCTTACCTTAAAATGATAAGTAATGTTTATCTAAAACCATCAGCAAGCATTCTCTCTAATGGGTATAAGCTAGAAAAACCTTGCCAATAAGATCAGGAATGAAATAAGGATATCCATTTTCAGCACTATTATTCAATATTGTACTAGAATGGCTAGCTACAGCAATAAAAGAAGAAAAAGAAATTTAAGGAATCAAAATGGACAATGAGGAAACAAAATTCACCTTTTGCAAATGATATGATGATATATTTGAAGAATCCTTTAAAAAATTAATTTTTTTAATTTTTTGGAATCATCAAAAGCCTTCAATTAGCTAGAGACCAGGCATGCACAATAGTCAACTGGGTTTTAAATAACATCTGTTTTTTTTCCCCTCAAGATGCCTTCACCTAAATCAGTGGTTCTCAACCTTCCTAATGCTGCAACCCTTTAATACTCGTATGTGGGCATTATCTGCACGTAGGCGGACACGCCTGGAGACGGATAGAGGAATGGTGTCTCAGTTCCTAAGACCATTGGAAATAAGACCAATCTTAGGAGAACTCTGTGAAAGGATCGTTCAACCCCCAAAGGGGTTGCGACCCACAGGTTGAGAAATGCTGATCTAAATCAATGGGAGAAAATAAATAGTAGACTGGGCCTATTCCCACTGTCTTCCCTGTCCCATCCCCCAATTATTTATATATATTTGTTTATTTATTATTTATTATTTTATTTATTATTTTAATTATAAAATAAATTTTATATTTTATATAAAAAATAAATATAATTATTTATTATATTAATATAAAATATATATTATATAAATATATATTTACTTACTTATTAGCACACATAGATATATGTATGTGTATACATATGTGCATATTCATACATAAAGAAATTATCCCCAGCATAAACATGTTTGCTCATTAAGAAACTAAGGTATTCCCTCTCCACATGTATTCTGTCCACCACCCCATAGTGACAGGCACTGGGCCAGGGCACACCTGTGTATATACACTTCATATGACACAGTAACCAGGCAGCCCCAAAAGCAAAGGCAAAATGACCCCATTCCTGAATGCCCAAGCTCAGATCTTGGGAATTCACTCCCTTCTCCAATCACTTCTTATCTGTGGTTAGCATGAATAATAAATAGCATTTCTTCCCAGTCTTCTCTCTCTATCCCAGATCATGTCATGCCATGTTTTACTTCCAGTAATCTTTCACAAATTCTTTTCAACCTGTCTTCCTCTGTGGCTTAACTTTTGGGGTTCTTTAGGTCCCCAAAATTAAAAAAAAATAGTAATATAGAAACACCCAGTGCTTCTATACTGTAATATACATTAAAGGAATATCCTTAGGAACTGATCTGGGAAAGAAGGAACGTTTTTTTAGAATATGAATGTGCAGAGTAGCTATTTTGCAGAATGCCTTATCAGAGGTAGATATTTTGTCCATGGGTCCACAAATAAAGAAATAGATTTTGAAACCTTAGTCTGGTTATTATCAATAGGCTCTAAAGGTACATCTGTTGGCAGTATTCAAAATATCTTATTTTAAAAGATGGGATATTATTGAGTATCCATAGTGTGGGTTCAGAGAAAAAGCAGAAAAGTGTGAGCGTCTCTCTAGTGTTTTGGTCAGTTATAGCTTGTGCTGCCTTAGTATAGCATTTGGATCATTTATATATGTCACATATATGACTTACCACAAGTCTTTATCTTCTGCAAGGCTTGGGCTAAGTCTGTCAAAAATGTTACTTTTTATTCATGGGAAAAAAATACCAGGATAGTGGGCTCAATCTACAAGCAATTGATGAACAATATTCATTGAATACTTACTATGTATGAAGTGCTATGTTAGGTACTAGAGATTTGAGCACATTTTTTTTTCCTTTCAACAGTATTTAAGGAATTGTATGTCAAGGACAAATTTTGTTGTTCAGTCATTTTTCAATCCTGTCTGACTCTTCATGACCCCATTTGGGGTTTTCATGGCAAAAATACTGGAGTAGTTTGCCATTTCCTTCTCCAGCTCATTTTATACATAAAAAACTAAGGCAAACAAGATTAGGTGACTTGCCCAAAGTCACACAGCTAGTAAGAGTCTGATGTCAGATCTGAACTCAGGAAAATGAGTTTTCCTGACTCCAGATCCAGCACTCTACCCATCGTGCTAGCTACCTGCATGGACAAAAGGAAAGGGGGGATAATTACCCAAACTGTTTTTTCTATCCTACTATTGATCTTCCAACCATTTTATAACTTTGGCTCCTATAAAATTCATGTGTTCTAAAACAAGCCACATAACTTCTTGAGTTCTCTGTAAAATGGGGTTAGAGTGGAAAGAACATAGGTTTTAGAGTCAGAAGACCTGAGTCAAGTCCTGGCTCTGACCCTAGTTGTAACCATTTAAGTCATTCCACCTTTCCAAGTCTGTTTCCTCATCTGGAAAAGTGGAGATTATAATACTTGCACAACCTACCTCATGGGGTTGATGGGAGGAAAGCACTTTTTTTCTTATTAAGATATTATAGAAATGTGAATTGATCACTGCAACGACATTAAAAATAATAATATAATGCCAAGGAAGAAACTAAGCTACCATATATGTGGAATCTTAAGGCAATAGAGACTTTCATGGCTCTGCTTATTGTGTTTTATGAGAGAAGTGTATGCAAACTGTCTTAGTAACACAGAAACATTCCAATGAACAGAAAATAGGAATAAAAATGATCACTTAAAATGGGCTGGACACAGTAATTACCCAATATATCCTTTTTAAAATGAATTTATTTTAACCTGAACTATCATCCATGTTATATATAATTTGAGAGCAAGTTTTCATATTGCATCATCTACACTTGGATAAGTGGCACATCTGTACATCTGTAGAACTCCCCTCCTTAAGCATTTTGTGTGCGTAAGCATTTTAATGTACATGATGATCTCATAAGGTCTGCACAGCAAGTGAGGAAGGAAGGGAGGTGTAACTCTAATTCCTACTTTTCAGTTGGGAAAATGGAGTCTTGGAAGAGTGAGATGACTTCACCAAGAGCATACAGCTAGTACATATCAGAACCAGGAATAGAACCAATGAGTATGACTCCTTCAGAGTGCTCTTCTCTAAGTATGTATGAGGGTTGGCCTATCTAGGACCGGCTTAGATCCCAGCTGACAGACCATAACTCCATCTTTAACCATTTATTGACCTACCTATATACTAAGAAATTCCTAAAAATGAAATAACTGGTTTAGTTAGTTTCATTTATGCAAGGAATGCAAGATCAAATTTACTTTAGCAATCTCATCTAATCCAGACAAGAAAAGTAAGTTAACTTTCCCAATCATAATTTCCTTGTAAACAATATGTGGAGTCACAGTCTAGGTTACTTGCTAATTGAGTGCCCCAAAGGTCCTCCTCTTGCCTGGCCCCAGCAAATCTATGCAGAAACAACAGTCAGATAGTCAGGCAGAGACCTAGAACTCTATGCCTTCAATTGAGGTATGCATCTTATTACATATCCAAAGATACTTCCCTGGCTTGCTATTATGACTCATGGGCTAGGACAGCATATAAGGCTATAACTAGTATTTTAAAAGTGGGCAAAAGGAGATAAAGAAGGAAGAGATCAATTTTCTCTCATCATCAGGGATGGCTTTGTTACAGAAGGGTGAGGTCTGAAAAGTAACTACCATTTGGATAAGTGGAATTGGGTAGAGAAGGAGCAGTGGGTGGGGCAACCAGAATGCTGGACCAGGAGTCAGAAAGACTCATTTTCCTGAATTCAAATCTGACCTGATACTTACTAGCTGTGTGACCCTAGGCAAGTCACTTAGCCCATTCAGTTTCTTTTCCTGTAAAAGGAACTGGAGAAGGAAATGGCAAACTACTCCAGTATCTTTGCAAAACAAAACAAAACAAAACAAATAAACAGAAAAAAGCCAAATGGGGTCACAAAGAGTCAAACATGACTGAAACAATTGAACAGCAAAAGGACCAGTAGGCACAATCTCAAATTGAAACTACATGAACAAGAGTACAAATTTAGGGATGGACATGCCCTGAGAATATGAAAGAAGAGACTGGAACAGAGAGAATTGGGAAGGAAGGGAAAATACATTTTTTACACTTATAATTCAGCAACATTCAGCAGAGCTATGAGAGGAAGGCAGAGACAAGTTATTATCTCATTTTTAAGATGATTTGCTATGATATACTCTTTTATTGTATCATGAAGTTTTGAAGGAGTACATTTCTTCCTGTAGGCAGTTGTGTATTTTCTGTCTCTATATACCAGAAGGTCACAGCATTCATGCAGATGAGGAGAGGTCTTCCCTATATTGCAAGATGATGACTCATGTGGACTGAACGGCACAACTGTTCAATAGTATCTCAACAAGAGAAAGCCAGGAAAGGAAACTGAAATGATCACTTATGGATACCTGAGGATTGGAGAACAGCATCATAATGCTTAGGAATTCATGGTATCTAGCAATAATATAATCAGGAAACATTAGACAAAAGTATGTAAAATATGGAGGAAAGAAAATCCAATTAGGAGACAAGAAAATTGTGTTCATACTCCAGTTGGGTCATAGGTCAGTCATGTGACACTGGGCAAGTCACTTCCACTTAGTGGGTCTTAACTCCCTCACCTATGAAAGATTATAAGATTGGAGTAGTCATTCTCTACCCAGACATTCATAAGGAAACCTATTCCTCCTATTAGAGAAGAAACCAAAGTGATGAAGTCTGAAACAGGCTTGTCCACTAGAAGCAGTACTTGCCCATATAGGCAGCATCCCTTTTGGTGCAGTGATAGGATATATGATAAATAAACATCACCCTGCAGTCCTTGCCCTGGTAAGGAGCAGGTACCATTGTATAGACTCTATTCCACTCAGTAGTGATTGCACTACTTATCTATATGTAATGTGCATGATGAATGAACCAGTTCTCCATGCTTCAGTCCACACGATGTTGCAATGGCAATTCCAAACAAAAACCATTAATATTCATGTTGTTCTTCATTTTAAAAACATTTGGGTGCATTATTCTGTGTGTGTACATGCAAGAGGGTTCCCAGTGACACCGCTGAATCAATCCCATACAAGCTGAATGAAATAAATAGCCAGAGGTCCTCTTACAGCCTTTAGGCTCCAGCATTTTAATCACCCTTTCAATTTATTCCTCCTAAAATGCTTTCATCCGTAATGATGATGAGGATGTTGTTCCAGTGACTTGGTACAGCTGTTTCTGCTCTGGCTTAGGATGGAGACATACTCTGGTGATATGTTTAATTTTCCAGAACATTTGCACACCAGTAGGCTGTGATTTATTTTAAAGAATATAAGCACTATTGAAAAAAAAAAAGACCTTACAAAGACAACCTCTAATGACATGTAATTTAGTGCACTGGGAAGAACCCTGAAGTACATTCTAGCTATGTGGTTCAGTGGATACAGTGCTGGACCTAGAGTCAGGAAGATTTCAGTTTAAATGTGGTCTCAGATACTGACTAGCTATGTGATCCTGACATGTTGCTTAATCTCTGTATGTCTGTTTGCACAGTTTTTAAACAGGGATAATAATAACATCTATCTCCCAAGGTCATTGTAAGAATCAAATGAGATAACATTTGTGAAATAGTCTTGGTTCTTCAGTAGCTAGTTGTCATAACAGAAAAGACAATTAATTGCTCTGGGTTTTATTTTCTTCATACATAAACTGAGAGAGGTTAGACTAGATGATCCCTATGCTCCATTGGTATATAATTATGTTTGGGATGAAAAACACCCTTCATCCTTAAATTATTGAAAAAGTAAACAGAGAGATCTCTTAGGATAAGAACAGGAGTTTATTCTCTTCCCTGGGAGAAGACTCATCATGGAGAAGAGGCGTGTTACAAAAGACAGTGCAAGAATTTACAGTCTAAAGTAGTCAATCCCCCTTCCTGACTGTCTACTCTCTCCTTGGTTGAGAGTCAGACTTCACCAAATTCTCCCCCAAATGAGACAGCAAGAAAAGGGGGAAGAGGGGCCCACCAAAGTGGGAAAGCAGACAAAGAAAATGAAAGTGATTGACAGCAGCAATGGAGGAGGAAGAAAAGGAAAATTAACAATCGCAAATTGAGAAGTTTTCACTTATCCCATACAGTTGGTACCTATAAGTGTGTGCTGTTTTACCTCACAGAATGTAAGCTCCTTGAGGGCAATAGCTGCTTGTTTTGTTTTTTTCATTTGTTTATTTTTTTGTTTGTTGTCATTGTATCTTCAGTCCCTGGTTCACAAGAATTTCAGAATGCTTATTCATTGACTGATTAATTTCTTTTTAACTCAAAAATCTGATGAATTTATAAATTAGCAAGTGGCAGCATGTACTAGCTGGAAGGAGCGATAACCTTAAGTTCAAATCCTCCCTCTGGTATTGACTAGCTATGCAACCACGGACAAATCATTTAACCTCTCTCTGAGTCTCTGGCAGCTCTCTAAGTCTAACATTATGGACAGATTGAGATTTATGATGGGTAGAAGTTTCCACAGCTATAGGTGGGCATTGATATATAAATCCCCCCAAAATATGCTAAATCTCTAATCTAAGGATAGCAAGTTAGATCAGTGTCCACAAAGCTGCCTGAGAGCATTAACATGATGGGAGATCATGTCACTGGAGATTCTAATGGGGAACATTGTCACTTAGAAGTCCAATGTCATTGATCAAAGTGCTTAGGGCAATCAACAAAACTTGTTAATATGGTAGCAAACCTAGCCTTGATTAGCAAACCTGCCTTCAAAAGTAGGCAGGGCATGTAATTCTGTAGTCTGAGGTGTTCCTGAGAAAGGTCTTACTTTCTCCCAAAATAGATTTATAAATTATAAATCAGTACCTAGCACAGTGCACTGCACAGTGTAGTTAGGTACTTAATAAATGTGAACTGACTTGGAACCTAGAACTGAAGGAGACCTCAGAGGTAATCTAGCCTAATTCCCTGATTTAATAGAGCAAGAAACCAAGGGCCAGAAATCAGAAGTGATTAGTCCAAGTTCATACAATTGAACTACCATGGTACTTGAAATTCCCACATCTGGTGAGCAGGGAGAGGGAGAAGAAAGGGAATAGGCATGACAATTCTTTACTCATTAAGCTATCATGCATTAGCACCTTAGAGTTTGTATTTGACTCAGTCTATTCACAGAAAGAACAGCAGTCAACCAGTGAGTTTTGAGAGGGGAGGAAAAGGCAAAGGATTGGAGAAGGAACAGGAATATGGGCAGGTTAGGCCTGGATGGGTACCCTAAAATGAGGGGTCCTGGTGATCTGCAGGGCACCTGCAGGGAATTAGATGCCATTGTGTATGAATGAAGAAAATTTGGGAGTAGGAAAAGAAGGCCAGAAGATAGAAGAGAGAGGGATACTGGATCAAATTTTCACCTGCTTCATAATTTTGTTAAGATCAGGCTTAAATGAGGTGGAAAGAAAACTGGATATGATGTGAACTCTGGCTCTGATCTTTTTAGCAGTATGGCACTTGAAAAGACACTTAAATTCTTTGAGCCTGGGGGGGTGGAGCCAAGATGGCGGCATAGCAGCAGCAACATATCGCAGCTCTCACATAGCCACCCCAAAATACCCATAAAATAGGACTCTAAACCAACCTAGAACTCCAAAACACACAAAGATACTTCCCACTAAAGTCAGCTCGGCTACAAGGAACCATATCAGCACCGCGAACCAAAACCAGCCTTGCCTGAAGCCGCTGCTGAGCCCCGGTTGCGGCCGGAGGAGAGGAGCAGAGACCAGATTAGCTGCAGCTGCAAGCAGTGTTGAGAACTAGGTCAGTGGGACTTGTGAGGTCTTGGGAGAAAAGCAGTCTGGCCAAAAAGGCCTCCAGAGCGGAAAAGCGCAAGGCAGAGATTTTGCACCCGCCTCTGCGTTGCAGCTTCCCACCCACAGCCTAAAGACAGCAGGGGGACTAAGTGATTGTTCTAAGGCCAGAGCTCTCATGTTGAGCGGCCTGGATCCAGATCATTGTCTTGGGCCCCAGTCTTGGAGTCTTCATTATCCAGTGAGCCGGAAGTAAGTAGGAAGGGTCCCAGCACCTTCCTGAGAGCTATGACAGCCGGGAGGACCCCAGCAATTTGGGACAGAGCTTTCCCTTCTGGAAGCAGAGCCCCACAGAGATTTTAAAAAAAAAATCATGGACCGACCAACCATGAGTAAGAATAAGCATAAGAAGCAAAGAACTGCAAACAAACCCTAGATTCCTGCTTTGGGGAAAAGA
>CM053580.1:273462294-273493723 GCA_028627135.1 Pseudochirops cupreus | reverse complement strand
GGAAGATCTTCAAATCCTAGTATCGTTACAATGACTAATATTTGGGTCTAGTAATTCAAAACAGTTCTCTATTTAATTGTCCAATTATCTAGCTCACATCTTTTCATCTGATCTATAAGGATAATATGAGATTCACATACCTCTGTTTTTGGTTTTTGTTTGGGGGAGGGGTGTGGGTTTTGTTTGTTTGTTTTCTAAATCAAGTATTTCTCTTTCTACTCATCTAGTAACCTTTCCAAAATTCAATGGGCTAAGGTGAATATAGGACAGCTTATTCTTGATGAAGCCATGTTGGTTCTTTGTCATCATCACTTTCTTTGCTAGATGTTCACTTACCATGACTTCAGTTATATTTTACAGAAGTTTTTCAGTTATCAAAGTCATTCTTATTAACTTAAAATTTTTCAGATTCAATTGCTCTTCTTTTTTTTTTTTCCACTTTTCACCCTAGTCCTCTGGTAACATTTTCTTGGCAACTTAAGAAAAATGGTCATTGAATTTAGTTAAATTAATTTAATATCAAAGATCATGGACAGTAGTTTAACAATTATATCCACCAATTTTTTGACACGTAAGGATATAGTTCAAACCTCATAATTTAAAATTCCTTCAAGGACACCTAGGTGCCCTCTTACTGTTTCTTTACTAATCTCAGATAGGTAGTAGAAGATCATTTTACAGATTAGGAAACTGAGTCAGATAGACAAAGTGATTTGCTCAAGAGCAGTCACTGGGTAAATAGTTCAGCCTGGAATTTAACCATGTATGGTTTTCAAATTCAGTGCTCTTTCCGCTATAACTCACTGCTATTACAATAGTGACAACCCCTAAAGATTTACAAAATACTTTTTATTATTAGCTGATAGATATGTAATGATTAATGGTTTGAAAAGTTCTTTATATAAATTTGAATATTTACTTATCAGATCACAGATATAGAGCTGGAAGGAACCTCAGTGGTTAAATATGCAACCTCCTCATTTTACAGATGAGGAGCCTGAGGTCTAGGGAGGCTGTGATTTGTCGCAGGTTATATGAGTGAGTTTCAGAGTCAACAGTGGCATTTCTTCCCAGGTTCTTTGACCACAAAGAAAGTGCTCTTTCAATACAATGGTTGCCACTTTGGTTTCTGCTACTTCTGGCTCAGACATAAATTAAAATTGAATTTATCTACATCATGCTTTAAAAGTAGATTGTTTTGGTAGGAAGAGGTTAGGATGAAGATAAAATGAGAGTGGAGGGAGGTCCACTGCTGTAAAAGTGAATCTCCCCATTGTTTAAATGACAACACTTCAGCTGTAAATGCATTGTTCTTTTTAAGACCCTAGACAATCTGGCATTTTCTCACTTGTCCAATCTTCTCCCTGGCAATTGATTTTGCAATTCTTTTAGCTTGTTGACCTGTTCTGTAATCCTTAAAAATGCCACAGTCATTACAGCATTTAGTCATGCTGTTCCCTTCATCTGGAATGTCCTACTTTCCCAAATTTATTCTCTTCTTTATGATTCAGCTCCAGGTCTGTCTCCTTAATTATTCCTCAATGCCTTCTCTGGTTACTGAAACTCGTACTGACTTTTGCTTTTTCTCAAATTAAATTGCAGTGACCTCACTTACCCAACCTAAAATGTGGTTATATGAAGTTTAGTATTATTCTCTAATTGGTGCTCTGAAACAAGTATCTCCCATCATGATTTTGTACTCTGTGACAGCAGGGGAGTTCTATTTTATTTCTGATACCTTCCAAACATGTGGCAAAGCATTGGAAGGCCAATAGATATCCTTGGGGCAGCCAGCTACTGCAACAGATAAAGTACTGGGATTAGAATCAAGAAGAATCATCTCTGTGAGCTCAAACTGAGCCTCAGACACTTACTGTGTGACCTTGAGTGAGTCATTTAACCCTGTTCACCTCAGTCTCCTCACCTGTAAGATGAACTAGAGAAGGAAATGGAAAAACACTCTAGTATCTCTGCCAAGAAAAGCCCGAATGGGGTCACAAGGAGTCAGACACAACTGAATAACAACAAAAATATTCTTTATTTCCTTCATTTCAAATTATCAAATTAATAGGAAACACAATAGATTTAGAGTCAAAGCATCTGGATTAGGATCTTAGCTTTTTTATATTCTATGTATATGACTTTAAGCAAGTACCTTTACTTTCCAGGATACCAATTTCCTTATTTGTGGAACCTGATCCTTATTCTTTCTAAAGATATAATTTTCACATATCCACAATCACTGACGTGCCAATCCTATAATCACATTCTTTTACATTATTTCTTAATTGTTGCTTTAAGAAAGTATATCATATGCTGAATTTCCTTAATATATGTTTAGAATTGCATATCTTGTGATCGCATGTCATTACAAAAGCCTTTTCTTCTTTTTATTTCAAATGATGACACTTCTATTGTTCTTTCTTTTATAAACCTAGTTGCTTATTTATACCCTGTGATCCTTGGTGGGTAGCATTGTGTTTGTATTTTTCCTCACTGTTTATTTATTATAATAAACTTCTATAAAATATTAAAAGTTAGAATTTCAACCTTGCATATCTGGAATAAAAGATAGGCAGCAGTGCCTGTTTAGAAGGGAACTGGGCTTTAAATATTGACATTTTCATGGTTTGAAAGGTGATCCAGAAGGGCATTTAGGACTCCATGCTCCTGACAGATCTGAATTTTTATCAAGGAACCATGTCTGCCAGAGGCAGGCCCTGCCACAAGGCTTTTCTCACAGTATTATTTTTGCAGGACTAAAGACTATCAATGACTGGTCTCTAGGGAAATTCTTTGACCTCAGACCTGTCTCAGTTTCCAAAGCATCCTTAACTATTGTGCAATTATCACAGAGCTTTGTGATAAGCCATCTCTGTAATGATATAAACGTATATATAGAGAGGGTATCAACAAATTTCACTGAATTTAATAAATATATTCATTCTGACATTTTATAGGAAGAGAGATGATACAGCTTGTCAGTGCAAGAAGGACTTAGTTTGAAATGTTCAGTCACTAATGGAGGGGACCAGGAAGAGGGATGATAGAGAAGGGTTTGTTCATGCCAGATAATGAATTTCTACTTGAATGTGTGGACACCTGAAAGGCCCTCATGAGACCAATAGTCTACACCATGCTGAACCCACATAGAATCTGTCCTTTGTTCACAAATCTTGTACTCCAACTGAGGTGGTCTGTTTGCCATGCCATGAGTCATTGTTATATCGGTCAAGCAACAAATCTATTAAACACCTTGTATGTGGAAGATCCTACACTCACAACTATAGGGGGGATTTTTTTTATAATGAGGGGAGGGGCTATAAAGACATGACAAGGCATGATCTCTGCCCTCAAAGAACTTTCCAGAACTTGAAAGGGAAGGGAAGCAGCTTTGCAAAGTGGATAAGCTCTAAACTTGGAGGCATGTGACTGAATTAAAATCCCATCTCTACTATTTACTAACTGTGTATGGAAGCCACTTAGCTTCTCTGGGTCCCAGTCTCCTCATCTATAAAATGTTGTTTGGAATAGATTATTTCCAAGGTTCCTTCCAGTTCTAAATCTATGATCTGATAAATAAGACTAGTAAGAAGATAACATCCAGGCTCTCAATTCTTGAGCCCAGGTGGAACAGAGGGGAGGGGGAAGATGGGCAGAGGCCCTCAAGACCTCCACTTCTAATACATGGTGTGAGTAAAAATGTTGCCTTTATCTTCAGATACAATTGCAGCATGAGCCCAGGCAGGTGGTGAAACATCTCCAGCTTTGCAGCTAATAGAAAAAAGGTTATTTTTCTCCCAAGCACATGGTAGGTTTTTTTAGTAATATGCAAACCATGTGAACAGTAGTATGATCACCAGTTAATTCACAAATCTTAAGCTCAGAAAGCAGCATTTAGACTGAATCAGGTAAAGGATCTAGAGTCTCTTACACACACACACACACACACACACACACACACACACACACACACACACACACACACACACCTCTTCTGTCTTCCTCAATCCTGAGTAGATCTAATAAAGATAGAAACAAAGACTAATATAATTCATTTGGAGCTAGGAGCTACATCAATAAATAAGCATCAGTTTTTCTTTCAGCTTTCTCTGTCTATATATTCTTCTTCCTTATTTGAGTAAACGGAACCAACTGACCTATATCATAAGATAGCTATATGGTGGTGTTTAGTTATTTTCAGTCATATCTGATTCTTTGTGACCCTTTTTGGGATTTTCTTGGCAAAGATACTGGAGTGGTTTGCTATTTCCTCTTCCAGCTCATTTTACAGATAAGGAAACTGAGGCAAACAGAGTTAAGTGATTTACACAGCTAGTATGTGTCTGAGGTTGGATTTGAACTCAGATCTTTCTGACTCCAGGTCTGGCTCTAGCCCACGGCTCCACTTACTTGGTAACTATGATAAAGGAAAATACTCATTAATGTGAATAAAGCATCACATACCACCTAAAACAAACAAACAAATCACCCAGCATCCATACTTAGAAGTCACATCAAAGATCTGGAGAGCTGACAGGAAAAAGGAGCTACTGTATATTCTAGAACAGGAGAATTAAACAGTTAAAAGCAGTGCACAAGGAAGATTCATCTTGTGGCTGCATGCAGATTTGATTAAAGGTAGAAAAGACTACAAGAAGAGACAAATAGATTTATAGTCTAGTTGTAAGATGAGGAGGGACTGGACTATGATGGTGGGAATCAGAATAGAAAGATAAAGAATGAGGAGTCAAAATAACAGACCCTATGAAATATAAGGGTCTTCCATTCGAACAAAGCTCCTGAACAGTGAAGAAAAATATATATATATATTCTCCAACTACCAAAAACATTCATCTAATTTTAGCATAAATTAACAGACATACAGCACACAGAACAAAGAATATAATAATTTCACAGTTCTCTAAAGAGTTCTGGTCACATCTTGCAATTATATAACTTTGAAACTGAGTCTAGAATATTGTGTTGAGTTGGGGAACAAAATTAACCAATTGTGGTGCTCAGCTAGGTGGCAAAGTGAGTACAGTGCTGGGCTTTGGAGTCAGGAAGATATGTTTTTTTGAGTTCAAATCTAGCCTTGGACACTGATTAGTTGTGTGACCCTGGCCAAGTCACTTATCCCTGTTTTTCTCAGTTTCCTCAAAAACAAGCTACAGAAAGAAATGGCAACCTACTCCACTATCTTTGCAAAGAAAACCCCAAATTGGGTCACAAAGAGTCAGACATGACTGAAAAACAACTGAACAACAACAAATGTGCTTAGAGACAAGCAAACAGGCTAATGAAGGAACTGGAAACCAGAACTGGGGATGTTTATCGTGGAGAAAATAAGAGTTGGGGTAGATAGGGAATTAATTTTTAAATATCCGAAGGATTATTTGTAGCTAATTACTAGCATTTATATAGTGTTTTAAGGTTTGCAGAGCACTTTACAAACATCATCTGATTTGATCCTCACAAAAACCTGGCAGTTACAAATAGTTGTTATTCCCAGTTTACAAATGAGGAAACTGAGGCATATAGAAGTGAAGTGAATCATCTAGGATCACAAAACTCATAAGTGGCTAGTGGCTAGATTTGAACTCAGTTGTTACTGATTCCAGGTCCAGTGCTCTATCCACTGAGCCATCCAGCTGCTTCAGAGAACAGAACTGATATCAATGACTAGACATTACGGAGAGGCAGACTTATTCTCAAAATAAGGAAAACTCTAAAAAATTAAGTTGGTCCATCAGTAGAATGGATTGTCTCTTGAGAAGGATTTGTACCATATTACTGAAATTGTTCAAAGAGAAGCAACATAATTATTTATCAGGGATAGATTTGGATTTGGACATTGGAAGGGGGTGAGGTCATACTAATGGACTTCCTACATTGTCAGCCTCTATGATAATATACTTTTCCTTCTTCAGTTAACCTTGTGAAAACCTGGGCAAAAAACTAAAGACTAGGGAAACAGTGTTTTTTCATAACTGCTAAAAATTGAAAGTAGAAGAGGCAGATGTGAAAATTAAACAGCTGATTAAGAAAATAGTGTTTAGTGATGGTTTTTTTTTCCAACCATTATTCAAGATGTAGAATAATGCAGCTCTTGGCCATGGGAGAAGTACATCTAAAAGAGGCTAAAAAAAATGCCTAGGGACTTGTAAATCAGATCAAGAGGGAATTAATCTGAAAAGTTATGGGGAAAAAGAAATTATGTACAGGTATTGTATTATATACCTTAGGGAGCAGATGGTATGACTTAAGAAGAGACAACCAATGATTGGGAGAAGTCAATAAGGATAACAAACCATGGCCTCACAAATATGTACAAAGGTGCAACATGTATAAAACAAACTAGTGACCTGAATATCCTGATACCAATAAAACTGGACCTCAAAGGTATCACTGAGATTTAGTGGGATCATACTCATAACTGGATTCTATGTCTAGATAAATTTTATTCAAAAGGAACAGACTAGCCTCTTGATACAGTCTTTTCTTGCTTGCAGGAAGCCCTTCCTGCCTGTATGTGATCTGAAAGACATTATTCTATGGCTTGCAGGTCCCCTTGGCTGGATTCTTTCTGCCAGCAGAGAGAGACAGACAGACAGACAGACATAGACAATGAATTGTGGACTGATCTCCTCATCTGGCTTCTTCTCACTTGAAAGGAACCCTCCCTGCCTACAGGGGATAGTAAAGATACATACTGCATCCTAATGCCCAGTGATATTAATAACCCTCCTGAACTCATTCAGCACCGATTAATAAACTCATACCCATTCATGCCCTCCCCATCCCAGTGATACTGAACGTCTAGTTGTCATTATATAAACCTATTCTGTTTCCTCTACTGCTCTTATTCCCATCCACCACATCCCAACCTTTCCAATCTCCATTCAAAGGCTAACCAGTCCTTCATTGTACTACCTGTAATACATGCTCCATAGGTAACAAACTGCTTTCATCTTAAATCTTTTCTTTTCATAATAGTTTCATTAGTAATCTCTTACTGAAACCCAGCTGTGCTGATGACTTGGTCCTGGATTCCCTTTCTAATACTGATTGTACTTTCACTCATTCCCCAAATCATTGACTGATCTTGGAGAGTTAGACTACTCCTTGTTCCCCATTAGCACTTTCAGACTCTCCCATGAACTAATGCTGAGTGAAGTGAGCAGAACTAGAAACACATTGTACACAGTAATAGCAACATTGACTAACGATCAATTGTAAGACCTAGCTCTTCTCAGCAATACAATGATACAAGACAATTCCAAAAACCTCATGATGGAAAATGTTATCCACCTCCAGAGAAAAAAACTGATAGTGTCTGAATGCAGATCAAAGCATTCTGTTTTCACTTTTTTGTTGTATTTTCTTTCTTGTAGTTTTTCCCTTGTGTTCTTATTCTTCTTTCACAACATGACTAATGTGGAAATATGTTTAACGTGATTACACGTGTATAGCCTATATCAGATTGCTTGCTGTGTTGGGGAGGGTAGAGAGAAAGAAAGCAGAAAGAGAAGGGAAAGAGACAGAAAATTTTCCTCTTTTCCCCTCCTCCTCATATCTCCCAGTTACCTTCTGCCACTATCTCCTTCACCCTCATCTCACACAGTGAGATGCCAATTATCCTTGCCAAGGCAAATCTGTCTACATATGCAAATATTCCATCCTGTTTTCTTCAGCAGAATACCACCTCTATTGTTACCATTCTTTCACTTACCTTTAATCTCTCCTTGACTACTGACTACTTTCCTACTGCCTTTGTCTCCCCCATCCTAAAAAATCTTCTGTTGATCCATTGATTAGCTATCATCCTATATCTTTTCTACCTTTTATGGCTCGACTCCTTGAGAAAGCCATGTATATTTGGTGCATCTACTTCCTTTCCTCTTAGTTTCTTCTTAACTCTGCAGTCTGGTGTCTGACATCATCATTCAACTGAAAGCTATCTGTCCAAAGTTACCAGAGGTCTCTTAAGTGCCCAATCTAATGGTCTTTTCTCAGTTCTCATCATTCTTGACTTCTCTAAATCCTTTGACACTGTCATTAACTCTCCTCCTTCAAACCCTCTTTCTATGTTTTTCCAACACTGAACTCTATTGGTAATTTTCTTACTTATCTGATGGCCCCTTCTCAGTCTTTTCTGCTGGTGGTCATACAGGTTATACCTCCTAACCATAGATTCCCCACAGATAAATGTCCTGGATCCCTCTTCTATTCTCCTTCTATAATATTTCACTTGGTAATCTCACTATCTCCCATGGATTCAATTGTCATCTATATGCTAATAATTCATAAATTCACTTATCCAAACCTAACCTCTCAGATAACCTGAAGTTTCACATATTCAGCTGTCTACTGGATATCTCAAACTAGATTTCCTATAAGTATATTCAACTCAATATGTCCCAAAAGTGAGCTCATTATCTTTTCCCCAAAACTTTCTTACCATCTTAACTAAAGTTGAGGGTACTCCCATCCCCCCAGCCACCCAAGCTCACAAACTAGGCATCATCCTCAAATACTTAACTTCCACCTCTCATATCCAATCTGTTGCTAAGGTCGATTGATTTTATGTTAATAATATCTCATATTCACTCACTACTCTCATCTAGCACTGCTTTGATACACGTTATCATTAATTCGTTTCTGAACTATTGAAGTAATCTATTGGTTTGTCTCCCTGCCACAAATCTCTTGCCACTATAGTCTATTTTTCACTCAGCTAATAAAGTCATGTTCCTCAAGTGTATATCTAATCATGTCTCCTCTCTACTCAGTAAACTTCCCTATTGCTTCCAGGGTCAGATATAAAATAAACTATTTGGCATCAAAGCCTTTCATAATGTACACTCCTTTCCAATACTCTTCTGCCTTATAGCCCCATACCCCACTACCACTACCATGTCTTCTTGGAACTAGTGGCATTGCCATTGCTTTCCATGTTATTCCTTACACAGGACACTCTTGGCATTTTCATTGGCAATTTACCATACCTACATGCCTCCGCCTCCTCATCACTGCCTCCTACTACAGTGGGTTCCTTCAAATCTTGGCTAAAACTTCACCTTTTACAAGAAGCTTTTCCTGATCCACCTTAATTATAGTTCCATCACTCTGTTTATTATTTCCAATTCATCCTTTCTAGCACTTGATTATACATAGTGTTTACATGTTATCTCTCCCATTAGACTGTGAACTCCTTGAGAGCAAAGACTGTCTTTGCCATTCTTAGTATTCCCATTTCAGTACATAAAAGGTGCTTAATAAAAGTTTTTTGACTGAATGAGACAAGATACAAAATTGTGGTGTAATAGTCCTTTATATTAAGATACTTTCATGTAAATACATCCAAAAAAGCAAAGTATGTTGAAGAGAATTTAGGTAAGTATCAACGGAGGGACGATATGATAGATGACCTAACCAAAAGGTAAAAACACATGATGAATTAGGAAGATAAATTATAATTCTGGTATTGAGACATTATGTAATAATAATGGAGAAAAAGAATAAATATCTGACCATCTGCTAAAGATTGTTCCCTACTGAAAGCAAAGCAGTGAATCACATTTTTAAGTTGCCTTAATGACTATTTTATTCTTCAAAATTGGAGGAAATGACTAGGAAAGCTGCTATTCTGTGCTTGATTCCAATGAATGAGAAAGACCTAGTTTGAAAAAGGAGAATCGTTGTGAACATTATCATAGAATTGACCACTCTATCTGAAAGTCCATGATAATTCATACATGTACCTTAGATTTGAAAAGAACAGATTTTTCAAAATTTAAAGAAAAGTAGTACCCTCTCAAGTAAATTATTTAGTGGAATTCAGATCAAGAAACCTGGGGAGCTTTCCAGAAAAAAAAAACATTCTGTTATGTCAATCACAAACAAATCTAATTAAGAAGAATCAGGGAGTTGTTTATAGATATCAGTGTGAAAATGCATTGAAGTTAGCAACCAACTTAGATTTTAGAAAGATAACAATAGAAGATGAAAAAAATGGGATATAACTAGCATACACACAGACAAATAGTTTGGCAGAGTTCTGTGAAATAAGGTGGTGAATACTAATGTTCAGAGTGAGCTAAGGCACATGAGGAATAATAAAGATTTTTAAAAGAGTGTTTTAAATCAATAGGAAAGTGAACAAAGAGAAAAAAATAATCACGGTGGAAAAGATGGCCGTAGAAGATTATGATGAGGAAACAAAACCACTCAACTTTTAATCTGCTTCTTATTTCTGGACAATCTTTGGGATCCTCAGAACAATTTTTGGACTGGTAAGAAAAAATAAAAAAATGCTTAATAGGGAGTCAACATTGAAGATAAAGAGACAATAAGAGTATACCAAATATGACCTCAGTGAATTCAAGTAATAAGTTTACAATAAAATACCTAGTGGAGTTAGAGAAAGCATAGAAAAAGGTCATTGTTGGGTTGCAGACAGCAATCTTTGAGAAATACAAAGGAATCAAAAGGATTCCCCCTAGACTGGAGATAGGAAATTTTAATTTTCAAAAATTGGAAGAGAATGTAATCTTCAAATTGTTGGTACATAAACTTTACTTCAATTTATGACAGAATTCCAGAATATATTGTTAAATGAATAGATTATGAGCCTTTGCATCCCTAGTAGTGAGTATGCTGTCTTTTGCCAAACAAATCTTATTTGTCTTTTTTAGAATTATTAAACTGGCTTTTAAGGATTTTTTCCATAGAAATGGCACCCCTGGATTTCACCAAAGTATTTGACAGTTTCTAATAATAATATCCTTGTGTGAAGGCCAGAAAAAGGTGAGCTGTATTATTTTGTAATTAGGCTGATTTAGACTTGTTTAAATGTCTAAAACCAAAGAGTAGCAATTAATGGATTTATGACAACCTGGAGGGAGGTTTCTAGTTGAGTTCCCCAAGGATGTGTCCTTTCTTCTTTTGTGCTAGTCAACATTCTTATCAATGTCTTTGATGAATATCTAAATTTCATACTTGTGAAATTTGCTGATGACATGGACTTTGAGGGATAACTAATACATAAGAGTCAGAATCCAAAATGGTCTCAATGGGCTAGAGCAAAAGACCAATTTTATGGCTTCAGATCCCAGAAGGTCTAGTTTAGGAGGAGAGAATTATCAATAATGCCAAATGCAGAAGAGAAATAAAGAAGGAAGAGGACTGGGGGGAAAAAGTGGATTTGGCAACTAATTGATCACCAGTAACCTTGAAGACTGAGGAGGTTAGAAGCACAATTACAAGGTCCTGAGAAGTGAGCCTGAGAAAATCATGTGAATCTAATGAGTATAGACAACTTTTGCTAAGACTTTGGCTTGAAAGAGAGCAGAGGTATAATATACTAGCTTGAGGAAAGGGTAGGATCAAGTGAATGGTTGTGTTTCTTTTTTAAGGATAAAGGAGAACTGAACTTTTTTATAGCAACAGAAAAGAAGAAACTGTGAATGAGGACAGATTGAAAATTAAGGAGGTGTGACCTTGGGCAAATCACTTAACCTCAATTGCCCTACCTTCCCCCCTCCACAAAAAGAAAGACAAAAAAAAAGGGGGAAAAAAAGAAAATTAAGGAGAGAAGAGGAAGATGATTAAAGAAATGCCTCAGAGGAAATGAGATGGTGGTACTAACAGAGTAGTTGGCATTTGTAAAAGGAGGGGCTACTTTTTGTTTTAGGTCTGGAATGAATGAGAAGATTGTAGAGAATGATATAGAAATAATTTGGAGTGTTAAGTTGGGGAGAATAAGGAACTCATGATGCATAGCTTCAGTTTTGAGGATTTTGATGCTTTGTTTGGTTTGGTTTGGGAGTTAAATATTTGGTGATGTTCCACTAAAAGGAATCAAGACTGTTTTCAGTCTTTTGTATCTTAGAGAATAAAAGGGATGATAGTACATTCTGAAATTGTTACAAAAACACATTAGTTTTGGTTTCTGAGGTTGTGGCACACAGAGGAAATTAGCAGTGTGGAAGGGGCAACAGTAGCAAAAATAAAATGTAGTGGAATAGAGGAGAAAAAATAATGAACTTCATTATTTTTCCAAGGGTTGGAGTTAGTTTAAATCTATATGGACGTAGAGCCATAGCTAAGGCAGAGAGACTAGGGAGCCAAAATTTAGAGGCATCTAACAGTACTTTTACTCATCCAGAAAGTAGAAACAATTTAGTTTAACACCTAGTTATCAAGGATAATTAAAGTAGAAGCTACCAGCTGGTTTACTTTGTCTTTTAAAACAGTTGCATTCCAGGTAAGCTTCTCCCATGGTGGATCTCTACCTTTCTTCCTCCTGAACAGAAGCTTCCCCATATTTGTTATCAGTGTCCCACTCAAATGGGCTAGTATCCTTGGGTTTCTCTCTACTCCTCATATAATAGTGTTTTTCTATTTCTCCCTCAACAGGTTCTTACATACCAGGATCTTGTCTCCCCAATTTAATGATTCTTTATCCTAGGTAAAAATGAGTACTGGAATTAATAAATATGGCTCTGACTGGAACATATCTCCTGGAGATGGAAATAACATCCACTATGTATGTAATCTATCCTTTCTAACAGATAGCACCTTCCCAGCTCTGAGGGGGAAATAGATTCCATAGTATAACTTTTAAACTAGGATATAGACCATTTCATATGGCAAACACTTTGTGTGGCCTTATTATTAGTGTACATGACTCAATGTTTTGGATATTTAAAATGAAATAATAAAAGTTGCACTTTCTAGTCCCAAAGAGGGGTTGTGGTTAATGTAATCCACATAATCCCTGATTCTGCAAATACACAATGAACTCTTTGCCCAAAGTAGATGCCCACATATTGAATGATGGCTAAATAAATTGTAGTATATAAATGTAATTAAATATGACTGCTCGTAAGAAACAATGAAGGCTACAAATTAGCATGAGAAGACTTATACAAACTAATACAAAGTGAAATAAGCAAAGTCTATAAATAATATACAGAATAACTATAATAATGTAGAGGAAAAGAACAAAAAATGAAAAAGAATACTATGTAATTATAATCACAAAGCTTAGCCCCCAAAAAGATATGAGAAAACGTGTTTCCCTCCCATCTTTGAAAAGATGGGGTTCTACAGGTATAACACATTGCTCAGACTCTCAGATTTGCTCAATACGGTTTTGCTGAATTCTATTGTTTTTTCTCGTTTATCTTTTCTTTATCATTAAAAGGGAAGGATTGCTAGGGAGGAGATGGGAGAGAATGTAGCAGCAGCACAAACAAGCATTTATTACTCACCTCATTCCAGGAATGGTACTTAACATTGAGGATAGAAAGAAAAGTAAAAACAGTATCTAACTACAAGGAGTTTACCTTCTAATGGGGAGATAACATGCAAACAGAAAGAGAGCTATTGTTAAGGATTGTTAATGAGTCCCCTGAACTTGTCTTTTTGAGTTGCCATTGAGTCCCCATGCCTGGACCCAGAGCATGCAGGAGGCCCTCTACTTATCAAGGATGAAGCCCTTCCACATCTTTCCTACACCCTAGCTAACATAATTTGTCATTTGCACTCCAGTCTGGATTCCCTGTGTGTCCTTGGGAGACAAGACATAAGCAGGTCTGTGCCAGGCTGGGAAAATGCTTGTGCAGTGGGGATTCTTTGCAGATAAGCAGACCCTCCTATCTTCAGAGTCTAGCAGCTCCCAAGGGGAAAGAATGTGGCTTTTGTCATTGCCCTGTTCCTCCCCTTCAGGAGGTGTTTCATCCTTTTCCCATTTTTACTGTGCCTTTCCTCCTCTCACGTCCTGCCTTTTCCTAGTATTTCCTCCTTCTTTTGTCCTGCTGTTATAAAAATGCAAACTTCTATATGGATTGTGATCTCTTTGGATTCCACAGGCCCATTCATTTCTCTTGCAATAAACCTGGTTTTCACAAAAGTTTCATGATTTTATGACTGCCTGCTGACAGTATGCAAAGTAAATGGGAGGTAATCTCAGAGGGAAGACATTAGCATAGGGGAACAAGGATGTGGAGTATCCAAGAGACGCTTAGTGCAGAATGTGGAATCTGAGCTGAGTCTTGACAGAAGCCAAGAGGTGAAGGGTTGGAGGCAGAGCATCCCAAGCGTGCCCACAAAAAGGTGCAAAGTTAGGAAATAGACTGTTTTATTGGAGGAATAGTAAGGACATCTGTGTCATTTGATTGCAGTAGAGTAGATGGGTGAAATAAAGTCTCAGAAGACTGGAAAGGTAGAAAGAGGATTTTATATTTGATAATTGAGGTAATAAGGAACCCCTGAAGTTTATTGAGTAAAGGAGGGTAGTGTGGTCAGACCTGAACTTTAGGAAGATCACTTAAACAGCTGAGTGGAGGATGGACTGGAGTAGACAGAGACTTGAAACAAGGGGACCAACCAGAAGGCTATTGCAATAGTCCAGGTAATGTGATGGTTATAACCAGATGAAGTGATGAGACCATCTGCAGAGCTGATGTTGTCCCTGTGCCTGGTGTGGAATCCTTCCACATTTTTATCTCATAGGAAGCTTAGCTTTCTTCATAACTTAGTCCAGGTGCCATTTCCTACAACCGGCCTATCCCAATTGGTCGCAGTTGCTGGTGCCCTCCTCCTGGAGGGCTTTGTATATATTTGTATTTTTTTTGCATATTTTTGTTTCTCCCAACTTCACCTAGAGGAAAATAAGAACCATAAGGTCAGGGACTATTTAATTCTGGTCATTTTCCTCCAGCACTGAGCATAGTACCAGACATATAATCAGTATTTAATACAGTTTATTTAATTTAGTTGAACTGAATTATGTACCTTGTACAATCTTAGGTATTGTGAAAAATACAGATAAGTATGATAACCCATATGTGAGGGTCTTCCAAAATAATTGCTAGTTGGAGACTGGATTGGGGGGAAGGGGCAGAATCAGATATGTGCAAGTGAGAAAATGAATAATAGAATGAGTACTAGTAATATCCTTAGTAGAAACAAGAACAACCAGAAAGTGCAAGAAACATCAATATGCCCTCTTATACAATTTGGTGACAAGTGAGTGCTATATAAAATAATGGTCACAAAATGTTGTTTAGATAAGTGAGACACCATTTTAGATGTAATAGTCAGGAAAGCCATAATGGAGAAGGCAAGAATTGGACTCAGTAGGGAGAATTTGGATAGAGAGAGGGGAACCAGTCATTGAGGACGATTGGGCTATCAGGGCAACACCATTACCCACATCAGGACACATAGGAAAGACGGATAGAACAGAGCAGAGAATAGCTTCTATAGGTTCTAATATTTAGCTCATTTTCCCTACACTCCTGAAATCATGTTGGATTTAATTTCTCTTTTAATTTCTCATTTTTCTATTCCACAGTACATTTATCTGACAACCATCATGGCAGGAGCCTCAATAAAAGAGAAAGAAAGATCTTTAAAGCAATAAAAAGAAGCCTTTACTAATAGCCCAGTGGTTTTCAAAGTCAACATGTCACACAATGTATGTCTGGGTAAAGCATTTTGTCTTTGGATGCCAACCCCTAAAGTCGAACAAAAGTGCTTTATTTATTCTTTCTACTGCTTTAGCAAGAAGACCGCCATTCTGCTAATGGACTGCCAGCCATTTCTATGAGTGATCTCGAGAGTCCTAGAAAGAGAAGTATCTGGAGCATAGAAAATGTCATGCTCTACTACCCCCATCTCCAGCATTGGTTGGGCAGGTCATGGCCTGGGGACCTGAGAGTAGCAGCTAGGGAGGTGTTCAGGATCCAGCCTTTGTGCATCTGCTCTTTCTGCCTGAATTCACTCCTGGTGGGGATACATATACATGACAGCCATCTCCAGATGTGTAGCCTTGTGTTTGTGTTTTTCTTCCCATCAACCTGCAGATCACCAAGGTCTCCTACATTCTCAGGGAAGCAGGAGTGGCTTAGCTACAGTCCAGATGGGAAGGGGGAAAAGATAAGTCAGTTGTCAAGCTTGGCAAAAAAATGAAGATGTGGGCCATTGGTTGGGGGGTCTTCCATCCTATATGGATTGCATGTCAGTCAGAGAAAGCTAAGAAAGAAATTCACTAACAAAAAATAAGCTGTCAAAACTGTTCTCTCTGAAGTTGTAGAGAAAATCCACTTTGAAATTGTTTAGGAGAAACTATCCTTCATAAAATCTGAGACAAGTGTGACTGTCAAAGGTAGAGGTGTCAATGTGTAGCCTTGGGTAGCAGGCTCATGTGCCATGACTGCTGGGTAAAGAACTGTATCAGAAGAGCCAAAATAAGTCAAACAGAGAGACAGGTAAGTCAACAATCTAGGAGCAGAAAGCAGTGGTTGTAGCCTAGCTGGTGTTCTGGGGCAAGGGCAAAATTGGAGATAAGAAATGGCAAACCATTCCGGCATTTTTGCCAAGAAAAACTCAAACAGGGTCACAAAGAATCAGATGTGACTGAACAACAACCAAAAAATCTTTCTATTTTGGAGGGACTGGTAGGTGGCACAGTGGCTAGAGCACTGGGCCTGGAGTCAGGAAGACCTTAGTTCAAATTCGGCCCTGGACACTAGCAAGGTGCCCCTGGACAAGTCACCTAACCCTGTTTGTCTGTTTCCTTCTCTGCAAAATGAACTGGGGAAGGAAATGGAAACTGCGTCAGTATCTTTACCAAGAAAATCCCTAACGGGGTCATGAAAAGTCAGACATGACTGAAACAATTGAAAAACAGCAAAAAAAAAAATGTATTATGTCAAGCATCATAGCCAGGAAGTAGGTAAGGAGGTAAAATATGCAGTTAAAGTTTTGGAGAATAACATTTGTCATGACTGTCAGAGCTGCCCCTTATATACCAGCACTTAGCACACTGCCTAGTACATAATAGACAACAAATATTTACTGATGGATTATAACAAGACAAATTATGCTTCTGAAATTTCTGCCCATTGTTTCTAGTTTTACATACTAAGATCAGAGAGAACAATTCTAATCCCTCTTCTGCATGCAAGCCTTTCAAATAATTCCAGGCAGCTTTCACATCCATCCTAAGAATTTCTCAAACAAAACTTCCCTGGTTCCTTTAAATGGTACTCAGAGTTCTGGTCCCTTACTATCCCAGTAATGCCCTCTTGATGTACTTTTCATCTATATCCTTCCTAAAATGTGGCAGCTCGAACTGAATACAATATTCTGGATTTGGTCTGAGCAACCATAGTACAATAAGATTATCATCTTATTCTAGGTTTTCTGGGCTTTCATATTGTAACAAGATCAGATTAACTTTTTTGACCTTCATGTCATACTGTTGACTTCTATGAAGCTTGTGGTACATTAAAGCTGTTGGATCTTTGGCACATAAACTGTTGACTAGGCATATCTTTCTGACCCTGTACCAGTAGCACTTGAGTTTTTTAAAAACCAAAATATGAGACAAGACATTTATTCCTATTAAATTTCATCTCATAAAATTTGGCCCACTGTTCAAACTATAGAAATCCTTTTGGATTCTTATTCTTTTATCCAATCTGTTAATAATTTTTTCCCAGCTTTGAATTATCTGCAAATCTGATATCATGCCATCTGTGTCTTTACCCAAGTCATTAATAAAAAAAAAAAATATCGAACGGAACAGGGCCAATGACAGTTCCCTGGGGAATTCCACAAGAGATTTCCCTTCAGGTTGACATGAATTCATTAATCACTACTATTTGGGTCCAGACAGTCAACTGGTTGCAAATCAACCTAAGGGTAAGTATTTTGATCAAACTGACATCTCTATATCCTGTACATGTGGGGTATCACCAGAGACTTTGTCAAATGTGTTGCTCAATTTCAAGTACACTGTGCTTATGGCATTCAAAGTTGACAGGGCACCAGACTTACAATCAGAAAGACATGGATTCAAATCTTGCCTCAACATTTTACTAGCTGTGTGATTCTGGTCAAATTCTTTAACCTCTCTATGATTCAGTTTCCATACATACATACACACATATATGTGTTTATAGATATATATGGGGGGGGGGGATGTATGTATATATGCATGCGTGTATACTGAAATTGGGCTTAATGGTCTATGAGATCCTTTGCAACTCTAAAGTTGTGACATTGTGATCAAAGACCTCTGATGTCATTGATCTCAGCCACCAATGTTCTCTTCATTTTAGAACTGCCAAATTAAGAACCTAATCTCGGGTTTTGCTAATTGTATCTATTGCTGCCTGATATAATAATGTTTCTCCCCAACATAAACTATTCTTAATGCAGCTTTCCTGGCTTTTAGTGATCACCAACTATTTCCTTCTTCAGATTCTCACAAACAATTCTATTGATAATACATTCTTGAATACTTTTGGAACCAAAGTCAAACTTTTCTTCATCCTCCTGCCTTTCTGTTCCCTGTTTCTGAGTATGTGCCTCAGAATATCCTTTGCATTGGACTGACAGGTAAAATATGCAAAGCCTTGTATGCCAAAGGTCCAGGAAATGAAGTCTCTGTGATCAAAAGCAACATTACCTTGGGTAACAACTTCTGAGATCTTGCCCATTTCCTGATACTTGCCTGAGAATGTGTAGGACCCATCAAGTTAGCAGTCATGGGACCCTGGCACAGAAAGTAGGAGACCATTCTACATGAGTGGAATGACTTGAACAAAGGCACAGGGATGGGAATGGGTATGGGCATCCCATATACATTCAAACTGTTATTTGCTTTTTCAGAACTGCCCTGTCATTTCACTAATTCAGATCTGTAACTCATCTCTTTCTAGCTTAAGAGTCATAGAGAGTTTGACTAGAGGCACTGAGAGGTTAAGCAGATTGCTTAGGATCTTATAATTAGTATGTGCCAGAAGCAGGATTTGACCCCAGGTCTTCCTAACTCCAAGACCAGTTCTCTATCCACTGTACCACATTACTTCTATGAGTGACTTCATATGAATTTCTTTGTATTTTAATTGAAGCTGTAAGCTACAGTAAATGAAACAATGAAATTTCAGGCATCAACAGGCTGATGAGTATAAATGTTTTTAGATAGAAAATGGTTCCTTCCAAACACCTCTTTCATACTACACCTCAAATCATAATAAATTGACATATCTTCTGCTTCTATCCATAGTTCTAGGGTCCAGCTTCACCAGCACCCTTCCTAAATCAATGTTGATGCTAGACCAATTGGGTAAGAATAGGTAATAGTCCACTCTTTCAGATGGATGCTAAAGGAAATTAAACACACATTTTGAGAAGTTTCTGGTCAATAATCCACATGACCTACAAAAAGTTTATTTTCAAACAAACACAAAATGCTTTACACCTAATAGATAAAGAATAAACCTAATTTGTTCCAAATCACTTCATTTCGCCCTCCTAAAAGCTGATTGATGCCCAATTAAAACAGGGTAATTTTGCAACATAATTGTAACACCATCTGCTACAAAAAATAACAGTTGTGGATTTTGAGCTGCAGTAGCTCCAAAGACCCTTGTTTCCAACTTGGGAGGTGACAGACAACTTTGTTGAAATAGTAGGTGGGGAACTTATGAATGAAATGGATTTATGAAGAGTTTTCAAGTTAGTTATATTAAGACAAGATAATTTATGGGGAATAGCCCACACTCAGTGGAAAAGGCCACAGTACACATTTTTGGCATTATTTAGATTTTTTAGTTAATTAGGCAGGTGTCTTTAGATAAGAACATCATATCCTGTTGTAGATACCTCTGGTCCTTGAATACAGGGACGAAACCTGGGTTCTGGTCCCTGTCTCAATAATGCGCCAAAGACTTAATTTTCTGGACCTCAGTTTCCCCATCTATAAAATGGAGATACAGACGGCTATTGTAAGAATCAAATTTCCTTGGGTCTAAGTTCCCCCTCTAGATAATGGAAAATGTAGAAGGCAATTGTGAGGACCAAATGATGTAACAAGTGTGAAAATATTTTGAAAAGCATAAGGTGATATACAAATATAAGGGATTATCATGTTCTTAAACATTATCATCCTCAGCATTATTTCTAGATATCTTTCCCTTCCTGGGTGGTGAAGAAAAATAAAACACTGGACTCAGAGTCAAAGAAGGATAGAGTTACAGCTTCTCCGAGTTGGAAGGGACCTCAGAAGTCATCTAGACCAATCTATGCCTAAAAATAAATCCCCTCTACAAAAGAGCCAGTGACTGGTTGACATGAAGATTTTCAGCGAGAAGCATATTCCACTTTAAGACAACTCTAATTTTCAGAAGGCTATCCTTATATCAAACCTACCTTTTTCAATTTCCACCCATTGATTGTTGTGATGCCCTCTGAGGTCAGCTGGAACAAATTTAATTCCTCTTTAAACAATGCATCAAATGTTGGTAGAAGATGATCACATCACTCTATGCCTTCTCATCTTCAGAATAAACATTCTGAGTTTCTTCAACTGCTGGTCATTTGACCTATACTCAAGGAACTTTCTTTGATTGCTTATTCTCTTCTGAAAGCCCTCCAGCTGACTAATGAATCATCTCTTAAAATGTGACTTCTAGAGCTGAGCACAGTATTTCAGGAATGCTTTGACCAGTGCAGAGTATAAGCAAGAATATCAGTTCCCTAGTTCTAGACACCATGTCTCTCTTAATATGCCATAAACTTGAATTGTTTCTTTTTCTTGGCTGCCATATCACACTGCTAACTCATTAGGGGCTTGTAGTCTGCTAAAATCCCTAGATCTTTTTCACATTCAGTCCCCTAGGACTTATGAAGTTGTTGGGGTTTTTTTAACTAAAGTATGAATCTCTATTAATTCAGTTTATTGAATATCTATCTATGCATGTATATGTGTATATTACATATAATAAGTACGTATATTATATAAGTATACTTATTAAAATACAAAGAAAATAGAAGCTAAATAAGAGTTGAACATCCTCCTAGTTCCATAAAACAAAAAATCATTGAGGCAACTTCCTGAATTCTCAGACTGGTGAATTCTCCTCTCTGTGCTAGCCATATTTCCACCACTCACACATGGTCTCGGTGGACAGGAGATATTCTTGGTCCTCAACTCAACTAAGCAAGCACTAGAACTACCAATATGCATCCTTTCCTTGTTTTAGACAACTGTATCTTTACAAATCAAGTGAACATGTTTTTATACACTTTTACTATATTGGATCAGTTATATCACCTCAATACCTGAGGTTAGGTTGGTCACCAGGAGATGACCACTAAACTCCTCTTTTCTTTCTAATTAACTGGGTTTCTCTGTCTGTCTTCAGCATTTCATTTGTCCCATCCCACTCAAGCTGTCTTACCCTAAAGCATTTTTCCCCCATGGGATCCAACATTTCCTTTCTTAAAACCCTTTGAAATCTGTTCTCCTCTAATTTGCCAACTGTGTCTGGTTTCTTCTCTTTTATCACAAATTTTAAGTGGTTATTTCCTCACCCCACCACACTGTCAAAGGAAATTCCCATCAAAGTTGGGCTCTAGTCCCATATCCATCACAACTTAACAGCTGTATGATTTTGAGTCTCAGTTTCCCCATGTGTAAAATTGGAATAAGAGCTCTTGCACTTACTGCTTCATAGGGTTGGTGCAAGAACAGTGCTTCAAAAGCAGTGAGTCTTTAATTAACTATAAGTTGTCATCCTTATCATCATCATTATTATAGTTATTATAATATTCAACCAATCAATCAATAAGTGCTTATTAAGTGCCTCCTACAGTGTATGGGACTTGGGATACAATTTGAAACAGCAATGGCTGTGTCTGTGTGCCTTGCTTCTGCTGACATTAGGCTGACTCAGAACATTTAGCCTTTAACAAACCAAACCACGTTATTTTGGTTGCCCCACCTTTAGTTATTTTTCTGTTAGCTGAGTGTTAGATTTCACACTATTAATATATAGTTCACTGTTCTCTTTTTTAATACTTTGAAAACATTTTAATTATATATATATATTTACTATGACTATATTTAAAGTTTATTTGCACAGGAAAAGTGTAAAAATTAGAGCTCTTAAGAAGTATACTTCAAGAGCTGGTAAAAGAGCAACTGTTATGTAGTCAAGTCAAGATACTCAGGGATCAAAGGAGCTCATAATGGAATGAGACCACTTGCATCAAAACACAAAGGAGAGTGTTCAAAAATGAAAACTCCAAGAACTCCAAGAACCAACAAAATATTGCTGTGGAATAATCTAATTAATCTGCAAAACAATTGTGAGACATGATTAAATAACCAATATCTTGGGGAGATTCAGAGCCCCCTTCTTCTTCCAAAGCCCTGAATTTAAGCTCAGTTTTTCCTGAAGGACATTGCTGAGAATGTGATCACATTAACTCTCCACCTCTTGGTCACACCCCACCCAGCCTTTCAAGGAACTTAATCTAAGGTGGGGAAGTTGGTTCTACTCAAGCTTGGGGGAAAACAGACTCTTTTGTCTAAATAGGGAAGGCTGGGAGTGATCTGAGTAAAGATAATTTCTCTACCCAGGGGTGACTCTCAGGCCCCCATAAGAAAAAGGTATGCTTTCTTTGAATTGATAACCTAAAGCTATGGGTGGGCTGGTATAGATCCTATACCAGAGATTCCATATCCTAGAGATTCCCAGGGTTTCATTTTAATATAGTCCAACTCCAGTCACATTAACCAATTAGATTTGATAGCTGTTTGATGGACCACCTATTATTTTGAAAGGTATATAAACTTTGAGTTCATTGCCATGATTGTCCTTGGTCTTAGAGATTGCCAAATGATTATCCTTTTATTAAAAACCTGCTGGCTTTATTAATAAAATGATTAAATTATCCAGAAATTATGTCTCTAGAACCTTTTTAAATATCACACAATTAAAGCCTTTGAGAGGGACCTAGCAATTCAAATAGATGCTATTGATCCCTCTATAGCAAAAGATAGGTTGCTTGAATTCGTAAAAACAGCAAGAAAATGAACTTAGAAAAAAAAACTAGCTACTAACCATTTCTGGGAAGAAAAAAAATACTTGTCATAAGCAAGATCATGCCAAGACAAAAGGATAATTTTTACTCCTTTTTCATTCAAAGTTATAGTCAAACTGTTGTTCATTTTTTGTTTTCAAAGAGGACCAATGACTTTGTGGGGGGGCGGGGTCAGGGTGGGATGTCTTGACATACTCATGAACTGGATTTAAGTGAAGCAGAGCTGCACAAAATCATCAGCCTCTTTCTCTCCTCCAAAGTCATTGAAGTCCAGTGTCAAGACAAAAGTCAGGATGACTGGTGATGGCCTAGGATGCAGTGGATGACTTTGGCATCTTTGATGTCTGGTCAAGGTCAAAGCACCATAAAGCACCTGTTTCAGCCATTTTCATGGCCATTGGAACAAGTATACCCCTTCCATGGGGGAAGTCTTCACATGCTTGGGGTAAACACTCCTCTCACTGACTAACAGGTTTGAAGCCTGTCGGTTTTCCTTAGCCTGGTTTAGCCCATTTGCTGACATGGTTTTATCTGGGTGTGACCACTGCTTGTACCATAACTTGGAGCCATGAGTGAGAATGGGGAGATAGGTAAACACCAAACATGGATGAGAACCCCTGAAAAAGTCCTCGCACTAGAGGTACCATGAACACCCCATGTACTCCATAACATCAAAACTATTGTCTGGAAGACACTATGATATCTCTGTGTGCATCTTCAGTGAACTAAAATATCCATTCAAAAAATTGCAGGGGGAGGGTGGCATAAGGGGGTAGATTGGAGTGGGGTATTTCTTTTTCAATGAAGGTGTAAATCTTAGTCTTCATTGAAAGCATGATTAAGTTTGATATGTACATTGTCATAATGAGAAGCAGAATTATTCCAGAATTTCAGAAATTACCAGAAAGAATTAGAATAATACAACCCAGTCTTGCACCATACCACTTACTATGAAAGGGTTTAGAAGTTTATCCAAGAGATGGAAAAAGGTATATTTCAATGATGTATAAACTCACCTGATTTTAATCCTGTTACATATCCTGCCTATATCAAGGCTAGACTTAGGAAAATGAATTGCTCTTCAAAGATCTTATTATCTGATGTACTATATGGTTTTAAGATGAAAAATTAAAGAATTTCTTACAAATCTTGCAAATTTAATGCAAATTATGTAAAACTAGTCATTGCATAGGACATATTGCATAACAAAGTTTTTCAAATACAAAAATTATAGATCAATAACTCATATTATAATACATTAACATTTATATACCATGTTAAAGTTTGTAAAGTTCTTTAGAAATATTATGCCATTTTATCCTCATAACAATGCTGTGAGGTAAAAATGCCCATTTAACAAATGAGGAAAAAGAAACATCAGGCAAAGATTAAGTAAGAATGCATAGGAAGAGGGAGGCAGGAAGGGAGAGAGAGAGAGAGAAAAGAAGAAGGAGGAGAAGAAGGAGGAGGAGGAAGAGGAGGAGGAGAAGAAGGAGAAGAAGACGACGATGAAGAAGATGAAGAAGAAGAAGAAGAGGAAGAAAAGGAAGAAGAAGAAGAAGAAGAAGAAGAAGAAGAAGAAGAAGAAGAAGAAGAAGAAGAAGAAGAAGAAGAAGAGGAAGAAGAAGAAGAAGAAAGAAAGAAAAAAGAAAAGGAGAATAAGGAGGAGAAGGAGGAAGAGCAGGAGGGGGAGGAGGGGAAGTGGAGGAAAAGGGAGAGGAGGAGGGAAGAAAAGAGGAAGGAGAAGAGGAGGAAGAAGGGGAAGGGAAGCGGAGAGAAAAGAGGAGGTAAAAGATGGTGTTCGAAGGAAGTTAGGGATTCTGTGAGATAGAGTGAGATGGGGAAAGTACATTTCAGACATAGAGGACAGCCTTTGAAGAGGCATGGAGATAGGAGATAGAGTATCATGCCTGAGAAATAGAGAAAAGGCAAATGTAGTTGTGTGAAGGGAAGTAATGCATAATGAATCTAGAAAAAAAATGATTATGACCAAGTTGTGGAGGATTTAAAAAGCAAAACAGAAGAGTTTATATTTTATTCTAAAAGCAGTGGAAGACCCCTGTGTGTGAGATGAAAGAGTTCAGAGTCTGAATCTAAGGTCAGAAAAGGTCTTTATTCTTTCTCATGAGAAAGGACTCTGCCCCTGTCACCCACATAGTGGCAGGGAGAGAGCAACAGGTAGAAGCTAGCCCATGGTTATATAATCTTCTAATGCAGAAACCCAACCCCCCCAACTGGCCTTCACTCTTATTGGTAGGGAGGCTAGCCCACAACTAAGCGCGGGAGACAAAGGACTCAGAAACATGTGGGTGTCCAGTGAAAGCAGTCTTAACCTTATTTGGCATATCTTGTGCTGAATTGGCACTGGGAGAGGGTCTCCCTTGCTCTAAGCCCCAGATTGCTGGAAGGTCAGGTGACTTCTAAACAGGCCTAGTGAATACTGAAGCCATTCTAGATTCAATTTTTCAGAATGGGGAAACTTCACTATAAATTATCCCTCACACCTGGAATTAATTGAGAGGGAGGTATGAAAAAGTCAGTACTGTACTTAAGGGAAATTCACACAGCAGCTGTGTGAAAGATGATTTGGAATGGGGAGAGACTTGAAGCAGGGAATTCAATTAGGAGTCCACTGCAAGAATCCTGGTGAAAGATTATAAGGGCCTCAGTTAAGGTTGTGAGAAGTAAGAATGGAATGGAAGTGAGAAATACTATGAGTTTAGACATAGTAACACTTATCAACTGATTAAATAGATTAGGGAGTCAGAAGAAGTGAGAAACATGCTAAGGTTACAAACTTGGGAAAATGGAAAGACGGTAGTACTTTAAAGAAAACTAGGGACCATATATGGCAGAGGAGTAGGTTTGGGGAGAAACATGATCAGTTCCATTTTGGACATATTGAGTTTGAGATAACTGCAGGATGCTTAGTTCAAAATGCCCAACAGGCAATTGGTGATTTGGAACTGAAGCTCAGGAAAAAGACTGTGACCGAGTATATAGATCTCCTTAAATTACTAATATTAACTATGGTGAGCATTCTAAATAAAGAGTTGAAGATTAATTTAGCAGATGTATCACTAAATAAACAGTTCCAAGGTCTCTGTGCTACAGGTACTAATCCTTCAAGCAACTTATACAAAATGTTCCCTTTGGTCATTCTTTACACTTGCTCATGGCTACCTTAGGACAGAAACAAATTTGTGATGTTTCAGTAGAAAAAGAACTGAATTTATCATCAGGGCCCATGAGAGAAAATCCTGACTCTACTTCTATTTATGTGACCTTTGGCAAGTTACAAGGCTTATTTGTGCCTCAGTTTCCACATCTGTAAAACAAGGAGGTTGGGCAAGAATGTCATCTTAAATGACCAAATCTCAGCATTTTTGCCTCCCCCATCTGTTTTCTGCTTTTTCTGACTTTTTCTGCTTTTCTGTGGCCTTTACATCTTCCCTCCATTATCCCAGTCACCTTGGACTTTCTCCTTTCTCCTTGCCAGAAACCTGTTCTCAAAGAAAAGAATAGTCATTTGACTAAGAATCATGTCCCCTTCCTGGGTAGGTTTTGGATTTTTAAATTAAGTCACAAATAACAAATCTTCTTTAACGTTTATTCTAGTCTGTCCTCTTTGGTAAATGTTGTTCCTGATTACCTGACCTCACTGCTGTAAGACCTCCTCTCCCCCAAGCCCCCACCCCAAGTTTGATGGAAACATCTCCATAGGAATATTCAGTCTTGTAAAGTAGAAGTTACCCAGGTGCCCATTTACATGTTATGAAAAGGCAGAACACTGAGACCCTGATCTAAAATATTATATCCCTACTACTTCTGATTCTATCACTCTATCTTACTCTTGGGTTTCTAGAAGATTTTTTTTAAGCCTTGAAGAGACTCCTACTTAAATGCGAATATCCTTGAGAGAAAGGATACATTAAATTCTTAGTAGATTTAGCAAGATTTAGTAGTGAAGTGGAAAAGGCTAGACAAGTAAGGAGAAAATCAAACATCAAACAAATTCTCTCCACTTCAAGTTTGTCTGGGCCCAGTCCTGGGGTTGAATTAAGCTGACCATGTTAGGAATCTCAGAATCTCCTAGAAAACAAGAATAATATTTAGGGTAGCTCTGTCAGTGGTGACTATACTAAGACTGAGATTTTAGAGAGGAAAGCATTTAACTGCCTCACCTAGGAATACAGCTCTTCACCTTGACCTCATTAGCTGGAGTGATCTGACCAAACCCACTAACAAGCCATAGTCATTCTTTACTTAGAAATGGACATCTTAGAGTGGGAATCAAATACTTAAACATTTGCATCGACCCTCTATTTGCGTTATAAAATATAAGCCAAGTTCATGTTTGATCTCAAAACTCCCATGTCCTTTTCTGGAAATGACCTTTGAGGATTTCACCCAGAGTACTAGTCTCTTAAAATCCATAATAAACTCCTGTCAGCTATTGCTGCCACAGGATAACATATTACCCCAATGTTGGGATCAATCACATCCTAGGGCCTGAGATTCAATACATCTTGTTGAAAGGATGCGAAATTTTTAGAATACATTAAAGTGAAGTTTGCAAATCTCATGGACATAAATTAGGAAATCTACTTGATATACTTTCATGTCATCGCGTCTTTTGTCTGGTAACTTGCTGAGTATGGGAAATGAGTTATGGCAATGTTTAAACAGAGGAGAGGATGAATCCAGGCTGGCTGGGCTTTCCCTGCTCCTTTCTGCCGGACCTTGGGTATGACCCACTCCAATTTTCTTCTCACCTTGGGAAATCATCGCTAAATCCCAATTTCCTATTTGGTTCTTAAGAGCTAACAAGTTTTCTCCCGCAAGAGGAAAGAGGTGGGCTTGATAAAAACAGGGCAAGCAGGGAGGGAGAGGAGAAAAGCAATTACCCAAGCAAAGTTCATCTCACACAGGCTGCCTGAGAGGCAGGAATGAAAATGATTTGCTTGGGGACTCTTGACTAGGTTACCATTAAGTTATTTGCATATTATTCTATAGATTTCCTGTGGTTGAGAAACCCAGGAATTGAACTCTCCAGCATCCTCTCATCTCTGAGCACTAATTCTGAGAGTTGGGCTTTCAAATCTAAACTGAACCAAATGTAATCGTCTCAGACACTGAAGAAAACCACCTTCTCTTCCCACTCCTCCTCCACACACAAGGAGACAGAGGTTAAGAGTAAGGGAAACTTTATAATACCCGAAGGCCTTCCTGCCCTGTTTACCAATATACCCTGAGGAACTGACTCATTCCTACCTTACAGGACAACAGAAAAAAAGTACTCACTTCCAGGCCTTTAATATAGCCTTCTTTCTTGAGGTCTTCTTTGTTAATTTTTGGGGGGATAAGGCAGTTGTGGGGAGTATGGAGACTGACTAGATGGCCCCTAAGGACCTTTCTAACTTTAAGTGTGTGCATATGGAAAGGAAGTGAAAGAAGGAGGAAATACAGAATGTGAAAACTGTAATCAACTTCAGAGGTTATTGAATTCTACCCTGCCATTTTTTGTAGATGATTTTTAAAAAAATGAAGCTAAAAGTAGTTAAGTAATGTAATGTTACTCAACTAGTTAGTGGAATATCAAGGCTTAAGATCAGATAGACAAGATAACTGAAGCACCCACTCACAATTAAGGGAGCTGAATTACTGAGTTGAAGGAGAAACCATATATGATATTCACATGATGCTTCAGAGCCTCACAACCACCCTAAAAGGCAGGTACTATTTTTATTATTTCTATTTTACAAAGGAGGAGACTAAAGTTCAGAAAAGACAAATTATGTTCCTGTGGCTACACAACTAGTAAAGGTTACTCACAAGATTTTGAACCCAGGTTTTCCTGACTATAAGTTTTAGAATCTATTCCTTTACTGCATTCTACTTGTTGTGATTCAGTTTATTCATTTGTAAAATAAATAGATCTCTTTTTGGTGACAAAGAACTAGAAAGTAAAGAGATAAACGTCAGTTGGGAAGCAGTTGAACATCTTATGGAATACGAATACAACGGAATACTACTATGCTATAAGAAGTGATGAATGGTATGGGTTCATAGAAACCTAGGAAGACTTGTATGCACTGATGCAAAGGGAGCAAAACCAGGAAAACTATTTATACAATAACAACAGTATTGTAAAGATGATTTCACAGTGATTCATACAATGAACAATCATAATTCTAAAAGTCTCATGACGAAACATGTTACCTACTCCCTGACAAGAGGTGATGGACTCAAGGTACAGATTGAGAAATATTTTTTTCAAACATCAGCAATGCAGGTATCTGTTTTATTAGGCCATGTACATCTGTTACAAGGTGGTTTTCTCCTTTTTTGTTTGTTTAATTGGAGGAACTGGTAGGAAGGAGTGAACATCTATGTTTAGCTAAAAAAAAATAATTTTTAATGTAGTTATAAGATGAAATTGAGTCTCTAATGTCACTTCTACCTCTAAAATTCTGATTCTATGACACTCCGAACTTCCACTTGGCCTCTGTCTTTTCCCTCACCCTTCCCGCCCCATTTCTCCCAGCACTGATTCCTCAATCTAGTATTGGTGTTTGCTGTTCAGGTTCATAGTTGCCTTTCACTGGTCAGTGAAACCACAAGTCTTCTACTATATCTTGTAATGGGGAAGAGTCAATGATGGGGAGTTGAGAGGCTCTCAAGAATCTTCACAAATAACTGAGAGAGCTGGAGAAAGAAGGTGCTGGAGTTGGTAAATGTAAGCAGGAACAGGTACCAGGTGGTTTTAGAAAATGTTTTGCTAGAACAGATTATATATGAGCTTGAGGTTCTCACTGGTACACACCTGTTTAAATGTCATAGAAATGTTATTTTTTTCTTTTTAATGACAATATGAAGCCATATAAATTGCATTGCAAAACCGACAGAGGACACAGCACTGTTATTTACAGTAGCTTGACTGACATAAAACACCATTACCAACAGCTGCTTCTGATGGTTATTTCTCTTAAGCAGGTCCATTTGCAATCCAAAAAGGGAACCATGATAACCCTTGTAAAGGTTGTTTTGTGCACCAATGGTTTAAAATCCAATTTCGAAAGACCTGCCAAAATATGGATTATAAAACAAGCTGCTGATCCATCTGGTAACTAATGTAGTGACACAGTAACATTCTGGAACACCAGGCCATTCATCCATTCACGGTGCCTCACACAGCTATCAATGAGAATAAATACCACAAAATATAGATGGAACCATTAAACTGCCATCCTTACTGAAGATTGAAATATGTCTGATGGCAGAGCCACAACTAAATTCTTTGCTGTCAAAATGTGACAAAATCGTGGGTAAAATTTGTATGTCTTTTGATACTTTATAATCAACAAACATATCTTGTGAACACCCACTATGTGCCCAGCCCTTAGCAAAGCAACAAGGAGCAAAATAAACTTGGAAATGTAAACATGATAGACAGATAAGGCCAAAACAGGTGAAGTTTGTTATTGATACTAGACAAGTTCCCTCTTTCCAGTTTCTTGGTGCTTCTATACTGATATGTACCTCCACATCCACATGTGTCCCTCACCCCTATACCCTCCAAATACGCCCAGGGATGCTCAAGACCCTCACGGTGACTTCATTATTCAACCTACCCCTACTTTTACTTCCTGTGCAATGTTCAATGGTCTAAACTTGCCTTTTTTACTTCATTTCTAACATCGCCTACCTACTCTGTACCTCTTTGCCTCAGGGTACTAACTTTCTCTTTTCCATAGTCATGGCTAGTTATCTGATTAATCACACAATCTGGTTTTCATGGTTAAAAACGTGTTCATGGGCCAAGGGGAATTTTTATTTAAACATGGAGCTATTCAAGTCACAGTGTCTTGGGCTCAAGAAAGAGTTCTAAAATGGTAGAGCTTCAGACAACGTGAAAGACTAGTAGAGGTGGTGTTTGGCTAGAGGGCTAGCCTGGCAAATACCTTTCAAAACACACCCTGGCCTGGAGGTAGGGATTAACATCTGAGATACTGTGAGGTAGAAGGAAAGAGCTTTGATCTTGGACTGAGGAAACCTGAATTTGAATCCTTGCTCTGTCATTTACTAGTTAGAGGAACCTGGGTGATTTGCTCTGTCTGTATATAGCCCATTGAATTATCGGGTTCAATGTAGGCTACCCTGGATAAGCATATTTAATTTATCTTAAGTTTCAAAACTTCGGCCACTTGAGAACTTCTAAGGTTACCTAAACTCAGTTGGATCAGGCTAATAGATAAGATTGGAAACATGTATTTTTAAAGTAAAAAGAAAATCAAACATTTAATCAGGCCTCAAGTCATTTGTGAAGGAATAGGAAAACAATTTCAAAAGATTATGTAGATTAGAGTCTCATTCCCAAGCAAATACCTGAGGAAATAATTCCCTTCAAGACTCACATTCCATTGTATATGTCTCTTCAGAGAAAATGTTAGTGTGTACATAAAAGACACTTTCCAACAAAACACTAGAACATCCCCACGTAAAAACTGTTACC
>CM053580.1:273417243-273462194 GCA_028627135.1 Pseudochirops cupreus | reverse complement strand
TATATATATATATATATATATATATATATATATATATATACACACATATATTTATCTTTTTTTCTTTATGTAATGAATTTTATTTAATATTTATTAAATATTATTTAATATTTATAATTTATTAAATGTGAGGGATAATTTATAGTGAAGTTTCCCCATTCTGAAAAATCAAGTCTAGAATGGCTTCAGTATTCAATAGGCCTAAGGTTAGGTCACCTGACCTTCAAGCAATCTGGGGCTTACAGCAGTGGAGACCCTCCCCCAGAGCCAGCTCAGCAGAAGATATGCCAAATAAGGTTAAGACTGCTTTCATTGGACATTCACATGTTTCTGGGTCCTTTGTCTCAGAGAGATTCCTGCGCTTAGGTTGTGGGACAGCCCCCTACCAATAAGAGTGAAGGCCACTTGGAGGGGGTTGGGTTTCTGCATTAGAAGATTATATAACCATGAGCTGGCTTCTCCCTGTTGCTCTCTCCCTGCAGATGCCATGTTGGGCAGCAGGAACAGAGTCCTTTCTCATGAGAAAGAATAAAGACCTTTTCTGACCTTAGATTCACACTCTGAACTCTTTTATCTCACACATTAAATAATTTATAATTTATCAGATTTTATTTAATATTTAACTTCATTCAAAAAAGTAAAATAATTATTTGTAAACAGTTGAAAAGGAGCAGAAGCAGAAGCAAAGGAAGCAGAAGCAGAAGAAGCAGAAGAAGCAGAAGAAGCAGAAGCAGAAGAAGCAGAAGCAGAAGAAGCAAAAGAAGCAGAAGCAGAAGCAGAAGAAGAAGTAGAAGAAGAAGAACAAGAAGAAGTCACTTTCCCTCTACAGCTTCAGTTTCATTATCCTGAAAATGAAAGGGTTAGAATACACAGCTTCAAAGGTCCCTTCCATCTTTAAATCTATGGTTCTGTGGTTCTAACAACATAACAACAAATCAAGACAATTACATAGGATTTGTGGAAAATAGCAAAGAAAGAGTTCAATCAAACTTGTAGCATTTGCACTAGGCTTTTTCACCACTACCTCAGACATGTCTCCCAAGGAGCCGTGGTCTCAACTCCTCTTTGGTAACTCTCAGCTTATCCAAAACATCTATAACATAGAAGGACGGACATACATCAAATGACTCATGTTAGCTTAGTTTCCATGGTGTCAATATCGGTTGTCTAGGAATTCTTTGGATTTACAAGCCAAGAACACTTATGGCAGGGTGTTGACATAGGAACAAAGAATAAAGAGTGTGTTATTTTCATTTACATGGGAATGGTGCTAACATAGAAGTCTGGTTGTTCTGAGAACACTGCTCCTTAATCCAGATCAACAAAACACCAGGGTCAGAAAAGGGCTGCTATCATTTCCAGTCCTGCTCTTCTTGCCCCATCTCCACCACACCAGCTATCCTACTCTCTCATCTACCACCCTGTTCTACCCCTCACTCTCTCCAGCTTTATTTGTATGACTTTCCAAAGCCTTTCCTTTTCAACCAAGACCTCGCCAAATATTTACATAGCATTCTGAGACAGATAGTACAGAGCCTTGGAGTCAACTATGGAGTCAAGAGATTGTTTTCTTGCTACTGAATTACTTTGTGACTTAGGGCAATTTACCTTATATCTCTGGGCTATCATTTCCTGAACTATAAAAAGAAGGGGTTGGACTAGATCAGTGATTTTCAAAGTATGAACTAGGGCCTCCAATTCATCCCCAAGACGTTGCCATGGAGTCCCTAACATCAAAGCTATTTTGATAATAATAGTAAGATATTTTCATTTCTAATATGGTAAATACTTATAGATATGTAACATATGAATGAAAGCTTGTGGGCGGGTCCTCAATAATTTTTAAGCGTGTAAAGGAGTCCTGAGATCTAAAAGTTTGAGAACCACTGGTTTAGATGATTTCTAAATTCCCTTAGGGCTCAGGGTCTTTTGCATTATACCCATTTTTTATTCCTTCTCCATTCTTTATGTAAAGATGGAAAAAGAAGGTGTGATGGCCAATGTACAAACACACTGCTCAATAGCAGTATAAAACTTCCTTTTGTTCCCAGAAAAATTATTTAATTACTCATTGTTCTCAATGAATTATAGTGGGTAACTGGAAATTTTGCTCTTTAAGAAGATCAGATAAGTGAAAAAAATTGTTCTTTTAAATTTGACAATCTAAAATTTATTTTAACTTACTTTCCCCCCTTAATTCACAAGTAAAAGCTTTTTAGCAACATCCTGCTGAATTAAGGAAAGGAGAATTTGGAATGCTATTTGAGTCATGAATATCCAGAGTAATATTAAGTGTCCCAGATTAGAAATTGAGGATAGAGTAAAATCAGAATTGGAAAACTCCTCTACTCTGGAAAGGATGTTTTGGAATTCTTCAGAAAAATTGTCTCTGGACTCCCAAGAGTGTGTTAATGTTTTCTCATTCATTCAGGAAACATGAACTAAGCACCTACTAAGTTAGTAACACTCTGTTTAGTCTTGGGATGGTAGGAAAGATATGCTAGACATGGTTCCTGTACCTAAGGAGCTTAGAACTTAGTGGAGCAGGTAAGGAGAGGAGGGAAAAGTAAAACATAGGATATTAATCAAAATGTATACTGAATATGGAAAGAGCATTGACAAAATTCAAGTATCATATAGTTCAAAAAATACAATCTCTTTTTAATCCTTGTACTCATAGAATTATCCTTCTGCATTTTTTAGAATGAAAACCATTTGTATATGAAGTCCCAACTATATTTTTATCTCCAAACTAATCATTATTAAATATTAATAATGGCGATTCAAGCCTTTGATACTGGTAGAGTCTGTTTGCATTTTAGCCTGCGGCACAATAGTACTAATCGCTTTAGTTTGGGAGTGATACAATGCATTAAAGAGCTTTTATGATTGATTAAATGTTCTAGCTTTGCTACAACATTTAATCAATGGCAGCTACCCGATGGAGAATTCGCGAATTCACACTCCAGCCCTTCAGCAGTTTCAGCCTAAAGTCCCATTCTTACAACTGTGGTTTTAACAGAGCTTCAAGGAACAGTAGCAATTCTTAGTAAATCTTTTATTATCCCTTTTTTTCTCTTTGTTCTTCTCTCTCTCTTCTCCTTTCTTCCTATTCCTCCTCCAGTCTCCAGAGCTCTTTCCCCTTCCCCTCCTACTCTCACTGTTATCCCCCCTCCCACTAAATCACCATTATTGTTGCTGTTGCTTTATGATACATTTCACTATTGTACTGTCTTTACAAAGCACTTGATAATAAGTATTATCTAGTACAGAAAACAAAGCTCCCTTATTCCACGCTCATTTGACGGGTCAGTTTGATGATGGATGGTTGTAACGATCCCTAGACACCTGGTCAGAGTAAAGACTAGCAGCAATGATTCAAAGCTCCCCCTTTCCTCCCAGAAGTTTGAATATCGACTAACTGCCAAGTCCCCAGGAGTCTTCTCAGTACCACCTCCCCCTAGTACGAATTAGCTCTACTTTCCAGATCCTGACTCTGAGTTTCCTGCCCCTCTCCCTGGCTGCTCCCTCATCCCGCCAACCCCCGTCTTATCTGACCTGAATAAGAAAACTACAAAAACCCACCAAACTTTACTAATTAGAGTATGCCATTTCCTTTGGAAGCTCAGTAGGTTCCACCCAGTTCCCAGTAGACCTGACCTTTTCCCACCATTCTCCTTGACTGCCTTCATATTTTACATATGATACTGTCTGTGTTTACTGTCTTATTTACTCCATGTTTCCTTTTGCTGAAGTATTGGTATTCTAAACCTTCCTAAACCTATATCAAGACCATACGTATGAGTCCCTCTTAAAGCTCACAAAACTGTATGCAAAGCTGGAGGTGTGGCTGGCCAAGGTAGAGTGGTTTGGGCCTATTATTTTATGGAAGCTGCAGAACACTTTCATTAATGTAGCTTAAGGGCTGCATAAGCTTGAAATCAGACTTTGCAACGCAGAATTTTTATTTTTGCATGCTGGAATAAGCACTTAGCTCTCCACATATAGTGGTGCCCCCACCAAACACATATTTATAGAGCTTCAGAATATCAGACAATGACTGCATTTGCTGCCTAATTTCATATTGCTTATAAGAAGGCCCAGGGGACATGGAGGTCATTGTGATTTTTGACAGGCTGTTTAATGTTTAATATGTTAACACATATTTAAATGGCAGACCATTGGGAAATATATATAATTGCCCACTTAAACTTCAGATAGATAGATATGTGCACATACATACATATATGCGTATGTGTGCATACATTTTAATATACTTTATATACTTACATGTACTTTATATATGTCATATATAAAGTATATACTTATATACTTTTTTAGACTTATTTATATAAAAAAATTATTTGTTTTTAAAAGCATTAATAAGAAAGAGAAAAGGACATAGAGAAGACATGTCCCATGATGATGTTCATGGGAAGGTAAAATTTTGGTTTTTCCGGAATTTAGTGTTTCATAATCACACAAAAGATTTTAAATGATCTCCAAAACCCAAATCTGTACTAATACTACAACCCCACCCAGAAAACAAAAGAGTATGGGAAGGAAAAAACAAAGGTAGAAGAGGGAGAGAGGGATGAAAAGGAGAGCCAGTTCAGGCTGGGGCCCATTCTTATTTGTGCAGGGTGCATGCCCTGGGTCATCAAGAGAGCAAAAGGCTCTTCTCTATTAGCAAGAAGTAAGAGGAAATGGAGAGTCTCCAAGTGTCAGGATAAGGCAGCTGGACATGTCTCCCCAGTTCCAATAATTAACACTCAGGGAGATGGACAAACATACACACACACACACACACACACACACACACACACACACACCCAAGCATGCACATGCACATTTGAGATTATTTCTGGTCTTTACTTTGATTGGGTGACTAGCGTTCATTACTCTACATGTTCAAACAGCACTTGCTCCCCATGATTTTCCATGTCCTCTTTTTTTCCAATCCTGACCTTCTTCTTGGTTTTCTCTGGACAATAAAAATAGTTCTTCATTTCAAATACTTGAAAAGATCCATGGTTCTATCAAAATGCCTATATTCTCTCCATCGATACAGTCCCCACCCCTATGCCTCAGTAAACAGATTTTCATTAGTTTTTGTGACAATAAATAAATAAAATCATCTAGTAACCAATCTTCTGGTGATAAATATCTCAGGCCTTGGACAAGCTAATCTCGAAGTGACAGACCATAATTGGACCTTTTCTGAAGCCTTTCCAGTTTGGGAAGAACTATAAGACGTGGTATCTAGCTGACAAGCCTTACAGAACCCAGAGTCACCTCTAAACCACTGAGATGAGAAACCAGAGTAGGACTTGAATGAAAGAACAATTATCATAAAACAAAATTAGAGAGAAAAAATATAGGTCATCCCTGACATTCAGCCCATTTAAGCTAGGGGATGTCCTTTCTAATCAAGGCCCCAAACAGTCCTGAAGTTGCCATAAAATAAACCTTGTTATTGCAACTGATGGAACCTGCCTGAATTATTGCCCTGCAGGCATTAAGAATTAGAATATGCATCAATCTATCCTGTGGCCTTGAGAGCAGGACTGACTCCATCTGTTTCCTTCTCAGAAGGAGAACAGGGGCAAAATTGAAAGACTGGGAAATCATTATTTCTGTCAAAACCAAGTCCCTCGTCTCACACTCCACATTGAAAAGCTAAAAAGGTGTTTCGTGTGTCAGCATCATAGTCTGGTCAGCTGCGTAGATTGGGTAAGATAGGGAAAAATCCATTTCTCATATTAAAAACATTTAGTGCTTATGTGAATAAGGATTTTTCCCTCTCCTCCAGTCTCAAAACTCTCTTTATAGCCCAGTCTACGTTTTACTTCAAATTCAATACCAAACCCTAAATGGCCCTTATTTTCTCCTTGGGTCCATAAAACTCAAATAGATTTTTCATTAACAAGAATAAAATTGCCTTGATGATAACTACATGCAAATGTACATGTATATGTGTATATGTATATATAACATATATACACAAAAACGTGTAATGTTTTAAGATTACAAAGGACTTTGTTCACAATATTCTTGGGAGAGATATATAATTCAAATATGATCATCCCCATTTTCAGAATTTTTTAAATACTGAATTGTAGAGGCTAAGTGGCTTTCTTGATCAGGGTAGCATAGTGAGTATCAGATTTGGAACTCAAGTCTCATGATTTCAAAATAAATGCTCATTCTTTCTATTACATGAGGCTTCTCTGCGTTACAGACCATGTTTATCAGGAAAGACACCCATAATGGTAAATCAGCATAGATTTGGTAATATTCTAATTCAGGCTATATTGTACTGGTAATTCCAGGAAAATATAAGCTCCTTTAGGGCAAGCCCTTCCTCTGTGTGTGTGTGTGTGTGTGTGTGTGTGTGTGTGTGCGCGCGTGTGTACGTGTGTGTATGTGTGTCTATTTCGTGTGTGTTTTCTCTTTGTCAAGGCAGCTAGGTGGTACAGTGGATAGAGAGCCGAGCCTGCATTCAGGATGATTAATCTTCTTGATTTCAAATCTGGCCTCAGACATTTACGAGCCATAGGACCCTAGGCAAGTCACTTAACCATGTTTTCTTTAGTTTCCTCATGTGTAAAATGAATTGAAGAAGGAAATGGTGAACTATCTTTGCAAAAACAAAAAAAAACCAACAAAAACCAACAATGGAGTCACAAAGAGTCTGACAGGAGTGAAAAACAGCTTTCTCTTTGTAGTCCCAGTGACTCCACATGGAAGGGGATAGGGACTGTGATACTGGTATGAGGATCTCTCTTTGAGGGAAACTCCTTCCACCCATGCAAATGAGTACTTTTCCTGCTCTTTATGCTCTTAGAAAGATGCCTGAAACAGAAACTGAAATGTTAAGGAACTTGTCTGGTGTCACCCAGCTGGTATGTCAGAGGCAAGACTTGGCTGGTTCTAAGGCTGCCTCACTCTCTATTCTATCATGATGCTTCCCACATAGTAGAGGTTTAATATTTGGGGAATTGAACTGAATATTAGCATAAACAAGGACTGTCTGTGACATTTTCTTCCCTACCTGGGGAATTATATAATCCCATATTTAAGACTCCTCAAAAAAACTAAAATATTGTAATAGCACCAATTATTGATTTTTTTTAAAGCCTGAAATAGAAAGAAAGTTGAATGAGTAAGAAAGGAGAAAGGGCATGGAGAAGTGGGGAAATGAAGAACTAACCATTTAAGGATTTCTTGTAACTTCCTCTGAATCAGTCTAGGTACTATCCTTAGCACTCCTTTGCTATTTAAGTCAAAGCAGTTTTCTTCCCATGAGAAAACCTTTGAGATAAAATATCTTATTATTTTGGGAGAAGTTCTTAAGATAATACTCAGACCTGAGCTTTAATGAAAAAAAAAAAAAAACAATGCTTAGGTTACAATGAGAGGTATAGAATCTTTCTTAATAATGCCATTCAAATAAAAAAATTTTAAAGCATGTAATTTTTTAAATTAATTAATTAATGGAAAATTAAAAAGGTAAAATAAGTAAATGAAATGTTTAAAGCATGTAAACTTTAAGATGAATTATGTTCTCCATTTTGAGCTAGAGAGGGCATGGCTAAGCACCCTCCTTAGCAAGGCTAATGTTACCCTAAATGTGGAGTAGTCATGTTACCCTAAATGCAGGAGAGGAAACAAACAGCCAAACACTCACTGACAGGGGCCTTGTGACTAAGATCCTCAGGTATAATCATATATGCATCCAGAATCTCAGAGTAAGAAAGGATCCTAATGACCACCCTCTCCAACCATCAAGTATCCCCCTACTCCAGTACATTTTCCATTCATCTGTCAAATTAATTTTCCTCAAGAGCAAGTCCGGCAATGTCAATAGTCAATAAACTCCAGTGGCTCCCTCTTACCTCCATGATAAGATATAACAGTGGTTCTCAACCTTCCTAATGCCCAACCCTTTAATACTTGCATGTGGGCGTGTCTGCATGTGGGCGGACCCACCTGGAGACCAATAGAGGAGAGGTTGCTCGGTTCCTAAGACCATTGGAAATATGTATTTTCCAATTGTCGTAGATGACCCCTGTGACCCCTGTGAAAGGGTCATTCGACCCCCAAGGGGTCGCAACCCACAGCTTGAAAACCGCTGATATATAAACACTGTCTAACTTTTAAAGCCCTTCATAACCTGACTCTTTCTTACCTTTCAGTTTCTTAGACCTTACTCCCTTCCACATGTCCTGAGATCCCGACAACACTGGCCTCCTTGGCATCCCTTGCACATGACACCCCATTTCTTGAATTTGAGCACTTTCACATCTGTCCCCCAGGACTGGAATGGGCTGTCTCTTCATCTCCACCACTTGGCTTCCCTGGCTTCCTTCAAGTTTTTGCTAAAGTTCTATTTTCTAAAAGAAGCCTTTTCCAGTTGCCCTTAATTTTATTTCCTTCCCTCTAAGACTATCCTCGATTTGTCCTGTCTCTATCATATTTGCACATAGTTGCTTGTGTGTTGTCTCCCTCATTAGATGGAATTCATTGAGACTAGAGACTTTTACCCTTTTTTTATAATCTCTACACTTAGTACCCTGCTTGACACATAACAGGTGCTTAATGCATGGTTGTTAACTAATTGACTGCACACGAATTCCTTCTAGAATATACTCAAAAAGTGGTCATCCTGTTTTTGATTAAAGAATTCTAGGAAGGGAGAACTCATTTCCTCATGAGGTAAATTATTCTATTTTTTGATAGCTGCATTAGCTAGAGAAGTTTTTTGTTCATTTGTTTTCGGATTTTTTGTTTGTTTGGGTTTTCCCCCCTTCCTGACATAAAACCTAAATATGGCTTTCTGCCAAAGGTCTACACCTGGCACTATCATTAAAATACCCATAGGATCTTAGACACTTCACTTCCTGCTCAAAAAAAGAAACTATGCTATCCCCTCATGTATCACCTATACACACACACACACACACACACACACACACACACACACACACACACACACAGGGGGGGGGGAAGGGAGAGAGGGAGAGAAAGAGAGAGTTTTTTTTAACCCTTCTCCACCTCTTCTGTATGTCTTGTCTTCTCTCTAGCTTCCCCACACTCAGGTGAGAAAAGGAGACCTTCTGCCTGACCCTGCATCTTCCATATCCTGCTACAGTGAAGGCAGGGAGAGCCTGGGTACAATGTCCATCTGTGACAACAGAGACTTTCATCTCCCCCTTCCAGAGATCTCCAGCCCAAGGTGAGAAGAGACCAACAATGTAACTGTCATAAAAATCAAGAAATAAAAGGGAGGAACGGTATCCAGTACTTCAGAGTTTAAGAGGAATGAGGAATGAGAAAAACCATTAGATTTAGCAATTATACCATCTGTAACTTTGAAGACAGAAATTTCAGTTGATTGATGAGGCTGGAATGACAGTAAAAGTATTTATCACTCTTATTTATATAAAGGTTACAAATCTATGATAATAATGAATTAACAACAACATAATAAGAATATTCTACATAGCTTGTACAGTAATGAGAGGTTTTTAAACTCCAGAATCAATTCCATGATATTGATGAGTTTTCTCCAATTGGATTATAAATGTCTGGAGTACAGAGATTTATCTTACTCTTTCATTCTCCCTCTTTAGAATGTAAACTCCTTGAAAGGAGGTTCTATCATTTATATTTTCAGTATCTAGAACACAGTACCTGCAACACAGTAGGTACTTGATAAATGGTAATTGATAATACTTCTCTGTACCCCCACATGTACTACACATAGTAGGTTGACTTTGATTTGAGTGAGGGAGGCTGTGCAAAGTCACCAACCTCACTTTTGCCTCCAGAGCCATCTGGACCCAGTGACCGAATACTCTCAGGATGACTAGAGATGGCCTAGGATGCAACGGGAGACCTTGGCCCTTTTAGGCTATGGCCTTTGCAGGTACTCACTTAGAGTGAGGTGATACCCATTCAGTGACTAGGCCTCTTTAAGAAGTGAATCAAGGGATGGCCCTTTTAATTAGAAAAAGAAAGGAAGAAAAAAGGTGGGAGGGGAAGACCCTCAGGCTTGCTGTTCCAAAGAGAAAGTTACCATTGACATTCACTCTAAGTCAGGAGGGCCCAAAATACAGCCATTACTTGGAGCTTGGGCAGGGATCTATTGTGGTCTAGTCTTTGAGGTTCAGAGTGAACTGGGTTGAAGGTTTTGGGAAGGAAGGATAAAAAGCAGGAAGGAAAGAAGGAACTAAGGAACAAAGGAATCCAGCTAGTAAACCCCAAGTTAAGTGGAAAGCTTCTGGCCATCAAAATTTACCTTCTTTGGAGAAGAGAAGGAGTAGGAATGGGGGAGGATGAACTGTTACCCAACTAGCTTGGTCCCCATTCAAGAAGCTTAGTCTACTCACAGGTTGTGTTTATCCTTCTTTTTCGAAGACCTCGGGGAACACAATAGGTTTGGTTTGTCCCCAAGCTCCACTTAATGGCTGAAAGCCTGCAAGCCTGAGGGTCTTCCCCTCCCAGTTTGATTTTTTTTCTTTCTTTTTTTAATTAAAGGGTCCATCCCTTGACTCACTTCTTCAAGAAGCCTATTCACTAAATGGACATCACCTCACTCTTGAGTACCTGCAAAGGCCTTAGCCTAAAAGGATCAGGGTTTCCCATCGCATCCTGGGTCATCTCCAGGCATCCTGATGAATATCTGGCTACTGGACCCAGATGGCTCTGGAGGAGAAAGTGAGGCTGGTGACCTTGCACAGCCCTCCCTCACTCAAATTAAAGTCAACTACAAGTCATGTCTTCATTTCCCTGATGCCAACGTCCTCTTCGAAACAGACAAACAAAACACCAACAACATAGTAGGCACTCAACGAATTTATAAAGCTGACGATAATAACCAAACAATCAAAGTGGCGAGTGCCCTGCAATGTATATAGTCTGCACTTAATTAACGTTTGCTTAGTTGAATTGGATTTTTTTTTAACTATTCAGCTGTTTTACATTGCAGTAGACCCTACCTAGAGGTGTTTAATTATTAGTCCTGATCACATAACCTAAAGGATTTTAAAATCCTGTAAATAATATTTGTGGCCACTCACACAAAATTGAATTCAATCCTAAGGCCTCTCAGATATGGAAAGATGTTGACAAATTGCAGCTAAGTCTGAGAACTGCTAAAATGATTAAAAGGCAGGAGAATTTGATTTATGAGAAAACATTTAAAGAACTAAATATGTATAGCTTGGCCACTAGACGATTAAGGGAGGATGAAGGGTTTTGACAACTGTACATTAGCAGCTAGATGATCAGACCAGCCAAGGGAGAAACTATTTAAAATGGAGCAAAGGACCATTATTGACATTCAGTGGCGCTTTTAATTGCTGGAATAATATATCTTGGCTCTCCTTCTCTTGACACTGAAACTCAAGAGTATCAGCCCCTGCACTGTGAAGTAGATCTGAGATTCCTAAAGGATCCTAGGATTTAGAGATGGAAGGAATCTAAGAGATCTTGAAGTTTGTATTTGGTCAAAGGGCTGCACTTGAGGACCTACAAGGCCACATGTGGACTTGAGGCTGCAAGGTTCCCCATCCCTGTTCTAGTCCAACTGCCTCATTTCACAGATAAATAGAGACCCAAAGAGTGGAACTGATTTTCTCAAGATCAGTATCTAGTCTGCTACACACTGGTAGAGAGGCAAGGCTACTGGACTGGGAGTCAGGAAACCTTGAGTCTACCTCAGATCTTTATTTTCTGTGCACTTTATCAGATGTATTGTTCCTATAAGGCAGGGCTTATTGCAAATAAAGAAACTGAATCTCAGAGAAGTTAAGTAATTTCTTTAGAGACACATACCTAGTAAATTTCTGAGATTCATCTATAAAGCCCAAGTGAGAACCCATCTCCCACAAGGAGCACTTAACTTTGTTTAGGAAATAATTGCTCGAGTTTTACAGCTGACCTGACATTTGGGTGCAACATTTGTAGAAATTTGTATCCTGTTAATAAAATTGAATTTCTACTGTCATCAGTCATGTAGTTTATAAAAGACACTTGACAGTAGGCAATTTTTTTTAGTTCCTTAGGAAATTTCTAGTAATTTAAATGTATAGTCTGGCATCTTTCTATGTATGTTAATCTTTTCAAGTATTACCACTTGGAGAGGTCTTAGTTTCTTAAACTGTCATTGATTATTTGTACCATTATACACAACACAAATGTTGAGTGCTGCAAGAAGATGTTTCAATGACAAAAAGTTTCCAAGGTGAGACTCAAGCCTAGCTCTTTCTGTCTCCAAATTCAGTGCATTATATACTATTGTTACAGAGTCTCTCAAGTCATTTTGGAATATCATTGAAGAGAGGTGTTGCCAGTTCTAGCTCTTAAGAAATTAGACAAAATGTGTCCTCATTATCTTCTTATATTTAAGTATATTGAACTCCTGCTGAACTCTCTAACTTCATGTTTATAAAGATTGTTGAGAAATTTCTACTCAGGCTTTCTTTGTTCAGAGGGTGGCCGGCCCTGGGCTCCCCATGGTTGGGCTTCACCAGGGGCTCTCTTTTGCATAGCTGAAGTAAACCTACATATCAGGACCTCTGAGGCCTTAGGAAAAACCAACTGTCATTCCCACCTCCTGTTCCTCCACCCAGCAAAGATGCCTCTTAACCTGTCTTCCTTATACTTGATGCTAAGTACACATGCTTTGTGTTCAGAACTAAGGCTTCCATTACACAACACGGGCAAGCACTGCCAAAAACACCACAGATTCATTATGCGTCTGATTTTGAATTAATATTTGGTCACATGTTCAAAAACCTTCTCTGTTGCCAAATTTTTTGCGACCCCACAATGGGTTGTAACCCACAGTTTAAGAAATGCTGCTCTAGGATATCTCTCACCACTTTAGAGACACAGAAAGCACATTTCAGAGCAGATGGAAAGGCCCAGAAGTCCTGAGGGTTCAGCAGGGGCTGATGATAAGGAATTCCAAGGCCAAGCAAGGAACATCCTCTCCACAGGACCAAAATTGAAACTTTTCCCCACCCCACTGTATTTTTCTTACCTTTTCCATGACTCAAAGGCAATTGGAGACGGCTCTGGTTGAACAATATTTTATTTTATCTTTTTGGCCTCTATCTTTTTTTCTGTATTCCCACTTTTGGATGTCCACTTAAACCTGGAGCCTTCCATTATGGAAAGTAAAACATTTCTCTGATAAAGGCCTCTTTCAGCAGTATTTTCTGTTCTGCCATTTTGAAATACCTCTAAGTTCCCAAAATCGAAGGTGATAGATATATTAGAAGTTCCATAGACCAAATTCCAACTTGTACTAGACAAATTCTGGTCTTCAGGTTTTCATCATCCAACCAATTAACAATCATTTTTTAAACTATCTAATACAAAAAATAAAAGACTGCTGGCTTGTACGTAGCATGAACAGATATCTGATCTGAGACTAGACCATTACTCTCCTAAGGTGACTGAAATGTTTGCTTTTATGGAGGAGGGCTATGACTGGTTGCTCACTCTTTTCCTCATTTATCTATACTGGGTTAGAATTATATCTGTCTACCATACCTTAAAATATTGGTAGTGAAGGGATACAATAAATCCAAAATAAAAGGCACTTTCCCTAATCCTTCTCAAGGGAAAAATGGTATTTAGTTTAAACTCATTAGCTTAACTCCCACCAAAAGCTGGATACACAAAAGATCATCCAAATAGCTAGTTAACATCTTTATAAAAAGAAGGAATAAACAGACAACTAAGAAAGGTATACAGATTAACATATGCTAAAAAATTCACAAGAGCAAAAGAGCTCTCTGACTAGGTGCAAGATAAGATTTCAAATCAAAACTGGAGAAAAAACAATCTCAGTGCTGGGAATTCTGTTCTCAACATTCTCTAGTTACGAACTCTGCATATTCTTCATTTAACAATCGCTTAATATATTTCTATCAATCACATATTATGTGCCAAGCACTATGTTAAGCTCTGGGCATACAAAGAAAAGGGTAAAAGGCAGTCTCTTTCCTCAAGGAACTCACAATCTAATGAGATAGATAACATGTAAATAACTGTACAAAGAAGCTCTATGTAGGATAAATTGGAATTAAGCAGCAGAGAGAAGGTACCAGAATTAACATGGATCAGGACAGGCTTCCTTAAGAAGGTAGGATTTTAACTGGGATTTGAAAGTATCCAGGGAAGTCAAGATGCAGAGATGAGATGGGAGAGCATTCCAGGAATGGGGACAGTGAGTGAAAATGCTTGGAATTGGAATGTAGAGTGTCTTGTCCAGGAATAGCAAGGGGTCCAGTGTCATAGGATAGGAGAATGTAGAGGAGTATACAGTGTAAGGGGACTAGAATGATACAGGGGAAGGGCAATTTATGAAGGTCTTTGAACATCAAATAGAGGATTTTATATTTGATCCTGGCAGTGATAGGGAGCCACTGGAGTTTACTGAGTGGGAGATGGGGGTGATATGATCAGACTTGTGTTTTAGGAAGATCACTATAGACAGAGGAGTGGAAGGTGGATTAGAGTGAGGAAAAAAGAGGCAGGCAGACCAACTAGCAGGTTATTGAAATAGTATAGATATGAAATGATGAAGGTTTCCAGGATGGTAGCAATGTCAGAAGAGAGAAGTGTGCATATGTGAGAGATGTCGTGTAGTTAAATCAACAGGCCTAAGATTAAAGATTGGATAGGGAGGGTGAAAGGTTAAAAAGTTGAAGATGACCCCTAAATTGTGATCCTGAGGAACTAAGATGGTGGTACACTTAAGAGTAATAGGGAAGTTTTGGGAGTGGGGAGGTTTTGGGGGGAAAGATAATTCAGTTTTTGACATATTGAGTTTAGGATGTCTACAGCACATCCAATTTGGAAAGTCGACTAGGCAACTAGAGATACAAGACTGGAAATCAGCCAAGAGGTTAGGGTTAGATATGGAGATTTGAGAATCATCAGCAGAGACGCAATAATTGAATCCCCAACTGAGGAAACTGAGGCCCAGAAATGTCATCTAAGGATAAACAGCAGAGTCTGGATTCGATACCAGGTTCCATAATTCCATTTTCAGTGCTTGATGATGCTGCCTCTCATACTTAGATAGAGCTGTCTATTTTCTGTCTGCTACTGATTATACTTTCTACAGTACAAATTCTACATTTTAGCCTAAGAGCATTTCTTGTCCTCTACTTGTTGACACAGCAGGATAAAAGATATAATGTGAGCTCAATGAACATTTCATACATTTTCCTACCTGGCTTACTAGGTTCAGTTATTTCCTTAGCTTATCTTGAAACCCTATTCAAACGCCTTCTAGAGAACAGTCTCTCAGAATCTTATTTTACAACTTCACAATATCACAAACTCTTTACACATGCAATAACATTTTTTGTTGTTGTTCAGTCATTTTGATCATATCCTACCTTTTGCAATCACACTTGAAGTTTTCTTGGCAAAGATACTGCAGGGATTTGCCATTTTCTTCTCCAGTGGATCTGGTGGGTCCATTTTGTCAGGCAATCAAAAGTAAAGTGACTTACCCAGGGTCACATAGGTAGGAAGTATCTGAGGCTGGATTTGAATTCAGGTCTTCCTGACTCTAGACCACTAAATGGTTGCAGTAGATAGAGTGTGGGACCTAGACTCAGGAAGACTTGAATTCAAATCCAGTCACAGATGCTTACTAGCTTTGTGACCCTGGACAAGTCATTTAACCCTGTTTGCCTCAGTTTCCTCATCTAGAAAACGAGCTGAACAACTTCCTGACTCTAAGCCCAGTGTTCTGTCCCCTGAGTCACAGTTGCCTCTAGTCATATACTTCCAACTAAAACAATATTCAGAGAGGAGTCATTTCAGCACAACTTCTTGGTCTCATCTCTATTACACAAAATACAAAATTTCCAACTCCAAGTGGTCAAAACGAATGTAATGATGCAGAAAGAGGAAATCTTTATTGATGACCACCATTCCTTAGAAGGTAAATGACATAAACAAAACCTTCTTCCTTATCTGACTATTTACTCATCCCCAGTAGAATGTAAGTTTTCTGAAGGTAAGTACTATCTCACATTTATATCTCTAGAATTCAGTTTAATGAATACATTCTTAAAGTATTTTTACTTTTCTTTACATTTACATTTTTTCATTTTTTTAAAGTGTTTGGTTAGTTATCATTGGTTAAGGATGAATAAATGCAGAATTCCTTGTGTTGTTGAATTGTTTTTTGGAGGGGAGGAGTGGGACAGGGTGAAGAGCAGTATGGTTTCTTAGGAGCACCAAAATGGTTATCCTTTGTAAGCATTTAAACAGAGGGAAATTAATTACTATTCCATTTAATTTAAAATGGGTATTCGGGATATTTCCAGATAACTACAAAAATAATATTCATATTACATATGTTTCAATAAATATCAGCTTTCACTGAAGATGAATATTGATTTCAGCTTCCCCATTATCAATATTTCACTAAAATCAATAGGCTTTGAGTGTTACCTAAACAGGAGCCTGCATAACTCTATTAAGATAATTATACCCTATCACAGGACAGAATAGATTGCAATTGTTGAAACTACTCACAAAGATGGAAAGAGAACATAACCTTTCCCCTCTCATTTATACCCACTATAAATAGTTTCTATAGAATGTTTCTTCACACATGCAAACTGATCTGTCCAGTCCAGTGTTATATAGAAAGGCATCACAGTAAGATATGTTTTAGATGCTCATTGTGCAGTGTATGATTTTCACTGGTTTCCTACAGGAAGGATATCATCAGGACTAGAAAAATATAGGTTACTACATAATTGTTGTGCTCATAGGCTACTGGCTCAACTGGATATATTAGCCAATTCATCATTGCTGGTGTAAGAACCAACTAATTGATCAAAACAGATGAGCCGGCCCTCACAATCTGGCTCCTAACTAATTTTCTAGGCATATTTCCCATTTTTTATCCAACCTAAGCTTTCCACTGCAGCCAAATTGTTTACTCTGTATCCCCTAAATGAACAAATTCTTCCCTGCATTAGAGTTTTAATACAGTTTCTTTCCCTTACCTAAAATACACTCCCTCCTCTCTCTGTCCATCAAAATTCTTCTTCTCAAAAGCTAATCATCAATGACCAGACTAGTCTCATGTGATCTCTCCCTTCTCTGAACATATAGCCTGTTTTGTTTTGTTTTTTCCCTTTGCTACTTACATATTATTTTTGCATGTAAGAGACCATGTTTAAATCACTTTTATATTTTTATGCCCTCTTCTCCTACAACAGAATGCTGAACAAAGCACATTGCAAGCAGTAGGAGCTTAATAAGTGTTAAGTAATGATGGCAATATTTTGGATTTCAGGACCTTCAGGCTTCAGATACAAAAATTATTTGATCTCAGAAAAAAAGTTGCATTATCTTGAAAGAACAGAGGAGAATGTGCTTGTTAGGAGATCTGGTGTTGTGTTTTATTTTTGTTAAAGAACGTTATTTTATTTTTTTCACAATTACATATAAAAAACATTTTAACATTCATTTTTTATAATTTTTGAGTTCCAAATTTTCTTTCCTCCTCCCTCCCCTCCCCCTCCTTGAGAAGATAAGCAATTTTATATAGATTATACATATGCAGTCATGCAAAATATATTTCTATAATAGCCATATTGCAAAAGTTAACATAGAAAAAAATAATTAAAATAAAGTAAAAAATAGGATGCTTCATTTTGCATTCAGACTCCATCTGTCCGGGGTCTGGAACTGCCTGGCTCATGTGGGACTGTTCATGGTTCCCAGCTCAATGTGATAGACCCTTCCTGCCAGCCTGCCAGGCTGCCTTCAGTGGGAGATTTGTTTCTCTCTGTCACTTTGTGGGTTCTGTAACTCTAAAATTTGTTTAGAATCATATTTTACAGGTATTAGAGGTGGTTGGAGTGGAGCTCAGAAAAGTTCTTGTTTTTACTCTGCCATCTTAGCTCTGCCCCCTGGTGCTCTGTTTTAGAGAGCTTTAAACTGAAATTTGATAAGAAAGAAAATTAGTAAGAGATATAAGGGATTCTGCAGTAGGTGGTACTGGGGTAAGATTGATGGTCAGTCTTTGAACTTATAGCAGTAGAGCAGTAGGCTGTGCCTGGAAAAGGGACCTAAATCTGCCCCCACCCCCACCCCCCAGTAAGATCAAAGGCCAAAAGAAGAGTCCTACTGATTGCAAAATATTCACAACACTTTTTCCAATGGCCAAAAAAGAAATTGGAAATAAAGTAAGTGCTCCTTGATTTTTTAATAACTAAGCAAATTGTGATATGTGAATGTAAATATCATTGTGCTGAAAGAAATAACAAATATGAGGAATTCCAAGAGAAATATTAAAGTACATTACCATCATGATTATAGAATTGTAGATTTAAGGCTAACAGATCACCCAACTGCCTCATCTATAAAATGAAGAAACAGAGGCTTCATAACTCTCCTTTTATGTAATACTTTGTAAAGAGTTTTGCACATATGTTTTCATTGTACACTCACAACAATTTTGTGGGGTTAGGTACCACTATTATGGTCATTTTACAAATAAGCAAAACAATACATGTTCTCTGACCTAGTTATACCACTGCTAGTCTGACAACCAAAGGAGATCAAAGAAAGAGGGAACAAAATCCTATTAGCAAAGGAATATTTATAGCAGCTCTTTTTGTAGTAACCAAAAAAACTGGAAACTATAGAGAAATCCATCAACTGAGGAATGACTGAATCAACAGTGGTAGAGAAATACAAATAGAAAATTATTATACTATAAGTAACGAAGAAATAGATCATTTCAAGATACATGGAAGCACTTATATGAACTGATGTAGAGTGAACTAAGCAAAATAAGAAAAATGATTTATACTATATAAATGCTCTTTAAAATTGAACAATTTTGAAAACTTTTAAAGTTTAAGAATGAAATGAGCAGATAGGGAAGAACTGATTTATAAAATAACATCAAAGTTATAAAGACAAATAACTTTGAAAGCTGTAAGAACATAATTATTCATGATTCCAAAGAATGGATGATGATGTATGCTATCTACCTCTTATCAGAGAGATGATGGATTTAAAATACAGAATCATACACACACACACACACACACACACACACACACACACACACACACACACACAGACATGCACACACACACACACACACACTCACATGTATATGTATAAACATAAATATACATATGTACATATATGTATATATTTGTGTACAGTCAAGAAGGGATTTGTTTTGTTGGCTATGAATATTTTTTTACAAGGAAATTATTTTTTTTATTTTTCTAACAGAGGGGATGGGAGGGAGAAAAAATAAATTTCTCTTATCTAAAACAATACCTAAAAATTGGAGAGTTTGGAAGGTTACAGGTGTGAAATATCATTGTATTGTTAGTTTTGCTTAATTGATTTAACTGGTTACAAGAAAGCTCTCTTAGGGTAGGGGTAATTTGGAAATGTTTGTAACGTAACAACAAAACATGTCAATAAAACTTGTTTTTAAAAAAGAAACTCAGTGAGATTAAGTGGATTTCTCAAAGCCACAATGCTAACAAGTGTCAGTGATTGGTACAAGCCCCTGTCCTCTTGATTTCAAAGTCCAATATTCTTGTGCACTTGCCTGAAGTACTAAATACTACATATTTGTGTTGAGAAATCTTGACCCAAGGTGGGGCGGGGGTGTGGGGGGGAGTGGAATATATTGCCCCATTTTCCTTGAAAAGGTATGTCACTACGGGTTGGGAATATTGCATAAGTTATCAGTCTTAGTGCTTGTTTGCTTTTTATTCTTAACAAGGGAAGACATCATTTGGTAGAAATGGGGGCAATATCTGGAAATTTTATTAATGTAAAAAGAAAAGCCATTAATAAAATTTTGACTTAAAGAAAGGATGAAAAGAGAACAAAATCAAAATTATGGGACTCAGCTCTTTTTTCCCATTAAAGGTATCAAAATTTAGGGTTATATTTTTGACCAGAAGAGTAATTTTAGAGAAAATTTTAGAGAAATATCCATAAACAAAGATGGATTTTTAGTTCTTCCCAGATCTAAAGTAAAGAGAAGAGAGGGGGGAATACTATTTCTGACTTATACCTAGTTTGAACTCCTTTTATTCGTGAAAGTCTAAGATGAGGGACTATTTTCACAGTTTTCTTGCTTTTCCATATTGGAATCTAAGGTGGATAAGAAGTTAGGGGCACTAGTGAAAAATGAAACAAATTTCAGCAAATAATGCCAGAAACTGGTAAGAATAATTTTCTTCTCCTCAGCTCTGGCTCAATAGAAAGAGCCCAGAATTGGTTCCCAAACACCTGCATTCAAATCTGAACTCTGCCAGGTACTTCCTGGATAGCCTTGAACAAGTCTCTTAACATCTCAGAAGCCCGAGTTTCTTCATCCATAAAATGAAAGAGTTGTGCAAGGTGACCTCAGAGGTTGCTTCTAAGCACTAAATCTATGTCTCCTAGATACAAAGCTTATGTTTCAGTTGAACAGTGAAATGACAAGAAAAACAACAGGGAAAGCAAAATGGAAAAGGGTAAATAGATCAGTCCTTAATATGTTCCAAATATTTAGGGATTTGGGAATTATTTTAAAAAATAATAAAGAGGGCTATCATTTGGGGCTATGATTTTTCATTATATAGAAAATCATAATATAAGAATCCATTATTCTTATCCTAATAGTTCATATAGGTTAAAACTATTTCAGATCTTAAAATAGCATAAATGAGTTCAGATACTTACCATGGATCCCTGAGGCAAACTAAATATTAGAGGAATAGTGCTGCCCTTGAGGCTGGCAATGAAGCCAAGTATGCACTCCCACCAAATGATCCTTGCTGACGTGATCAGTGGCTGAATATCCAGGATTGGAGGCACCAGGGTCACATGTGGTAAATACGATTTTATCCAACTGAATATAACTCATGCGATCTATTTAAATTAAGCATTATTTATATTTGTGAATAAAGGATAAATGACAAAACTTTGTGGTCATGTCTACTTACAGTGACAGAATGGTTAAGATAATTTTCTGAAGAGTCTTGGAAGCTTCTGACACTTAATTACAATCATTAAATCATGAACTACTGGAGAGTAAGGACTTGTCTTTTGCCTTTTTTTGTATCCCCAGAACTTAGCAAGGTGCTGGGAACACATTAGGTGTTTAATAAATGCTTACTGATTGACAACTGATAGAGAATCAGTTTTAACAACTATGTGAGATTATCAATAATGATAATATTATACTTCTATTACCTTTTAGGATTTTCAGAGTGCTTTCAATAACTTATCTAACTTAATCCTCAAAAACCAGACTTTGAGATATAGGTAGAAAAATACATAGATAGAAAAAACATCACTATCCCTATTCTACAAATTAGAAAAACAAGACTCAAAATTTAAGAGTGTTTGGCCCAAATTCCAAGAGTTAGTAAGAATCGGTCAGAAATAGAGATCTCAGTCCAATGTTTTTACCTTGAAGCCAGTAGGGTAATTTGTAGCTTTTGTTTCAGCTTTACTACGTAACTACCTTTCTAATTTTATCATTAAAACAAGTTTTGTGATAAATACATTATGAGACACGAATGGCCAATATTTCTCACCCCAAAAATGCTTAATCAGATTACCTTTACAGATAATGTTTCCCACACCAGATGTACCCCCTAGGCAGGCGAGTTTCACCTTCTTTATTGCAACCAAAGAGAAGCAATAAACAGACAATAAAGTCTGGAAGTGGCAAGGCAAGACTGCTGCTTCTTGCAAAATGAATCACTCAAGGACATAGCAAGTTCTGGGCTAATTGGTAAAAGTCACTGGCACAGCATAGAATCCCTACACCCACGACGGCAAAATGATTTATTTAGGTGAATAAGGATGTTGCAGTACAGTAATGTGTTGTACTGTTTCTTCATTGGAATTGTAAGCTCCCAGAGGACAAGAGCTAGGTTTTTCTTTTTCTTTCTTTTTTTGCATTTTGGAGGGCAATTGGGGTTAAGTGACTTGCCCAAAGTCACACGGCTAATAAGTGTGTCAAGTATCTGAGGCTGGATTTGAACTCGGGTCCTCCTGACTTCAGGGCTGGTGCTCTATTCACTGTACCACCTAGCCACCCCTGAGCTACGTTTTTCTTAACTCTCTAAACCACACTCCCAATTCCACCAAATACCTAGTATAGTTCTCTTCACACAGTAATTACTTAATGAATGTTTATAGAATTGAATTGAATTGATACACAGAATTCTAACTCTTGTCTAAACTGAGTCAAGAAAGTGTCTGGAAAACCTAAAAAAAGTGAACACAGGTAACTTAAAATAGTCATATCAATAATAAACATCAGCGATAGTAATGATAGTTATAGGGTTCTCCAGTTTTTTGTCCCTGTGTGTTGTGATTGTTTACCGACTGCACAGTACACAGGTTGTTTAGCAAACAATGAGTAAAACAACAACAACAATTAAGTTACTAGTTTTCAATGTACTTCTTTTTCCCTTGAGTTAAATAAAAGGGAAACTTAGATTCTTAGGAATTTAGTTCAATGGAAAGAACCCAGCATTTGGTTCCCGACCACCTGGGTTCAAATCTTAGCTCTACCACATACCACCTGAATTATCTTGGGTAAGCTGCTTAACATCTCAGAGGCCTGAGCTTCCTCATCCCCAGAATAAGAGCTATGCACCATGACAGAGGGTTATTATATGTATCAAATGAGATAATGTATATATAATTTAGGACCATATAACTGCAGGTTGCTTTTCTTATTAACATTTGAAGATCTCTTTCATCCCAACATGTTGCTCTTCACTCTTATGATGACATTTTTGAGCAGCTAGGGAGTCAGGAAGACTCATCTTCACAAGTTCAGATCTGGTCTCAGACACTTACTTGCTCTACTCTGGGAAAGTGACACAACCATATTTAACTCAGTTTCCTCATGTGTAAAATAAGCTGGAGAAGGAAATTGCAAACTATTCCAGTATCTTAGCCAAGAAAACACAAATGGGGTCACAAAGAGTCAGACACAACTGAAAACAACTGAACAACAACAAAACCATTATCTTTCTGTTTTATAGCTATAAAATTTAGCAATTTTAAATGAAACTATTCTATGAATGATATTCTATGCCATTTAAATTTCCTGGGTGGAAAGCTATTTATCATCCATGGGCTTAATTCAACAGTGCTATACATTTAGCTATATCTTGATATTTAAAGAACCACGGCTCTCCCCAACCTCCATGCCTTCTGACCAGCTCTTCTTGGTAGCAAAACCAGAACACTGCAGGAAACAGTAATGCTGAAAAAGTTTGAACAAGACAATGGTCAAAGTTACATGAGTACTTTGCCTCTGGGGAGATTTTACATATAGGGAAATCATAATGACTTTTGTACACCTGCCAGTGCTTAGAATACAATACTGTTAATTAAAATGCTATCGATCCTGAATAATGCAAGTATCTTCTCTAACAATATTGCTAGGGTTGTTGCTGATCTAAGATCAATGACAAGCAGAGTAGGGTATAAATGATACCTTCTACCAAGTTTCAAGAATTAGTTATTTCCATTATAATCCATCTTTTGGAACTGCTAATTATTCCCTCAAAAAACTGTCACCTAAATCATCAATATCTATTTACAGTCCAAAAATTATTTAGGACAGATTCTGGTGATGGTATCTTTGAATAAAGAAAATAAAATATGTCTCTATTTTCAATTGATTGAAAAACAAACTAGGTTTACTTTTAGATAATTTAAATTGGACTTTAGCTCTCTTTATCAATTTTGGCGATTTCAGTTCATTTGCCGTTCTCTGCTGGGCAGCAGAGAGGAACTCACCATTTCCTCACCTATATTTTGGTACAGTTTGCCACTAATATTGCAACGCTGGAAAAATTAGCCTCCTTCTTGACCTTCAGCACCTCTCTACAACCTCCTAGTATCTCCTTCTCCATTGCACTCCCAGTCCTCCAGAGACTCCATGGTTCCCTCTGGCCACCAGAACTTCATATTTACTCAAATACTCCTTTTTTTCATGTCATTCCCACTCCTCAATAAAATTCCCATTTACTTAACGTTGGATCTCCACTAGACCTGTGAAGATAGCAATCTGATCAGATGAATTCACACTAAAGTTTGAATAACTGATATTTCCTTTACTCTTGCATTAAAAAAATCAATTAATAAACATTAGTTTTCTCTATTTCCAAGCCATTCACTGCTTCTAAACTGGGAGAAAAACAAATAAAAACAAAACTCCTGTAACCAAAATACTCAAGCAAAACAAATTGCCATTTAGATCTTGTACTTAAATCCCAATAAATTTACATCAATTAAGACCCTAATAATTGGAATTTTAAGTCTTTGGAAGAGGTATTAAAATATGAGACTTCAGCAGTTAAGATACCTATGATAGAGGAGGAAGAGAGAGAGAGAGAGAGAGAGAGAGAGAGAGAGAGAGAGAGAGTGAGAGGGAGATGGCCATGGGGCATAGTGGAATGGTTGGGCAAATTTGAGTCAGAGAACTTAGGTTTCAAACCTGGCTCTGTCAATTAGGGCCTGTGTACCCTTGAACAAAGTGGACCTCAGTTCTGGCTTGTGTAAAATGAGGCAGTTGGACCAGATGACTCTATGGTCTTTCCAGCTCTAAATCTAATGTTGTATGACTCACTACACCTACAAGTATTGTTTCAATATATACTCACTAGTCCCTCTCTGCTCTGCCTTAGTTACTCCCAAGAGACTTATCAAAACTTCTAAGGTATTTACAGAGTGACTTGGGCACTGATGAGAATTAAACCCTTCTAGTCTTTCTTTCTTACCTGGTCTAACTATTTATCTCACTAGTTGAGTAAGCAAGGAGAGATTTCTAGAATCGTGTGTTTTCACCTTTCTTTACCTGATAGGATGTTCTATATGTACATACCAGGTAATCTTCACTCACTCTTTAATACCCTGGGAAAAATCACTTTCTCTAAGGTCTCCCTGAGTGCATTTATTCTCTCCTTAATGGGATTCTGAGATCATGACAGTGATTTCTTTTTGGCATTCCTGTCTAAGGAAGGTTACTTTTCATTCTGTGCACACTCTAAACATGTTATATCTCTGGTTTCAGACTGATTCGTTCCAGGCTTCAAATGTTTCTTCACCTTGGAAGAAAAGAGTAAATTCTGCCTCATGCTGCTTGAATCATCAAACAAATTGTGTTTGGTGCAAAAAGATGGGCTGGGCCTTCCTTCCATAGTCCTGATGTATATAAAACTTTATGGTTCCTCTGAGCATTGACAAATGACACTTCTGAGGAGAGATGATGCATCTATTCTTAGCAGGTAACAGAGTATGTCCTTGTTTGCGCAATCCAGTATGTGTCTCATAAGGAGAGAAAATCATTTGTTCCACTGCCTCTCGTGAAATACTTACTCATATATAGAATGATTCTGAGAAAGGATATTTCACCCATTTGAAGGCAGCAGGCATTTCATGACTTCCTTCTAAGTTCCAAACCTGAGTAAGACATTTAAGGGGATACAAAAGAGGATGAAAACGTGGCCCCTTTTCTCAAAGAACTTTCAATCTTGTCCATGTGGTAAGATGAGCACATCTAAAGCAATGAGAGAATAATAGAGAATGACATATGGTCAGGTCCTAGACAAGTTGGTAAAGACTATGAGCCATAAGGAAGATCATAAAAGAGAACTAGTGATTTGAGTGGAAGAAGACAAGGAAGATGCCATGGAGGAGGTGAGGACTTGGTCTTAACCTGGAAAAATTATTGAGAATGGAATCAGTAGAGAGGAAAAATGGAAGATAGAGGAGCATACAATGTAGATTCTTGGTCACAGAAAAGATCTTTTTAAAAATTTTTTATTCATTTTATTCTGAACTTAAGAAATAAAACAAGCATTTCCCACAACAGAGTAGAATTTAAAAAAAAAGATGATTGTACATGAAACTGCAAATCTATTATGTACAACTTATTATTACTTTTAAATATATAATAAAGTTATGTAATGTTTTCCCCTTTTTTTCTTCCCTGCTCCCACACTCACCATAGAGATGGCTACAATTAGATACAAATACCTATGTATGTATCTATAGATATAGAGATAGAGGCAGATATAGATGTAAAAGCATTCTATATATACACTTCATTTTATCAATTCTTTCTCTGGAAGCAAATAGCATCTTCCTTCATATATCCTTTGTAGTTAATTTGGGCATTTTGACATCTTAAAACATTGCAGTGAATCTACTAAGATGAAATTTCATTGAGTTTGGATTAAACAAATAAACTTTCTAATTATAAGATTAGGGATTTATAGTTAGACACCATTTGGTGGTAGCTATAACTTCAATATGGGTCCATATTACGTTGAGTACGTCAAAGAAGCTAATATGGTCTTGAATGTCATTAAGAGAGTGAGTAATAATGAGGTGGTAGTCCCTTGTACTCTATGGTTGGATTGCATCTGGTGTACTGTGTTCAGTTCCGGGCATCTCAATTTAGCAAACATATTGGTCAATTGGAGAATAATCAGAGAAGGACAACCAGAATGAGGAAAGGCCTCAAGTTCTGGTCTTATGAGAACAAGTTGAAGGGAATGGGGATTATTATCCCCAAGAAGAGAGGGCTTAAGGAAGATATCATAACTGTCTTTAAGTAGCTAAAATAGGTTCATGTGGAAAAGTGATTAAAAAAGACTTTTTCTGTTTGGCCCCATGAGACAAAAACAGAATCAACAGGTAGACTTTCAAAGAGGTTAGTTTAATTTTAATGTCAGGGGAAATTTTCTATTAATTAATGTCATCTAAAAGTGGAATTGGTTCTCTTCTCCATTCACTACAGGTCTTCAAATAGAGGTTGGATGACTACTTGCCAAGTATATTGTAGTGTTTTGTTGTTTTTTTTTTTTGCATAGTATGAGTTGTACTAGAAAGCCTCTGAGCTCCTTTCAAACTCTAAAAATTCTAGGATTCTGTGATTTGAAAAGTCTACATATATTACAATGGAAACAAATCTGGCCAGCTAGAGAGTGAAGATAATAAAATTGTAAGTACATTGCAATACCAACTAAGCAAAGCTGAGAATACTAGATTGCAAGGAGATTGTGTCTTGGTGGGTTTACAGGCAAAAACCTCAAAGCCCCATAGAATTTTAGAGAGCTTTAGTTTAGTCTCATTTTTACAAATGAGAAAAATAAGTCGCAGAGAGACATTAAGCAAGTTATTCATGATCACAGAAAAAGCAATGGGAGTCATGGTTTCTAGAGACCTAGTCCAGTGATCCCCCCTTTACATAATGCTGCCTCTTTGCTCACCTTATTTAGGATTTCGGGAGGAGGACCCATTTAAAAGAAAATTATAGGTTGTATTTGCTGTCTTCTCTTTTCTAGATTTCTTTCTATTACCTCCTCTTCTGGGCACTTAATGGCCTCATGTTAGCCTTCAATATTTATAGTCTCTGTCCCATCAAATCTATAGCCCCTTGCAGCTGCTGGATTTTTGATAAATACAGTAAAAGGTGAAACAGATGTGCTTGTAGGCCATAAAGGCCCACAGCTGCCTATAACTATGAGTTATTCCCTGGCCTAGTTTGCAAGTGTCAGGTCATGTCCTTCACACAAGTCAGAGAAGGCATGGTAGTAGATTAGATCCTCTGAATATGAGAATTCTTGAGTGTAATAGTTGCTGAGTCTCTACTAAGTCAAAAAGAGTTAATCGTAAGAGTTTAGAGTATGGGGAGTGAGTTTCTGTGGAGGAGAGAGAGACTTTATTTAAGAGAATATGATGGAGAGCAGCTAGGGGGCACAGTGAATAGAACACCCGCCCTGGAGTCAGGAGGACCTGAGCCCAAATCCAGCCTCAGACACTTAACACATTTACTAGCTATGTGACCTTGGGCAAGTCACTTAACCCCAATTGCCTTGTCTTCCCCACTCCTTCCCCCCAAAAAAGAGAGAGAGAGATATGATGTGAATGCAGACTTTAGCAAGTGCATGATTCATACTAAATCCTGACAGGACTGACTTCCCTTTAGTCTCTTAATCTCTGTGTTTCTCTCATGCAAAGAAGCCAACTTTGGAGAGCAAAGATGAGGTTACCCTGAACAGACTATGTCTACCAGATGGCAAAATATTGAGCTCTTTGTTAATTATGCATAAGAAAAGAGCACTCCAAGGTTGTAAACAGACCCACATCTTGTGGTGTGAATAAAACCAGAGTGCCAATAAATATAAAATCAGTGTCCCATACTTTAGATCAGAATTCTTAATGTGGGGTCCATACTTGTTCGTTTGTTTTTCATGTTTTTATAGGGTCCATCAACTTGATTTTTTCCCATATTTTTATAAATATTTTTATTATAACTGGTTTCCTTTGCATCTTATTTTATAAATTTGTGTGTTATTTTGATAAGTCTTGACAAACAGCCAAAGAATCCAACACTACAAAAAAAAAAGTTAGGAATCTCTCTTCCAGACCCTTTTATCCCCCTTGTTTCACTGCCATAAAAACTCACCTACTCTATTTCTCATCCTCTTAGACATGTAGTCCAGTCTGCATTATTTGCTAAAGGGTTAATAGGTGATTGCTGGCTCCCTAGGTTTTCCTTCTAGGAAGCCAGTTAACATTTAACATTTGTTAAACTCCCACCACGTGCAAATACTAAGGTGCTGGGTGTACAAATAAGAAAAAGAAAGACAGCCCCTGCCATGAGGGAGTTTCCAATCTAATGAGAGAAGACAACACATAAAAGGAAACTGAAAAAGACTGGGTAGAAGGGCAGGGCACCACAGTACCTGATACAGTGGCCCCTCTTTAAATGGAAACTTTGGGAGGGGTTCTTTGCTCTACCCTCAAGTCCTCTAATCAAAGGCAGAGAGTACTGAGAGTACTGATGAGATATGAGTACCAAAAGCGATGCACTCAGGGTGGTGAGTTTCCTAGTAATGAACTTTTCTAGGGCATGGTAAACACTAGTCCAAGAAGTACAGTTGGTGGGAAATGAATTTCCACTCTGTTTCTAAATGTAAATTTTGACTCAGGATGTCAAATATAATGCACTGGATTTGGTCCGCTTCATAATAATCTGTATTTTCCAATTCCAGCATAGGATAATTTTAAATTTTAAATTTTAATTCTTAATTTTAAATTTTAAATCTTAATTCATATCTCTAAGAACACTGCTCTCTGCTACGTCATGCTAAAAGATTCAAAACCATTCAACAAAGAACAGGTTTATCAATAGTTACAAGAAAACCAACAGAAATAGCTCCTTGAACTCCCTTCCCATTTAGGTTTTAGAACCCTTCCCCCAAACTCATAGCTTTGCCTCATGCAGAATCTACTCCAAGTCTCAGTGAGAATAGCATGTACTTCCAAAACCATCTCCTTTCTTTCTGGGGTCAGCTCACTACTGAGTGCACTATTGCTCCACCGGCAGGGTGCTCACAGGCCATTAGGGCTTTCAAAGGAGTAATTGGCTATATTAACATCTGAATGACTGTCACATGGAATACAAATCAAATCCACTTGGTTTTTAGAGCTCTGGACTTGAACCAGTTGGTGGGATCCAGAGGAAAAATGATTTCTGCTGTACAAAAACATAGAGAACTTCCTAACTATTAAAACTGTCCAAAAATTAAATGGAATATGTTCTAATGCAATGAGTTTTCCATCACTAGAAGGTTCAAGCAGAGGCTGGTTGACCAATCTTCAATTATGTTATAGAAAGGATTCATACTTTAGGTAGAAGCTGGATAAGATATCTTCAGAGGTCTGTTCTAATGATTCTTCAGATTGATTTGTGTTTTAGTAGAAGCTTTTAATGCTTTAATCCAAAGACATAAATGACAGCATGAATTTAGGTACTTTGGCTACATGGTTCATGTGGAATATATTTTTAGGTAAGTGGAATAGATATGACCAATGAAGAGGTTATAGTTGATTAGGGATTGAAAGCACAACACATATATGATTGTTACAGAATGCTATTGTGTTATAAGAAATGATAAGCAGAATAGTTTCAGAAAAATCTGAGAAGATTTAAATGAACTGATGGAAAGAGAAGAATCAAGAGAATATCATACACACTAGCAGCAATATTGAAACAGTGATTAATTGGGAAAGACATGGCTATTCTGCTTGATACAATTATATAAGAGAATTTCAAAGGACCTATGAAAATATGCTATCCACCTCCAGAGAGAAAACTGATGAACTCTAAGTGCAGATTAAAGCTTTTTTTTTTTTTTGGTCAATATAGCTAATATAGAAATATGTTTTGCATGACTTCACATGTATAATTGATATCAGATTGTTTGCCTTCTCAGTGAGTGGAGGAGAGAGGAGGAAGGAGACAATTTGCAACTCAATTTTAAAAAATATTAAAATAAATTAATTAAAGAAAAAAAAGAAAACATACCACACAGGACATCATCAATACCAGAAGAGTTTATTAAACACCTAATACTTACAGACTACACTGAATACTCTACTTAAAAGAGGCTCTGTCCTACCAGCAAATACAGTGGAAACTTCATTGTTCCCCACATATAACTTATTTTAGAGCTTACACATTTGCTGTCTTCACTACCAATCATTCAGTACAAAGTAACCCTTATTCTTTTTTCATCTTTCCTACAGCCTGGGAGAGCCAGACTTCTATTGCTGATCTTTTATGGAAATACACAATTGCCTCTCAATTATCTTGTGTGACCTTGGATAAGTTACTTTACCTGAACTTCAGTTCACTCATCTTTAAAATGAGGCCACTGAAATTGATGATTCCTAAGGTTGCTTACATTTTTAAGTCTGTGATTCTATCATCTAAACGGATGAAGGGAATCAAGGGACAAACACTACAGAAACAACAGACAAGTCCCAAAAAACAACATGCAGAATCGACTTTCAATTTTAGCAAAATATCCTTTCTCAGACATGCCCAGATGGCCAGACACAGGTATGCTCACCGACTTCCCCAGTAGATATGAAGTTGACGCTACCCAGGGAATTATGAAATCTTAGATTTCTAAATGACCTTGGTGATTGTGCCATACTATATCCTACACGATGGAGAGAAACTTTATAGTTTCCCTAGCTTCCAGGAGTAGAAGGCAGCCACTATTCCACTGCTTGAGTCTTTTCTTTCTTTGTATTAAATATTTCCACTCATTTGCCACAGGAAAGGAGAAGAGAAAAAAGGAAGGAAAAGTGGGAGGGAGGAAGGAATGAAGAAAGAGAGGGAAAGAGAAATATGGAAGGAAAAGAAAGGAGGAAAAGAGAGAATAAGAAAGAAATAGTAAAAGAGAGAAAAAGGAAAGAGAGGGAAAATAAGATATGAAAGAGAGAAGGAAGGAATAAGACAGAGAAAAAAAGAAAAATAGAAGTGAAAGATGGAAAGAAAAGAATAGCTACTTTTATATAAAAAACTTGCATGTATTGTTCTTTAAGAGAAAGAAAGAGAATGGAAAACTTGTTGGTTAGTTATATTTATAAAGGCCATCATTGCACACTTTTACCAACACTCTCTCTCTCTCTCTCTCTCTCTCTCTCTCTCTCTCTCTCTCTCTCTCTCTTTCTCTCTCTCTCACGCACACACACACACACACACACACAACAAAGCAAAATAAAAAACTATGAAATTTTCTCAGTTTATTTTCACTACTTAGCCACAATCTTCTCTTCTGAAATTTTAAAGGAACGTACCTTGGCATTTCTGAGAATTGCATGCAAGTTTGACCGGATGTTGCTTTATGTTTGATGAGTGGTATTGTGGAAGGAGGGAGTCAGGAACTGAGATTCTATTAATTTGGGCAGGACCTTGAAAATTTTAGTAGGATGAGCACCAACTTTGAATGGAAGGAGAAGCCTCCGAGTTGGGCATGAACATATCTAGGAGAGCAACAGTTTTGGGGGTGGGGGTGGTTCTCTGTGACAAGATGATGAGACAATGTGTTTACCAAAAGAGAGAATTATTTTTTAATTTGTTAAAATTTTGCTTTTTGGAGGGGGAGGGCAGGACAATTGGGGTTAAGTGACTTGCCCAAGGTCACACGGCTGGTAAGTGTTAAGTGTCTGAGTCTGAATTTGAACTCAGGTCCTCCTGAATCCAGGGCTGGTCCTCGATTCACTGCACCACCTAGCTGCCCCAAGAGAGAATTATTTAACTCCGAAATTGTGATCCACTTCTGTATCCAGAATAGGGTTATTTTAGGATAAAATTATTTTGTCCTGCAATGGAATAACCCTGTATTCAGTGAGTTGGTTGTAGTTCACTTTCTTTTCCTTAAATACTCATAAACCCACCTCTGATGCCTGACAATTATATGAACATTACCCTGGACTTCTGATGTTTACGTCAATAGAGGACAAGCTAACTGAAGCAAGGCTGTATTTATGTCTCTGGATAACCTAAAGGGAAAGGAGATGTTCAGTCCCATCCATGCAAGGATTGGTAGCAGTAATAGAAAAGTAAAAGGCAGGACCACCTCATCACATAAAGGAGCAAGGCAAAGGGGAAGTTCAAAGAAAAAAGCAATGATACAAGGTTCTCAGTCAGGCTGCCACTAGATATGAAACACAACTCTTAAGGCTAATGGTCTTCCAGGCTTTATGTCACCTCTTCACAGTACTCTCAGACTTTCTGTGCCCTCCCACCAAGCTCCTACGGCACTAATTCTACTCCTGATGTCAAAACTTGCTGTCAGGATGAAGAATGATCCTAGTCCTTTGCCCTTTAGTTTAGATACTGTTCTACTTCTTTCAGGGTAAGTTGTACTTTAACATAGGATGAAAGGCTTTGCTGTCTGTCAAAGGAATAACAGGCATCATGGAGTGGGGGGTCAATGTATTTTGGGGGAACATAGGGATATACTGACATCACCTTGTTTATGTGACTGTATTCCCCACACACAAGATTGGCTTTGGTGATGACAAGTCATGCATCTTCTCAGAGCCCATTCCTTTTCTACAATATTCCCCTGTGGTCCCTGTCGAAATCTGGGCAATTCTATCCATCACCTCGTGTTTCAAGTGAGAAATCAGAACTCTATCAGCTATTAAGGACTGAATGATGGGAAGAAGAACAAAACCCCTCAAATTTGGGCTGGGCAGGAGCAAAGTTGACAATGGTCCCTGAGAGGCAGTATGTTTTTCTTGTTTATTACCTGTCAGTGCAGGCAGAAAAGGGGCCAAAATAGAGCACAGTAAAACATCTGGGCTCCATCATCACTCAGGAAAATATGAGCAAGAAAGACAGACAAAGTGATAGATTATGACAGTTCTAATTATTAGGAAGTTTTCCTGATATTGAGTCAAAATCTATTCCTCTGCAACCTCAAACCATTCGTTGCTCTTGATTCTGCCCTCTGGGGCCAAGCAAAACAAGTCCAATCCTTCCACACAACAATCCTTCAAATACTTGAAGACAGCTATCATTCTCCCTGATTCCCAAGTCTTCTTTCCTCAAAATAGATCATCCCCAGTTTCTTCAACCCTTTCTACAGTATGATTGCCAGTCCCCTCCTCATCTTCCTTGCCTGCCCCTAGGAAAACACCAGTTGGTTCATGGCAGCTAAAAAGTAGTGCCCAGCAATCAATACAATACTCCTGATATGATCCAACCAACATAGCAGAATGCAATGGGACTATCTCTTTAATATAATAATAATAATGATGGTGATGATGATGATAATAACAACTAGATTTCTACAACACTTTAAGGCTTGCAAAATGCTTTACTTATTTTACTTTTACTTTTAAAAAAAACTTCATTTAATTTTTTATTATCTTATTTTATTATCTCATTTTATTCTCACAACTACCCTGAGATGTCTTATTAGGCTCATTTTACTTTTGAGGAAATTTAGACAGAAATAAGTTTATTGAATTGCCTAGGAGCCTATAGCTATTAAGTGTCTGAGACTTGATTTGAACTTGGGTCTTCATGGCTGTAAGCTCAGTCTTCCATCCATGGAGTCACTTAGCTGCATTACCATTATGGTATTTCTCTTAATCCATCTTAGATGACTCTTCACTTTTGCTGTCTGTTGTACAACCATGTTGAATCAAGTCATGCTGAGTTTTTAACCCCTCAAAATTCCTTGGTCTTTTTCACGTGAAATATTATCTATGCCGCCATCTTTACTCTGCCCCCACATGAAATATTATCTAGGTACATATTCCCTACATTACATTTATTCAGCAATTTGTTGAACCTATGTGTTTGATTTTACATGGATTTGTATTAAACATACCTTATTAGATTTGGACCATTTTTCAAGCTTCTCAAAAACTTCACAAGTCTGATCCAGTCTCTTTCAACATATTAGCTGATCCTCTTGATTTAGATAGGATCACAGGAAAACAGATTTAAAACTGGCATGAACCTTAGAGGCAAAAGTAACCCATTCTTTTGTTTTAAAGAGGAGGGACCAGAGGCCCAAAGAGGGAGGTGACAGACCACAGGTCACATGGATAAGTGTCAGAGAGAGAATCTGAACCCAAATTCTCTGATTCCAAATCCAGGACCATTCTTAATGTACTGTGCTATGTGCCCTACCTAGAAATTTGGTAAACATTCCATTCATACCAGCACCCAACCCACTGGTAGTGATGTTAAACAGAATAGAGCCAGCCTGTGAGCCTGAATCTTGTGAATTTGCTAACTTATCAATTGGTTATCATAACCCTTCTACACCACCTTTTCTGTCAAATTTTTGTACATGTCTACATACAACCTCCATAGAAGATATAGCCAGCATACAGGAAGGTATGAGCACCATGGCTTGAAATAGTAGCAAAACTGGAGATAGAAAGCTGGGTTCACACCATGACAAGAGAAAGCACTAAGACACTCACAGCCTAGCTATGTAATGGCACCAATACAGGTTCACAGACAGGCAGTGGTGATATTTAGGAGGAGGCAGAGTAGGTCTTCCTGCTGGTACCTAATAGACTGTCTACTATTATGGAACCTTCTGATAGATGTGATTTTTTACAGAAACTGACTTAGTTTCCAGAAGAACATTTCAGTATTTGCCCTAATGTGGATGTATGTATATGTATGCCTATGTGTATGTATGTATGCATGTATATATATACTTTTGCGTGTATTAGTCTCTTAAAATCCCTTACCTCCAGCAAAACCCAAGTGCTACAAAACAACAACAACAAAATGGTTTCCTGGATGGGAGCAATATCAAGCCATCTAACCCTAGACTATTAATACTGTAAGAGACCTTAGAGATCACCATGCCCCACCCAATTCTTTTATAGATGAAGAAACTGAGGACCAAAGAGGGAGAGCAAAGGTTTCCATGTCATCTGCCAGAGTCATTTTCAAGGTTTCCAGAGGAAAAGTGGTACTATGGCAGTCTGGACAGGTGCCTCCCAGCTCCACCATGAAGCAGCTTTTCTCTGTAATCTATCTTCCCATCAGTCTCATCTTCCTGTCTGCATCCTTCTACACAACTTGCTTAGTAGAAGCGTGCAACTCATCAGTTCATTCTCCTGTGTCAGACTCGGCATTCGTAGCACAGTGCTCTAATGTAGATTTCTGCTCTAAGGCTGCCTAATGCTGTAAGCATGGCATGGATGAAGATGGTTGGATTGTAGCAGCTATCAGCTGGAGTGTCTGGTTTCTCACACTCATTTTGCTCTGTGTCAGTAAACTCAGAGAGATAACACCTGATGGATCCAAGTACACATAAGCATGAAATTTGGGACTTCATAGATAAGACTATCAAACTCCACCAGTTTCCTAAATGAAAAAAAGAGGATAATCTTGAAATAAGATTCAATTTCCAATTTCAGAAAGGATAATAGTACTTCCACATCTAGTTTCAAAGGTTTACTATTTGACTTTGATAGTTCTCCTCTCTCTATAGTTTAATAACAGAATTATTTCCACAAGCATTTGCTGAATTGAATCAACAGGAAGAATTTATGAACTTGTGGTCCCAGCACTATCTTGACACTCAAGGAGACAAAAAAAGAATTAACCAAGAGTCATTCCTCAAAGACAAGTGGTCAAAAGATATGAACAATTTTTGAAAGAACTCTAAATTATAAATTACGTCAATTGCCATTTGGAAACTTGCTCCAAATGAATAACAATAAGAGAAATGCAAATTAAAACAACTCTGAGTTTTCACCTCTCACCCTGAAAATTGACCAAGAAAACAAAATGAGGATAGTCAGTGCTGGAGAGAAGTTGAGGGAAGAAAGGAATTTTCATACACTGTTGATAGAGCTATGAATTGCTCCAGCCATTTTGGCTCTCCATTTGGAATTGTGTAAATAAGTGACATCACTTCATACCTTTTAACTGAATAAATCCCTCTACTATGAGGCACATATCCCCAAGAAGTTCAAAGATGAAAAAAAAAGAGTTTCAGCAGGACCCTTTGTAGTAACGATAACAACAATAAAACTGGATGCAAAATGGAGCAAAAGTAAACTGCCATAGCAACGTAATAACTCCAGCTACAACACAAAGGAGAAAAATCGCATAAAGGAACCCAAGATCTGAGGGACTGAGGAAGCAAAACAGAAATGGTATTAGAGAACAGATAAGGAAACATAATGGTCTCACTTTGACAGAAGTGAGGGGGAAATACGAAAAAGGAGCATGTCTGATAGAGCGAGTGACTCTACAGTAGTTTTGTTTCATCTTTGTTACAAAGAAAGACTCAATAGGGGTAGGGTAGGACAGTGGTATAGACCCAAAATAACTGTGATGTAAAAATAAAATGCATCAATAAAACACTTAAAAAAACCAATCGAGTGCTACCTATTACATGAAAAACCCCACTCCCTCTCTGCTAGTGTTCCTCTTTCCCAAATTATCCTGCATTTTTTTTATATCTCCATATAATCTATCAGTATCTGAGCTCCTTGAGAGTAGGAAATGTTTCTTTGGATGTCTTTATCCCTAAAGCCTAGCATAACACTACATTTAGCAAATAGCAGACACTTAACAAAAGCTTATTGAATTTGAGTTTATTAACCTTGTTTGAAGATACTTATCCTGAAAAAGATCTGCTGTCAGATTTTAGTTTCATAAGGGTCCAACACACATGCCATGTTTAGGTGAGGTAACCAGAATTCCTGATTTTTTTTTTCACCTTCTGACTTCATCCAAGATGAAGAATTCCATGCCCAGGAGAAAGTTCAGCTCAATTCTTTTTGGATTACCTTTGAATTATGTATTCCAGAATGATTATTAAAAATGACCCAATAATAATCTCTCTCTGATACAAATTATACTGTGGATGAAGTGTTTTTAAGGTGTGTGGCCCTCCTATTGAACTTCCAATTCAGTTCCAGGGAGAGGGATATAAAGGGGAAGATCCCAGCAGTTAATGGAATATTGTATATTCTCTCATTGCCATATTGTAATCATGAAGTCACCAAGTTCTTACTTACTTATATCTATAAAGTAATATTTGTCTCCTTGCTTTAAAGTACTTAGTCCAATTTATTGTGCACAATCTAGTCAATACTTACACATAGGTATCTGAGGATATGAGCCTCTTTACTCTGATGTTGTTGTTCAGTCGTTTCCAACACTTCATGACCCCATTTGGGATTTTCTTGCCACAGATACTGGAGTGGTTTGCCATTTTCTTCTCTAGATCATTTTACAGATGAGGAAACTGAGGCAAACAGAATTAAAATAATGTCATCCCATAGATTTCCTCCTGTGAACTATTCAGTATTCCCCACTGCTATTTTCTCTCCTTGATTATACCTGCCACTCTCTGACACTCGACTTAGCAGATGTACTTGAGCAGTTTCCTCCCTCCTACTCCATTTTTATATTAGAGCACTCCTGATTAAATTCACAAGTCTCCAGACAAATCTATTCTTCATGTACCATAATCCTTAGCCTGTCATTTATCTATCTGAAACTCTGGTCCAAAGGTTCAAATCCCATTCTCTGAAATTATCTTCCTAACTGTTCATCTGTGAACTGTTCATGCCTTTTCTCTTCTCAAGTACCTTACCTTAATCAATATCAGTGACGAAAAAACCATCTATGGGTCTAAGGTCTTCAGCTTCTTTTCCAGGACTTCATATTCCCAGTTGTGTAAGAGCCCTAGAATGTTAGCTTTGGAAGATAATGTAGAGGCCATCTAGTTCTAACCTCTTCATTCTACCTATGAGACTGAGCCCCAGAATGGTGAAGTAACTTTATTGCTAATCAAGGAACAACAGCAAGATCAAAGGCAGCTTGCCCTTTAGATCATTCCTTCTCTCTTATCTTCAGTCTCCATGTAGCTAGTGCTTCCTGCCCAACTGTTGCAGTGGCCCCAGGACTTAAAATATCTTAAACTAACCCCAATATCCTCAAGCTATTATTTCATATCACTCCTTTCTTTTACTGTCAACAAATATTTGAACATACAAAATAATGAGAAAAAAACTATATAAGCTCCTTAGCATTTAACAAGGTAGGAACAACTGGAATAACAAAGAGCAGAAGAGCAAAAAAGTCGTGTTCTTTTTCTTTTAAAATTTTTATTGATGCCTTTTGACTTTTATGTCACAGTCATTTCCAATATATTCTGATATTGACATTAAGACTTCCCTTGCAACAACGAAAAATTACTAAGCAAAATTCACATGCACGCCCACACATACACACACACACATACACACAAAAGGAGGGGACCATGTGTGAAATGTGCTATCACTGTTAACACCTCACCACTCTATTACCAGGAGAGAAGTAGATTGCATCATCCATTCTCCAAAACTAAGACTGATTGTTATAATCACTATGAGTTTATTCCTGTTTTTAGTACTGTTTTGTTTACATTGTGGTAATTGTGTATTATATATTATACTTTCATGTTTCTCTTTCCATACTCATTGTTTCTTCAATAATATTCCATTCATATACTACAATTTCACCTGCTATATTTCAGTTGGTGGGACCTTACTTTGTTCTGCTACCATAGGAAGTAGTTATGAAAATTTTGTATAGAGGAGATCTTTCTGTCTTTGATCTTCTTTGGGATGCATATAGGTATACAGACTACACATGCACCTATACATATATGTATTATTTACATATTACATATGTATGTATGTGAAGGGCACTGAAGATGGCAGTGAAGTTCTTTTATATAATTTCAAGTTGTTGTCCAGAATATTTGGACCCATTTACAAGTCCTTCAAAGTACATTGGTGTACCCATCTTCCTATAATTCCTCTTACATTGATTGTTTCCCATTCTGTTCCATCTTTCGACAATTTGCTCAATAGAAGATGAAACCTCAAAGTTTTTAAAAATGCATTTGTATTATGTGTTACTGATTTAATATATTTTTCATATGGGTTTGATAGTTTCTGTGGCTTCTTTTAAATATGGTTGTTGATATCCTTTTTACCACATTTGTTTGTACTCACCTTCCACCTACTTTCGGTCTGGTTTTTAGCCCTGTTACTTGATTGAAAATACTTTCTTAAAAGTTATTCATGATGCTATTTTTATTTTCTAAAAATTATATATGGGTACAGTTTGAATTTGATGATGTCCCTTCTTACTCTAATATGCTTCATATCTTTTCATTCCTAAATCCTGTTATTGTTCCTTTTTCTTAGCCCTCAGTTTCCTTCATATCCCAACTGCTTTAGACACTGTTGGCCACCCCTTCCTCTCATTCATATTTCCCTTTATTTCCATGAAATTGTTCCGTCTCTTATCTGTCAGATTCTTCCTTTTCAGTCTCCTTTACTATATTGTCACCAATCACTGCTATTTTTACAACTTTGGGTATTTCCAAAGAGTATTAGAGTCCTCTCCTCTTTTTTTCACCACTCTGAATCTTTCGCATTCTCATCTGTTCTCATGGGGGTAAATTCTAATCCCTATGAAAATGATTCCCAGTTCTGTCTATCCAGCTGAAATTATTCACCAGAACTCTATGCCAGCATTAGCAACTGCTTTCTGGACAACTTGGCCTAGATATCACATAAGCATCTCAAACACAGCATGTCCTAAACTAAATTCCTAATCATCCCCCACTACACTAACACTTTGTTCAAACTTCTTGACAGTGTTGTCACCACTGTACTTATCAATTCATATAACCTATAGATTTTCCCTATATTTGTAAGCTTAATAGTCCTTCATTCTTTCTTCTCCCTAAACTTTATGCCTAAAGGCAATCAACTACCAGGTTTTGTTGATTCTAATCTGCAAATTACTGATACTTGTTCCCTTCTCTACCCTTACTTGTCATCACCTTCATTCAGATACGCTTCAACCTTTACTTAGATTGTTGTAACCCCTGACTGGGTTCTATGCATCTACTCTCTAGCCTTCATGTAGATGTTAAAACAATTTTCCTTAAGCAAAGGTCTGCCTATGTGGCTTTCCTCTCAAAAACCTTCAGTAGTTCCCTGTGTCCTCAAAGAAAAAAAGACAAAATTTCCAACCAAGAATTTCATGACCTCTACAATCTAGCTGCATATCAACTTCTCAACCCTGTTTTAAATTATTCTACTCCATAATCTCCTGCCTCTACAAATTAGCACAAAATGTCCCTTTGGCTAATAATGTACTTCCTCCATAGCCCCACTCCTAAGAATGTTTACTTTCCTTCAAGGTTCAGTTCAGGTGCATCCTCTCCTGGGAAACCTTCCTTGCTGTTCATGGTTATTGACATGTTCTCTCTCCTCAAACCATATTTAGCAAACTATATTTAAACTATACCATATTTAAACATATCATATTTAAATATACTATATCAAAACAAACCACATTTAAAAGAAGCCACACAATCAAAACCAAATGGAAAAAAATGTACCAAGTCAATAATGTAATAATAGAAATGCATTTTTTAAAGAGAGGCTTAGAGGTTTCATCTCACACTGAGCAAATTTCCTAGGATACAGAAATAATGTTAGAAGGGTTGTGGGAGGATGGGTAAAGCAATATATTTTTACGAACCTGTAAATGGGTCCAAGTAGTCTGGACAACAACTTGGAATTATATAAAGGAAAGCACATGCACTTCAGTTGTTACACATTTATTTCTTCATACCCCATATTTAATTGTCCTCTGCCTATGTAATATACCCATAGTTGTCCTCCATTCATGTAATGACTTCTATTTCTACAATTTTACAAATATCATTTCTTTTTCATTATTATTCAGTTAGCTCTGAGACCCTGTCTCAGTTTATAAATAAACCAGAAATACCTGTTTTCCCATAAGCTTTCATCTCTCTCTCTCTGTCTCTCTCTTTCTCTATTTCTCTGTCTCTCTCTCTCTGTCTCTCTGTCTCTCTGTCTCTCTCCCTATCTCTCCCCCTCTCCCCTTCTTTCCCTTTCTCCCTCTCCCCCTCTCCCTCTCTCTCTTTCTCTGAAACACCAAGATCATAAGTTTACAGGCAGACAAACATCTATGATACCAGCTATATAAGTCAAGAGTAAAGCAAACAATATAATACAAAGACATAGTTAAAATTTCAAAAAGCATGAGCTGTGAGAAATGGCAATCAGAACCTTCATTCATCAGCAGCTGCAATTGAATTCTCTACAGGTACTGGACCATAGTTAAACCATTATCTCTCTTTAAGATGGCAATACAAGTCTCTCAAGAATTCTCTTTAGGATATCTTTTCCATAGCATTTTTTTTCAATAAGATAAGTTAAATTCAGTTCTCTCAAAATGTCCTTCAATCTCTTGCACACATGACAGATGAATTACTCGGAAAGAAGTTCTTTTGGATCTTTCTTCTGGTACCTCACATCGTCTTTCTCAGCCCCAAATGACAATTCTAGTATCTCTCTCTTCTACTTTCTATTCCTTCTTAAAGACAGAAAATATAAGTATCTCTGTGGGAGGGGCTAGGGAAGCTGAGTTACATTTAGAAGAACTTTGACAAGTTGGAACACACCCAGAGGAGGTCCACCAGGATGGAGAAGAGAGTAGAGACCAAACAATATTAGGAATGTTTGGGAAAACTGGGTATGTTTAGTTTGAAAAGAGAACACTGGGGAGTACATGAAAGCAGTTTTCAGTATCTGAAGGGATATCATTTGGAAGAATTAGATTTGTTCTTGACAGCCCCAAAGAGCATAAGTAGAAGCAAACAACAGAAGATGGAAAGAGGCAAGTTTCAGTTTGATATAAGGAAAAAAAAATCCTTAATGATCTGAGCCATCCAAAAGCATAATGGGCTTCCCCAGAAAGTTATGATTTCCCCCTCAGTGGGGATTTTAAAGTAAGGCTTGGATATTATAGAGGGATTTTTTTTTCTTTTTAGATATGGATTGTGCTAGATTACATCACAGCTTCCTTCCCATTCTGAGATTCTATGGATCAAAATGTCATCTAAAAAACTCTAAGAGTACCACAACAGAAGTCTACACATACCCTATAACATGCTCCATATCTTGGTGTTATATGGGAAAAAAAATTTTTTTTGAAAAGTTGTCTAAATGAGAAATCTCTTCCACACAATAAGTCTAAGTTCCTATTCTCCCCACATGCTGCAGACATAGTAAACTCATGGAAAATGTATCTCTAGAAAGATTAATTGACCTTCCCTGGCTACTGCTTAAACTGGTCCTCAATGACAGTGAATTTAAGAAAAGACCTGGAGTAATGCAAGACAAGGTATGGAGAAACAGTGTGGTGAAGAGGATAGATATTCAGCCCTGGAGTTAAAATGATTTGAGTTCTAGTCCTGCCTTTTAGCATTACAAACCTAAGCAAGTAAGTCACTTTATTGTCATACCACAGACAACCCTCTAAAGATTATAAAATTGCACATCAGTTACATGTCTCCAGTAGCAGGGGAAGTTTGCTCACCTGGGAGACCACTATATCAATTATAATGTAGGGCTAATTTTTTTCATTTGTTGTTTTGCTTTTTTAAAAAAGCAACATATAATCTTGGCAAACAACAGACATGCATAAACAATGAGGATCGTTTTTTTTAAGTAACTGCAATCATTGTAATCTCAGAAAAATATTTTCTATGGCATATATTTATCCTGTGGTAAATCAATTCACATTTTTTATAACAAAGGCTTAAAATTAAATCTTGCTGGGGTGGCTAGGCGGCACACTGAATAGAGTACCAGTCAAGAGTCAAGAGGACTTGAGTTCAAATCCAGTCTCAGACACTTAACACTTACTAGCTGTGTGACCTTGGTCAAGTCACTTAATCCCAATTGCCCGGGCTTCCCCCCTCCAAAAGCTAAAAAAAAAAAAAATTAAATCTTGCCTTAGTGTACCAGAATGTCTTAACTCAAGTCTGATGCAAAAGTTTGAAAAGAAGAGATAATAGTCAAATGAGTGAATTCATTTTCTCTTGATTGTACTTTGTACATTCCTCTCTCTGAGCCTTTGCTGGTACCATTTCCAAGAGCCAGCAAAGTATATCTTCATTATCCCTTCACTGTTCCTTTTTCTCTCTTTCCCCTTCCCCAGTGATGGCCTCTTCCATATCCTCAGGAATCAAATGCCTTCATCCTTCCTACTTATCAAAACCTATTCGCTGAAAAGGGGCTTATAGTGGTTTTTTCCATGGGCATAGGGTTAAGGAGTTGCATTTTTAGCTTCATTTCTATTTGTGACAAGAAGGACTTTGTCCTTGGGAAAGAAATGACTAAAATCAAATATTCAGAGATGTTTCTTGGTACCCTGCAATCTGCCCAAAAATGGACATCTTTGCTCATGCCCTTCCACTGAGGGCCATAGACAGTCTGCTTTCGGTTTCCTCCATGACAAAAGTATCTTATCACATTGTTTTGATAATCTCAAGAATGTTCCTGTTAACCTAATAATTACCTTATTCTGTTTATAAGCTTTCCCCATTGTTTAGATGAGGCTAAGTAGAAGACAGAATTTCAATCTCCAACTGAGACAGATATTTCCTCTCTATCATGCAGGCCAGGAAAAACACATACATACACTTATATACATATATACACACATATATATGCATACATACACACATACTTATATATGTCATAGGATCACAGACTTATAGCTAGAAGGGACATTAGAAGTCATCTAATCCAACCCCTTCATTATACAGAAGGGAAACTGAGGCCCAGAGAGGTGAGGTAACTTTCCCAAAGTCATACAGGTAAGTAAGAAGCAAAGCTAAGATTCAGACTCATGGTCTCTGATTCCAAACTCAGTACCCTTTCTCCCATCTCATGCTGAAACTTTGTAAATAGATGCTTAGAACACAGTAGACCAGGACCAAGTGGGTCACTATGCATAGTCACTGGAAGAAAAGCATTGTCTTAGTTGAGTAGAGATGACAGTTGTAGTGGTGGATAAATGTAGGAACAAGTACTATGATTCACAACTGATACCATGATTTGGGTTACTTACTGTGACCATTGCTTGGCAGGTGGCAGAGTCAGCTTCCCTACCCATGACAGTGTGGTTCTCATTATCTGCATTATCTGACAGGTTTATTGGTGTGAGCCTCAGCCTGAAAGCCTCAGGCTTCAGTGGAATATTAAACTCATTTGATTTAAAGCATTTGTTAAACACCTGTTTTGTCTTCAGCCCTGGGCTAGGCACAGTGGGGGACACAAAAGTACAAGACATATTCATTTGCTATTATCAAGGAGCCTTATCTCGCTAGGAGATGATACAGATGAAATAGTTGAATTTAGTCCTTCATTCTTTGAACAAACATTATAGTTAGGGAGCCCTGTGAGTTGAAGGCTGTGCTTGGTACCAATTTTCCATAAGACATGGTTCCTGCCCTCCTAGAGTTTGCAGATTGATACATTAATTTCAGAATCATAGAATGTTCCAGCTGGGAAAGACCTTTAAGATCAGCTAGCCTAAGGCTCTCCTTTCCGGGGTTGTAACGATACTGGGATTTGAAGATCTTCCACGCCCCTTGAGCTTGCTGATGTAGCAGGAAGGGGTGGAGCAAGAGAAC
>CM053580.1:273399686-273416743 GCA_028627135.1 Pseudochirops cupreus | reverse complement strand
GAGGATCTTTGCCTGAGGTAGCCTGTCCTGTTTGAAGGCTTGAGGATGTGGGTGTTTACTACTTTGACCACATGTGCTAACTTCATCACTACTGGGTTGGCTTTGACTTTCTGGTTTTGGGACTCAGTTTTCTGGTATTTAAATGAATGCACTATCTATATTTCTTATGTAGAGAGCCTGTTCCATTTTGTGATTAATAGCTATATCAGCATATTTATAGTTACTGTAGGCATTGTGAATACTGCATTGCTGATACAAGGGTGAGAAACCAGATGAGGACCAGAGATAAAGCAACTTGCTCAGGGCTACATAGCTAGGAAAAGCCATTGCTAGTAAGAGGCCAAAGTTGGACTCAGAGAGGCTGCAAAGTGTAGTAGAAAATCATTTTATTTCCCTAAATGTCAGTATTCTCATCCATATAATGGGAAGTATAATTAATACTTGTATTACCTGCCATTTGAGAGCTGTTGAAAGAAAAGTTCAGAGTCAGAGTTAACACACATTTGTTAAACATCTACTATTACCAGGCTACTGAGTGCTAAGCGTAAAAAGAAAAGCATGATCCAGTTCCAGTCCTCAAGGAACTCATGATCTGAAGAGGGAGTACAACACCTCACATAAAGAACTGAAGGGAGATGGGAGGGCACATGGTCCGGGGGCATTTTAAAGCCCTGCAGCCAGGGTAGGACATGAAGTCGATTTCATACAGTAGAATGATGAGTTTGTAGAGATCCTGAAGTCCAGGAGAGCAGCCAGGTGAGAAATGACAAAGTGAATTTCTTGAGTGCCCTCCTCAAATAGAGGGTCTGGGAAGAGCTCCCAGATACCCACCCTCATCCCTCCTTATCCAACCAGAAGGTGGAAAATAGAAACTCACTTTACTTCATAGAATGTCAGTTTCCTCATCTATATAATGGGGACAATAATATTCAAATTAGCTGTCCCTTGAAGTTGTTGAGAGAAAAGTTTCTTGTAAATGTAAAGAGCTATGTGAATGTAAATTCTAATCATTTTGACTCCAAGCCCAGGGTTCCATTCACTACCTTAAGTTAACAGTGTCAGGCAGTCTGTGTCTGAAAACTGAAGAGGCTGGTTCAGGCTGCAAGTTTCATAGACATTTCATCCCAGGAGGAAAATCCCAGCCCCTGGGGCAAGAAGGGGATAAGCATGGTTGGATGAAGTCAAGCTGCTGAAACACAGGAGATGAAACACTAAGCAGAATGCCACCGCAGGGATCTGGAATTCCCACAGTGAAGTAGTAATGAAGCCTTGGAGGAGGAAGGGCAGTAAAGCCAGTCCCAAATGATGAGATACAGCTTGAGGAGAGTGAGTGTGTGTGTGTGTGTGTGTGTGTGTGTGTATGTGTATGTGTGTGTGTGTGTGTGTGTGTGTGTGTGTGTGTGTGTGTTCAGGAGGAATGGAGCTGAAATAGCATTTGCCTAAAGGCTGGTCTAGCAGGACAGCAGAGTGAAATAAGGCAGGGAATAAAATAAAGCTAATAGGTTTGGGCATCCAGAACAGCTGCACCTCTGAAACATACTACTACATTAGCCCTGGTTTCCTAGAGGCTTTCTAAAAGCTCATATTGTTTCCAGGAACTAATAGGTAAAAAAAATCACTGGGTTGAAGGTTCAAGCACCCCAGAGTCTACTTCCCACTCTGCCACAAATTAGATAGTGAAGGGTCGGTTTGACACCCAGGTCTGTTGCTAATTGGCTACTTAACCTTGAGCAGATTAGTTGGTATATCCCAGTTTTCTCAACTATAAAATGAGGCATTTGGGATAGATAAGCCTAGGGTCTCTTTCCGATGTAAAAATCCCATGACTCTATCTATATAGTATATGTCTATGCATTGAGGCAACTCATTAGATTCTTGAATTTGTTTCCTCATCTGTAAAATGGGGATGATGCCAATCCAATGAGGTTGTGGCAAAAGTTCAATAAAACAATCATGAAACTTCTTTGAAAAAATTGAAAACTGTTCAAATGTAAGATATTCTCAGCATTATCTGAGGATGATGGAGTTTGAGTCACACACCAAAAAAAAGGAGCCTGACCAGTCACTAGCTCTTTAAAACATTTAAGTGTTCTGAAATCAGGAGCATGTAAGATTGCCTAAGGAAGCATAATGCTTCTTTTCCTCAAACAATGGATTTACAACATAGGAGGAGGAAAAGAGAAAGCTAATCTCCAAAAGAATTCTCTCTCTCAGATCCTGTTCTTCCCATATCCTTCTTACAGCTAGAGACACTTCTAAATCTTGGATCCTTTTATTTCAAAAGCTGCTCTGAATAAAGAGCAGCTCTCTGAAGGTTTATGTGATCTGGAGAGAGGTAGAGAGGAGAGGATGCCTTCCCTCTGTTCAAGTGCAAAGTGACCTCAAGCCAGGACCTTACATTGGAGCCTTGACCCTTCTCTGGAGTACAAAGCAGTGCCATCTGGCAGATAGTTTTTGAAAAGAAGGAAAGCACCTAACTCAGATAAGTTACTTCTCCTTCTGAATCTCCTTTTCCTCATTTATAGAATGAAGTAGCGGGATTAAATGATATTTAAGGTCTCTTCCAGCTCTAAATCCACTGATCCTGTGTCCCCAGCTGTGACAAACTTCACAAAGAAAGTGTTGAGAGGATAAACTGATGGTGATGAAGAGTTATGACTTATGCTTGATTTTTATTTCTTTGCATCCCTTTACTTTGTTCAACATTTGGAGTTCGTGGTTCTCAACTTGCCAGAGCCTTTACAATTCTGTTCCAAAATTTTACCTTGTTCTTTATCTCTGAAAAACTGGATGAAAAAATTTAGGGGCATAAAGAATGACTCAGCGGGCTGCTCACTGTCATTTTAACTGCTCTTCTTTTATTTTCCCATCACTGCTCACATTTTCCTGATGTTAATCACCTAATAATAAGGGCTCAGACCTAACTCCAGTAACCAAGTATCAGTCCACTTGATCTCTTACTTCCCAAGACTCCTAGAGATCTTACAGTTTGTTACTCTTCTTGGGCATGTGGTATATATCACCTGATGACCTCTTAAATCTTGTATTTTTATGTGGACCTCATCTTCCCTATTTGTAACGTGGGAGGAGGGAGAGGAGCTTGCCATCTGGGGGGACATTGGACTCTGAAACAGAGGCATCCTGATGTAATGGGGGAAGAACTGAACTTCAAGTCTTAGGACTGGAGTCCAAATCCCAAATCTGCCTCTTACTAACTGAGAGCCCTGGGGTGAGTCACTCAATCTCTTTTTCTGCTTTAGTTTCCTGATCTGTTAAATGAGGGAGTTCGAGACTAAGTGGTCTCTAAACTTTCTTCTAGTTGTACTGCATCATTATGATTCCTATAATTCTGCCATTTCTGTTTAATTTGTGATTTCAACACAAATCGCTTCTCCAAGTCTAGAATTTAGCACTGAGCTGGGTACTGCACAAATAAGAATGAAATAAGAATGACCCTACTGTGCTCTTCCTCTCTCTCCCTTGCGATCCTCAGAAGCATTCTAGAAGGATATTTTTGCACCTAATACTACGTTGTGCCTTATACAGACTAGATCATTATCTTCCCATTTTCCTACAAGTAAGGCTAGTTCTGAATTGACATACAAGCAAGAGGGCACTGAAATGTACCCTAGAAATAATGTCGAGTGGGTCAGGAAAGGAAATACGTATTCATCAGTACAAACTGTCTCCATTACTAGAACTCAACTCAGAATATGACTAGCAAATGTTTACAACATGGTTAACTAGGGTTAGGATGTTGTTTAGGGCCACGGAATGCAACAAAATCTAGCTGGAGTGAACCTACAACTTCTTTAGAATCATTTTGAAAGAAATTAACTTACTGCTTACTATTTAGGCTCCTTGTCTTAGTTTTTTGTTTGTTTGTTTTTAATTCCTCCCAATGACAAGTAAATAGATTTATTTTTTATAAACTTTTTGTAAATGAGATTTGTTTTTAACTCATTTTATGTCATGTACTTTCAATGTTCCTTTTCCTCCAAAGCTCTAGAATCTTTTTGCATAAAACCAGTTGGCTTGATTTTTAATGGGCCACTTTAGTCACTTATCCAGCGCCATCAATGAATCTCAGCCTGAGGTCAAAATGGTACCAGTCAAGATCAGAAGACTGTCTATGATCTATGCCTCCACTTCCTTTCCTCTTACTAATTTCTTAAGTCTCTACAGTCTGGCTTCTGACCTCATCATTAAACTGAAACTGTTCTCTATTGCCATATCTAATGTCTTTCTTTTCAATCCTCATCTTTCTTGACCTCTCTATAGCTTTTGACTATGATGATGACCATCTTGATCCTTTCTTCTCTCTAGGTTTTCATGTCATTACTCAATACTGATTCTCCTCCTACCTGTCAAGTTCTTTGATCGGTCTTTTTTCAAGTCATTTATGTTCATGGTAGATATCCCTAGGCTCTATTCTAGGCCCTCCAAACTATTTTGCTTGGTGATTCTATAGACTCTGATGCATCTCAGATCATATCTAATCGTAAGTTTTCACCTATCCTCGAGTCTTGACTCTCCAACAGTCTATTAGATATCTTAAACAGATTGTCCTGTGGTTATTTTAAACTTAACCTGTTCCAAACTAAACAAATAGCCAAAACCATTTCCTATTACTGTAGATGATACTACCATGATTTTTAGTCATCCAGGTATGCAAGTTATATGTCATCCTTAACTTCTCCTTATCACTCAAATCCCATCTGATACCAAGTTCTGTCGATTTTACCTTCCTAATATCTCTCCTATATCTCCTTTTATCACCTCTGATGTTGATATGACCCTGGTATAGGACTTCATGACCTCATACCTGGAGTATTACAAGACCCTGCTAGTTGGTCTCCTTACCTCAAATCTTTCACCACCCCAGTCCATCTTCCATTCATCTGACAGACAAATTTTCTTAAAAACTACAAGTCTGATAATGTCACCCTTCCTTCCAAGATCACATCCAAGATCAAATAGAGAATCCTTTGTTTGAAATTCAAAGTCCTTTATAGCCTGGCCCCATCTTACCTTTTCCTTCCTTTTATACTTCACTCCCCACCATATTATTTTTCAGTCCAGTGACACTGTTCTCTTTACTATTTCTTGCTTAAGACACTCTATTTCCTTACTCCCAACATTTTTATTAACTTTCCCCATGCCTGAAATTTTCTCCCTCCTCATCTGTATCCCTGACTTTCTGTAAACCCCAGGTACAATCCCCATTTTTACAAGAAATTTTTCCTAATCGCCCTAAATTCTAGTGATTTCTCTGTTGATTATCTCCAACTTATCCTACACATATGTTGTTTGTTCACAACTTTTCACATGTTGTCTCCCATAGACTATGAGCTACTTGAGATAAGAACTCGTTTTTGCCTTTCTTCGCATCTCCAGCACCTAGGACAATGTCTGGCAGATAGTAGGCTCTTAATAAAGGCTTATTGACTGATTAAGCAGAATATGTATCTTGATGACCAAAAAGACGACCCCCTTCTATCAATGGATACCAGCAGTTCTTTACTAAAATTTAACCTCACTGAGAGAAATTTCACTTTAAGCTATTAATTATTTATACCATAGTATGTAATGGAATTTCTAATAAAAATACATCTGTAATCAATATAATCAAGTATATTCCAAAAAAGCATTTTGATAAGGAGACAAGTGAGAAACAAAACATCATAAAGCCAGTGGGGGCATGATCACCTAGGAAAGCACTACATATCAGAAATAGAGCACAGAACAGAGCATTGGGGAACATAGACCAAACATTGACTACTTCATAAAAGCATCCTGAAGGGCTCCTAGAAAATCATTCTGGTTCAGCTCCCCACACAAAGTGTGCCTGCCTGTCTGATTTACCTATGTTCTTTCTCCAGCTCCATGCCAATAGTCCTGATGAATCAGGAATACATTTGCAGATCCAAGGACACCAGTGTACAAACACAAGGCGGATATTATGACACAGGAAAAATTGTGACCTTTCAAAAATGGCCAGCACAACGAAACAAATGAGCGTTGTCAATTGAGAATGATGGGAGCTGAAGCCCAAATCTCTGTGGTGCTGAGTATTCCTCTTATCCTAAGCACTAATGAGAACATTGGATGTTTCATAGTTCCCTATTTGCAAAACTACAATGACAAGTTATAGTCGCTGGCTCCCTATAGACTTGACCCTGTCAAGAATTTCAACCTGTGTGCCCCTAATCTTCCACACCTCCCATGGACTTCTGAAAGATTCTGTGACATAGAAAGGGAGGTTGGAGAGCCAAGGATCATCAGTTCATCACAGCTAAGTCTCTGACTGTCAGGGAAGCACCGGAGGCCCCTGACACATCATGCCAGGGTATGTCAATGTCTTCTGCCTGACTGGCACAGCGGTGGAATATTCCATTAACAAGACCATTGGCCCTGGCAGGTGAAATCTCAAGGATGAAGCTGACCACTAGCTTGACAGGTGTCAGGCTGTTTTTCTTCATTAAAAGCTATGAAGGTGAATTAATCCAGCCCTAATACATCATTTATCTCCTCCCCTCCCCCCTTCTGTTTAGGCTTCTGAACTATAAACATAATGACTTGGCAGGTATAATGATATAGTCAATAATGCTAAATTGCACCTGACTCACCCTTCCCATTAATATCCAAATAATTTACTGCAGATGAAAGATGTTACCAAAAAAAAGGGAGGGGGAAAGTGGCAATTGAAGTAACAAGGATTAGCTATTAATTTGAAAATGTCTCTGATAAATCTTTACACATTATTATTAACAGGCAACCTGGGAAGCTCATCAGACAAGGCCCACCTTGGAAGGACTATTGTTTATAAGCACATAATGTTGTATTTACATGAAGGTGAATAATGGGAGTAGATATTAATAATGGCTGGACGCATAAGGAATGACAGAGAGAAGCCAAATCTCGAAAATGTGTCTCTGAATGTGGGAAAAGTAATGACTGTCACAATAAAGGAATTTCTGCATTATTGGACATAGGTGAGAATGTAAGTGAATGTTCAGTGTAATTGAACTATATTCTTTAAATGGGAAAACTTTTTGAAAATTTAAACGTTTTGTAACAAAACTTCCAGCAACATATACTTCCCTACCTCATTAAACAGAGTTCGGTTTTTGTTTTACTTTTTCGGTTTGCTCATTTATTTATTTATTTTGTCTAGACTTGTGGTTTCATTACTGTGGGAAACTCCCACACGTGGAAATGTTCTACATGGATATAGATTAGCAACTTATGGTCTCAAGGAATTTCTTCAGTGACTGAGAGGCTAAATCCAGGGTGGGAAAGCTGTGGCCTCGAGGCAACATGTGGCCCTCTAGGTCCTCAAGTACAACCAATTCAGTCACACTTGAGGACCTAGAGGGCCACATGTGACCTCAAGGCCACAGGTTCCCCACCCCTTGAATGATTTTCCTATGGTGATACAATAAGTGTCAGGCAAGATTTAAACTTAGGTCTTCCTCCCAGATGAGCCCTCCATGCAAAAGGTATCAAACTGAAACAGAAACAAGGACCACAGAAATGTACACAAGGATCCCTGAAGCATACCAATTAAACTCAAAAGCCAAATATTAGTGTTATTTATGTTTTATTGTGTTTTTATTTATTTTGTTAAATATTTCCCAATTACATTTTAATCTGGTTCAGGATACACTCAAGAGTACTGTGGGCTGCAGGCAGACATGGATAGATGCAACCTCTGTTCTAAACGCTGTGTCAAATTGGCTTTCTGGGGTCTATTGAACATAATTTACCCTTGTTCTCATAAAGTCATTATTAGCAGCAGAAATAATAGTATTATTCTCTAATAGAGATGATCTCAGAGACTACTGAGGAATGTGGGCCCTGAAACTCTCATGCTTTTTTAATTCTTGTGTCTGCTTTTAGCAATTTCCCTGCCTTCTCTTTTGCCAGCATTCTTCTTGATGAGCCACTCTCTATGATTATGTTGCCCTAAGAAGTCCTGATGAAACTGAATTTTAGGACCCACCCAAATAGTGACATGAATTACAACTTTCTCAATGAGTCCTGAGAGTCTAACTCTCTCTCCCAAAAAGTTGCTAAGGAGGGACAGCTAGATGGCACAGTGATCAAAGCACTGGTCTTGAAGTCAGGAGGACCTGAGTTCAAATCCAGCCTCAGACACTTGACACATTTACTAGCTGGATGACCTTGATCAAGTCACTTAACTGCAATTGCCTTGCCTCCTCCCTCAAAAAAAAAAATTCATTCTTAATTTTCACTACTTATGGGGTTCCTAGGAGGCACAGTGAATAGAGCATGAGTCCTGAAGTCAGGAGGACCTGAGTTCAAATCTGACCTCAGACACTTAACACTTACTAGGCCTGTGACCGTGGCCAAGTCACTTAACCCCAATTTCCCTGCCTTCCCCCCTCCAAAAAGCAAAAAAAAAAAAAAAGTTGCTAAGGACCAGGGAAGGCAAAGACTAGAATATCCCTTCTAGGCCCATTACTAAGAGATGACTCCAGGTAAACACTTTCCCTTCAGCAAAACAGTACATTAGCCATTCCTGTTCCTGAAGCAGGTCAGGAAGAGAGGAGAGGTAGTAGACTTACTGGTCGTTCAGTCAATAGAAGAAGCATATCCCAGGAAAGGATGATGTTTCTAGCTTGCTTTGAAGTAAGGAAGTACTTCTAGGATGTGGCATAGGTCATCACCCAAGGGGAAGGTCTAGGCAGAGGAGAAAGCATACTCTGCTATGGCTCTTGGCATCCTCTTAACTTTCTCATCCTAAGGCAAAATCAGGATAGCCCTTCCCTAAAAATAAGTAATTCACTGCTGATCCAAATCAAAGATTTTTGAAGAAATGAAATACTCTCCACCAATTCTCTGCTCTTATAACTTCTCATTCTTCAAATTCTGATTCAAATCCTGCTGCCCTCAAGAGATTTTATCTGGCAACCCTAGTTTCCTTCCCATACACTCCTACAATATCTATATAATATACCATCTTGATACTTACCAAATACTGCCATTTGTCAGTTGATTTTTCAGATTTTTATGTGTTGTCTCTCTCCCTAGATTGCAAACTCATTAAGGATTTTTCTCATGTTCCTTATAGCACCTACATATAACAGACATAGCTAATATCTATTATTTGATAACTGGTAGTACTATTTGATTGAATATTGGATCAGGTTCACATCTTATGACTTTTTATATCCAGCTCATGAGCAGTAACAAGTAGATTCCACAGAGTTAGAGCTGACGAAGTCTTTGAAGTCAGATTGCAGAGAATTTAGAACACACCGGTGGAGCCATCTACTGTAGATAGCCTTCTCAAGAAATTTAATTGAGAAGAGAAGAGAAGAGATGAGAGACTACAGGTAGCAGGTGTGCTAAAATAAATAAGTAAATGAAGGTTTTTGTCTGTTCATTAGGAATGGAGGAAGAGATGAGTGTGTTTGTAGGTAGAAGGGAAGAAAACAGTAGACAGGGACAAACTGGAGAATAGACGTTGGGAATAATCCTAGAGGAAACCTGCTAGAAAAGATAGAATGGGATGGAATTAAGGGTGAACATAGGCCAAACTGTGTAGGGCTTTAAAAGTTAAGTGTGGGAGTTTATGTTTTATCCTAGAGGCAATAGGAAACAATTGGGGTTGATTGAGTAGAAGAGTGACCTACTATCACCACACTTAAGAAAACCAGAGTTATTGAGTTGTGAAAGCAGCAGGTCACAGTTGTGGCCAGTAGCCCTAAGGACAGCACCTGCTTCTTCTCTTTTCAAGAGCTGCCAGCAGACAACAGATAAAAGTAATAAGATACAGAATTTTGGGGCTAGTCTTTGTAAGGCTGGCCTAATCTATTGCTGTTGTAAAGCTTTTTTTTATTGGAGTGAGACTTCAGGGGTTTGTTATTCCTGGGAAAACTTTCCTTTGTTTTTGTTATACATGTTCTTGTTTACACACACATACATTCATATACATATATATACACAAATACGTAACTTATATATTGCATGTATGCATATATAATATGTATGTACATATTTTTGTATATACATAGGTATATAATTTTTCTCTCTCCTTCTATATTTAAAAAAATAGAAAATCCCTTGTAAAAAATACGCATTGTCAAGCAAAACAAATCCCCCGATAGTCAAATGATCTTCAGAAGGTTTTGATAGTGGTAAAGCTGTTCCACAAGGTCATTGTCTTTGGCACCATTGAATCCCTTCCTCTTTGTTCCTAGTAAAAGGATATGCCCATGTAAAGGCTATAAGACTTTTCATATAGAGAATCAGCACAAATCACAGTAATAATAAGTGGGGCTGATTGAGCTCAGTTCTGAAATATTTCTTACCAACATCGCTCCACCCAATACAAGTAAACAGAGCAGTTTTCATAGTTACTGAACTGGTAACCAACACACACACCAGTGCCCTTTCCTTACTAGATGGTCAGTGACATATTTTGCATCCTAAGATCATAGATTTATATCTGAAAGAGACCTGAGAAGCCCCACTGTCCACCCTCATATCCCCAATCTTACAGATGAGAAAATTGAGGCCCATAGAGGGAGTAGTTTGTGAACTGGAAATTTTTCTAGCAAGTGAAGTTTTCCTTCAGAGCTGTGCACCACTTAGGTCTTTCAAATAACTCTATTAGTCAGTCAATAAACATTTTATTAGGAACCTATTATTTAAAAAAGAGGTGGGAGGGGGCAGCTAGGTGGCACAGTGGATAGAGGACCAGCCCTGTAATTAGGAGGACTTGAGTTCGAATAGTACCTCAGACACTTACTAGCTGTGTGACCCTAGGCATGTCACTTAACCCCATTGCCTCTTTTAAAAAACAAAAAAAAAAACCTATTATGTGTCAGGCATTGTGCTAAGTGCTGAAACAATCTCTCAAGCCTATAAATGTTTAACTAACCGTTGTCATTCTCCACTGTGAAAATAACCACCCCTGAAATGGTAACTGATAATGCTGGAGGTTATCCCTTTGAAGAAGGATTTGCCTTTAAATAATTTAAATCATGAAGATCATAAAAACTGGATCACAAATGATGATTCACTGATGGTAGAATTCTTGTCACTGTTAGAAGAGAGCTGGAAATGTTTAGGATCAGGTTGTATTCCTGGTACATGTCTCTTTTCTGCCTTTCTTTTTACTTCATCGTGCTGTCTACTTCTTCCAAAGAGTCACTGTTTTTACATAACATGAAGTAATATAGAAATTTAGCAATGATTCAAATCATATGATTAGATACAGAAATGAAACTGTCACTGTCATTCATAGTCCCTGGGTATTCATTATATCCTCACTTCATTTTGTGTTGTTTTGATTCAGACTGTATGTAAAACATGGGCATCAATAGCTGTTCCTGGGGAAGGGAATGTTTTAAAGAGAATTTTTCTTTGAGTTCAGCACAGTTCATCTAAAATATTTCTTTAGAGCTGATTGTGGAGCTCTTCCCTCAGCCTGACTTGATTACCTTCAGGTTCAAAGCCTCCATGTATCTCTAATGTCCATGCTTTGGTTAACTATGTCCAGTATTTGATTTAAAAGAAGAAAGTAGGATGGCTTCCCAAATGACTCCCTTAATCCCACTCTATGCTTTCTCCCATTCTGCTTTATCTGACAATGTCCTTCCCCATTCCTTGCCATACACACCCATATCCTTTGTTCTGTCCCATTCATCCCCCAACCTAAATATCCCATAACATTCTCCCTCTTCTCCCTACCCACTCATCAATGTAACCCTTTCCACCATATCACAGAATAACTGTCTAAGATGAAGGCTATAGCCTCTGGGCACAGAACAGAGGGAGCGTAATTGGCCCACATGGGGATTGTGTCATGACCTTGGCCTCCACGTTCTAACTGACCCAAGCAGTCCCAGATAGTAATAAGGTGTTAGTCTTTAAAATGTCTTACTGTGTACTCTCCAAACTAGAGACCAAGAAATTAGTTGTTCAGATTGTCATGAATTAATTGCTGAATGACTTCCTAAATGTCTCTTTATCACCATATTGAAAACAAATGGTCATTGCCTATAAGCAATTGTCCATTTTTAAAATGTATTATTTTTATTATTCTACCAAAGGCACCTTTTCCCAAATGATTTGAGGTTAATATCTATTGCTCAGGAACATCCTGGCTCATTTCCACATCAGTAAATATTCAAATGTTTTCATTAAGGCTTTTTAGCATGAATCAAATAAATGGCAGTAGACAGGTTATAATTGGACTTTACAACCCTGAATTTTGTTGAATCTCTTCTGGATTTCTGTTTCCTACTCTGCTTAGCTATGGTGGATGCTAAGGGCTGTGGGGAAAACATGGGATTTGGTGGGGAAGGATTTTCCAACCAACATAGGTAATAAAATAAATGAGTCTTTTTACTGTCTTGTAGAGCTCTAGGTTTGGAGAATGTATGACAAGTGGCACAGATACTAGATGTTAATACACTCTTTTCCACATTAGCTCTTCCTTTTTCTTTTTTTTTAACTCACAAGATATTATGAGAAAATGATATACTCACTTCCCCTAAATTTGATTATTTGATTTTTAAATTTGGGGCACTTAGGAGTCCTAATGATGATATTGTTTTTTTAATTTTTAAAATATGTATGCATATACATATATATATAATTTATCTATAAATTTTTATGTTAAAAAAACAAAAAAAATATTTTCTCCATGCCAACTGCCCTTGACTAAACACATCTCTTTGTCTGTCTCTCTCTTAACTGTCCTTGACTAGACACATCTCTGTCTCTGTCTCTCTGTCTCTGTCTCTCTCTCTCTCTCTCTTCCCTCCCCCCCCATCCTGGTTACCCTTGCTCTAAGGAAAAAAACCTCACAGACACTGGTCATGCAAGCTATTTTTATGTTAACATAGATTGAAGATTAGGTAAGAGACAGTCCATAAAACATAATTAGTCAATTATATTTCTCTCTTTCTTTGGCTCTTCCCCCATCTGATGCTCTTGACAACCTTAAAAATCAAATAGAAGAGGCATTTTTTATCTCCATATGTTGTGCAGAGAATAAGAGTGAGCCGAGACCTGGGTTCAAGGTAAATTTAGGTGTGGATTTATTAAGTGTAAACTCAAATCGGTAGTGTCCATTGAATGCAAGAACACTTGTTTAAAAAGGCTAAACCCACAAAAACCACAATCAGGGAGGGGAGCTAGCAGAAGCCATGAGGTACAGAAGCCAAGAAGAGTGATTGGTTAGATCTATAGCTCAGGGCTAATTTGGGAATATGGTGCAAGGGTTCAAGGGTGCAACCTTCCTGTGACGTGGGGGTCCCTCCTAGAACAGGGTGGAGGGCACAGGGTGGAGGCTTGTAGTCAGCTTTCCCAGAACAGGGTGGAGGGTCATGCGGTAAGGGGGACTGGAATTCCCCACAACAGGCTGGGGTTATGTTCTGGGCGAAGGGTGTGAGGACCCTGCTTGGTCAGTGGAACAGAACAGGGTGGTCTCTGAGATAGCCTTACACCATAACCTTGGGCTGAACCTTGTACACTTATGCTGATTTAGGGAGAATATATAGAATGCTGATTAGGGAAGGAGCAGGGTCAGGGGACTATTCCTTGGGCAATACCCAGGACTATGCCTTAAGCAGTTTCAAGCTATTACAGGGTGTAGGATAGAGACAAAGACAAAAATATAAAGGGGCTTAATGGTGGGCCACAAATCAGGTGATGTGTAGTGACCTGGGATTGGGTTTGGGTACAACACATATTGCAGAAAGGAAACTGAAATGTATAAAGGTGAAGTTGTCAGGTAATGAACAGTTACTATGTGCTAAGCACTATCCTAAATCCTGGGGATACAAAGACATTTTAAAAAACATTTTCCCTGGCCTCAAGGAGCTTATGTTCTAATGGGGGAGAGAACATGCAAAAATCTATGTCTACATATGATCTATATGGTGTCAATGGACAGTAATCTCAGAAAGAAGGCACTTAGAGGAGGCAGAGTAGAACTTGAGGAGGGGTCTCCTGCAGTTTACAATCTGAGGTGAGTCTTAAAGAAAACCAGGTCAAATAAGTCAGTGGTGAAGAGGGAGAACCTCATAGACCAGGGAAAGACTCTTTACGGAGGCTTGGAGTCAAGAGGTAGAGTCCAGAGACAGAGTCTTATGTAAGCAGCAACAAGGAAGCCAGTATCACTGGATTGTAGAGCAGAAAACTGGGAAGGCACCAAATTGTAAAGAACTTTAAAAGCCAAACAGAGAATTTTATATTTTACTCTAGAAATAACAGTGAACCACAACATTTTATTGAGTAGACACGTAACATGACCAGACCTGAATTTGGGGAAAACTATTTCGGCAGCTGAATGGAGGATTGACTAGAATGGGCAAGAGATTTGAGGCAGGAAAACCAATCAGAAGGTTGCTACACCAGTACAAGAATGAGATGACGAAGGCCTGCACCATGTGGGGGCTTTGTGAGTGCAGACAAAGAGACATATAGGAGAGATATGGTAGAGATAGAAATGACAAGACAAGGCAACAGACTCTACATGTGAAGTGAGTGAAGAGAAGAGTTTAGGATTATATCCAAGATTGTCGGCCTGTGTGACTGGTTATCTTGGTGGTGCCCTCAACAGAGATGGTGAAATCTAAAAGAGAGGAGGGCTGGGGAGGAAAGAGGCTCTGTTTTGGACTTTTGAATTTGAGATGTGTGCGGGAATTCTAGTTCAAATGATGTAATTTGCCCAAGGTCATACTGCAGGACATAAAATAATAAGAATTTTAAAGGTCATTCAGTCTACCTCATCTACCTCACTCATTCTACAGAGAAGAAAACTCATGGGGCCAGGGGGTGAGAGGCCATAAAGTTAAGTTATTAAATGCTTTCACTTGATCCAAATCTTCCAACTTCCAGGGATGACTAGTACCTCTGGTGTGAGGGCTGTAGAGCCCTCTTCAGAACTGCTTATCAACTTTAAGTGTCCACCTGCCCCCCAAATCTCATCTGTGGCTCCACGAAGTTATGGCATGTGCAATGGCCACAGTCTGGTAAAATGGTCTCAGTCAATGGGGCTAAACCATGTTGAGGGAACTGAAAGGCAAACAAGTTAGTGAATCAAGGGGATGTCTACCCCAAGCATGTGAAGACTTCCCCAATGGAATAGGCAACTGTGAATAATTTGTTCCAACAGCCATGAAGTTGGTGGAAGTAGGTGCTGTGGAGCACTTACAACTTGGTCAGACATCAAAGACACCAAGGTGATCCATTGCATCCCAAACCATCAGCAGTCATCTTGACTTTTGTCTTCTGACTAGGACTTCACTGACTCTGGAAGAGAGAGTAAGGCTGATGACTTTGTACAACTCTTAAGTCATTTAAATACAATTTATGTGCAAGTCAAAAAACATCATCCATACCATTTTACTACTTTACCATTTCAATATTTTGCTATTTTACTGCTTATTCAACTATTTTCCTATTTTATTATTTTGTCATTTTGCTATGTTACAATTTTACTATTTTACTTACCTCAAAGTCCTATGGCAACAGGCTAGTGATAAAGCAACAGATACAAATATACTGGGAGCTGTAGTCACAACCCTGCACACAGGCAGCCCAGGACATAAGGTGCTCTTCTCACTGGACTGAAGCAGCAGTGGCATTCAACAGTCCCTTGCATGTCTGAACTACCTTTGTAAGGACCACACTGCTCACCACTTGGCATGAAGAAGAGGTTAGAAAAAGTTTCCTAAAAATCATCTGCTTCTCCTAAGCCTGGCCTGCCTACTGCAGCATGAGGGGATCCCACTCTACAGTCCAAACACCCAAAAAATGTACAAAAACTTTTGCAAAGATGATTCCATTCATTATTGGTACATGAAATATGTGCACACCTGTGAACAACACAAAATCCAGTAGATCTGAAAAACAAACAGCTCTTATTGTGAGAGAACTCACAAGATATCACATTCAATTAGCAGCCCTGGGTGAAGTAAGGCTGGCAAATGAAGGCCAGCCTACTGAAGTCAGAGCGGAATACACATTTTTTCTGGAGTGACTGCTGTGATGAGGAGTGCTGTTCAGAATGAAGTAGGTTTCCCAGTCAAATCTAATCTAGTCAACAAGCTTGTATGCCTCCCAAAAGGACTGAATGGCAGGCTCATGACAATGCAATCGCCACTTCACTTGCAGGAAAGTGCCACACCTCCATCATCAGTGCACATGCTCCCACCAATGATGAACCCTGATGAGATAAAAGAAAAATTTTATGAAGACCTAGAGACCCTCATCATCTGCAACACTGAGTGATTTTAATGCCAGAGTAGGCACAAATTATAAGACATGGCAGAGGAGGCTTGGGAAGAATGGAGTTGGAAACAGCACCAGCAAGAGTCACTTACTATTGAAGATTTAAAACTTCATGGGCTCACCCTTGCAGCAAGCACTAGCATTTAATAGTCTACATCATGGTAAGACAAAGAGACAAACAGGATGTGAGAGTGACAAAGGTGATATGTGGTGCAGAATGCTGAACTGATCACAGACTTGCTCTCCAAGCCAACCATTTGCATTCAGCAAAAGCAGTGGCCCCAAGGCAAGACAACTATCAGAAGAGTCAATATCAACAGATTAGAGTACTTCTCCCTGCATGAACAGTTTGTTGCTCACTTGGAGGAAAAGCTGAGCCAATACACTGTTGGCAACAGTGGAGCAGAAAAGGAGTGGGCAGCTTTCAGATTTGGTGTATACAATACTTCATTTACTTATCTGGACCAGAAGACTCACAAATATCAGGACTGGTTTGATGAAAATGGGGAAATTCAGAAGCTGCTAAATATAAAACAAATTCCACAAGGTTTACCAGCAGGACAGTTTGTCTGTCTCTAAGAAAGTGATGTTTAATTCCGTCAAAAGTAAAGCGTAAGTGAAGTTTAGAGAGATCCAAGATTCTTGATTCAGTAAGAAGACAAGTGAAATTCAGTTTTACGTTGATAGTAATGATCAAAAGAGCTTCTATGATGCTCTGAAGGTTCTTCATAGGTCAAAGACCTTTAATACATTTCAATCAATACTGATGGAGCTACATC
>CM053580.1:273387337-273399186 GCA_028627135.1 Pseudochirops cupreus | reverse complement strand
ATTCAGGATGTATCATTTTAGATAAATGTTAAAATAAGTTGCATTCATATTCATTGGTTGAGCAGCAACAGTCTGGAAATATGTTAATAGTGGCAGTGAAGAAAGGAAAGAAGGATTTAATAAAGAGTTAAGAATTTTTTATAAATAGTTCATTGAAAATAATATCATCATTAATACTGTACCAAGAGGGTTTTTTATTTTATTGATGTTGGTGGCTGGTTTTTTTGGGTTTTTTTTTTTAGCAGTGTTTAGGTACTATATGCCATGGGCTTGCCCATGATGAGAGTGTGGAATCAGTTTTATATGAGATAGAATAGATGACCTTGCACAAGTTATTCTGCCCCAAAGCACTATATAAAAGTGAGCTACTGTTTTTCTTGGGGCTATCTGCCTATTAACAAAAAAATTCCCCTAAGGGGATTAATATAAGAAGTCTTATCAATCATTTGCATCCTTGTATGAACAAGTCTCAAAGTTTTTCTCTCCAGAGAAGATGGCAATGCAAGTGAAGGGAATGAGTAAAAGGACAATGAGAACCTAATGAGGTTAGGGGTACTATTGCAAAGGTAAAAGGCACATGAGTAGGAGGGTGGAGGCAAAAGTTGTACACAGATGTGGGCCAGGTTGGTCAAATGTGCCAGCAAACCCTAAGGAAGAGTTCCTTTTGACCTCTTCCCTCAAGGCAAGGACCAATGGGAATGTTCCCCAGGCTATAGTCCCCCAGTAGGATCACTGAAAACTAACTTTGTTGTTTCCAAGAGCCAATCCTACCAAGAAGAACCCAGATATACTGACCCCTGAGTTCTATGAAGTTCCTTCTGCAGACTTTCTATAATGCCTCTATCTACCCCGCTCAAAGTCAAAACAAGACATTTTTTTTAATGAAGTAACTACTATTTGCCTTCTCCCTTACAATTAGTTATATGACAATATTTCAACAGTTATATGCTGTTGTTGCTGTAACATCTGCTATTGTGGGTACTTTCTCCACTAATACAAGTCAGGCACCAATGCCTTAGAGCACTGGTGGGGAACCTGCACTCTTGAGGCTGCATGTGGCCTTCTAGGTCCTCAGGTGTGGCTGACCAAGTCCAAATTTTATAGAACAAATCCTTTTATTAAGGGGATTTGTTCTATGATGTTTGGATTCCATCAAAGGGCCTCACTTGAGTACTTAGAAGGCCACAGGTTTCACACCACTGACTTAAGCGTTTTAAACATATATCTGAGGTTCAGAGATGTTGGCCTTGTTTGTGATCACACAGAAGGCTGTTGGCAGGATTTAAATAGAAGATCTTTCAGACTCCAAGTTTAACACTCTCCCTCCTATGTTGTTCTGACTCTTACCTATACTGCATTAATCATGAGAATCATGAAACAGAGCTCTTCCCCAAGCAATTTATACTTTATTTGGAGAATATAATATACTCATAAAATTAAGAAAGACAAAGTGTGGTAGAGGGCTAAATTGGAAGGATAGATGTTAGTATGTAAATGGTGGAAAATATCAAATGCTATCAAGAAGTTTAGAACAAAACAGAAAAGCAGTTACAATGGAAGGGAAGATCAGGGAGGTGAAAGGGAACCTTACTCTCATTGGATATGGCTTAAGGAGGGAACAGCATACACACTGAATTGGGTATCTTATTCTACAGGAAAATAGGGGAAAGTGGATAAGAGGGGGAATTATAGAAGGAAGGGCAGCTTGGGGGAAGACGTAGTCAGAAGCAAACACTTTTGAAAAGGGACAGGGTCAAAGGAGAAAATAGAATAAATAGGGGGCGAGATAGGATAGACTGAAATATAGTTAGTCTTTCACTATATGACTAGCATGGAAATGTTTTGCATATCTACACATGTATAAACTATATTGAATTGCTCGTCTTTTCAATGGGATGGGGGTGAGGAGGAAGAAGGAAGAGAATCTGGAATTCAAAGTTTTGAAAACAAATGTTAAAAAATTGTTCTTATGTGCAACTAGGAAATAAGAAAGGCAATGGGGTATAGAAATCCATCTTGCCCTACAAGAAAGAAAGGGGGAAGAAGATAAGGGGGGGGGAGATAAGAGGAATAGAAGAGAGGGCAAACTGAGGGAATCATTATGCTAGCCATCTTGGGTTAGGGGGTAAGGGAGAGATGGGGAGAAAATTTAGAACTCAAAATCTTGTGGAAATGAATGTTGAAAACTAAAAATAAATAAATTCTGGGAAAAAAAACAAAACAAAACAGAAAACATTCATGGTGTGATGTTGGTCAAGTCACTTAACCACTAAGAGTGCTAGTTTTCTAACCTATAAAATCAGCATAATAGTACATTCTCAACACCTTACATGGTCGTGATGAAAGCTGGATGAAGTAATGGACACAAAAGTGATGTGAAACATTCAATATTCGCATAAAGACATGTGCCCACACTTGGAGATTTGTGTAGATTTTCTAGGCATAAACTTGACCCAATGATATATTTATATGGTGATCAGAAGATGCATAACTAAAATGATCAAATGGGTGGTTAATATTGCTATGTGGTGAAAGTATTCCTCCCCAAAGTAGGTGCCAGTTTTTACTGTCAACAAGGAGTTAAGATATAACTGTTGTCAGGAGAGAGAGGGTTGTCTAGAAGGAAAGTGTACAGAACAGGATTTAATTTCGTGTTGCCAGATTGGGGGTTGGAATAGAGGAGTGGGGGGATGTTGCTGAGATCTAGGATGTGAAGGTAGAAAGCCTTCATCCCAGTAACAATGATAAAAGAAAAAGGAAGCAGTAAAAGGACTCAGAAAAAGAGTAAGAAAGAAGGATGGAGATAAGAAGTTAGGTAAGATTATATATTACAAAAATTTGAAGTTGGGGAAACAGAAAACTAGGAAAGAAGATAGGATGACCAATATACATTTGCTGATAGAGATAGAAAAATAAGTACTTTATTAGCTCATCAACCAAGAATGGTTTTGAAGAGAGGAAGAGCCACTAAAGAAATCTGACCAGATGAACAGAAAGGACCAGGAGAAGAGAGACTTGTTGAGAGATACTGGCAAAATCAGGAACAACTTGTTCAATACAGGTTCAGATGACTGAAAGAAAAGTAGCTTCAATTTGAAGTTCAGAACAGAAACCTAAAATTCAGACAAAAAGCATTAATGCATCATCAGGGGGCCAAAGGATTTCAGAGAATTACTGCATCTACATGCTTTAAAAAAATAATGTAAACAAAACATCCAAATAGTGACCAAAGTTTTCATTTTTCAAATTAATATTTAGCTATTATGCAACACAAGCCAGAAAGTTATCCATTACCTATAAACGCTAGCAAATGTCACCCATTCCAAGAGAACTAACCTACTTGACTAGGATAATATGGAAATATTTATATACATGTATGTATGTATGTGTGTGTGTGTGTGTGTGTGTGTGTGTGTGTGTGTATATATATATGTACATGTGTGTGTGTGCTGCCAGGAATAAACCTTAAATATTTTTCCTATAAATTTATACAACAAATGTTGACCAAACAGACTGCCATATTGTTTCTTCATATGTTTTAATGAAAACAATCAGAAACCTATATCTATATAATTCCTGAAAGGATGCTCTGGGGAAAAAATAGTGTTTGTGAGGTAGTTTGTAAACACACCGGGAGCAATCCAGCATCTGACAGATGGTAAATGTAGGGCTGTGGCTGGCTGAATTTTCACAAACTCATCGAGAATAGAAAAATTGGGAGGGAGGCAGCAATTGCAATGGATTAAGGAATAGATATGCAAGATAGAAAGGCCAAAATGAGCCCTCTGGAGCAGCTCTGCCTGAAGGGCTTTGCCAATTCCCACTGGATCTCATCTCACAGATGAATTGTAATGTTTCATATGGCCCATCACGTTCCCAAGATAAATGCATGGAAGATACCCTAGGAATAAAGATCCTCTTTTGACAAATGCTGCTTCCAATGTGTGCTCCAGAGAGTGAAGGAAAAGATGAAAAATGAGAAAAAGAGATATATGCCATTGAATATGTCCTTAAACCTTGTGGTTAAGAAATGATGCCGAGAGTAGAGGATAAAGGATTGAATCTTAATCCAAGAAGGACTCCCACAGAGAGAGAATGGAACTCTTGCCTGCAAAGAGATTTTAAGAAAAATTCATCTGATGATAATTATCTTTCGTGTCATTTTCAGGATTAAGGTATTATAGTAACTTGTAGCCTAAATATGAGTTTGGCATAGGTGCCAAAGATCAAATGATAGGAGGATGCTTATTTTAAGAGAGAACATTTTTACTTTCATTATGAACCAAGGGAATTCAGTACTGGTTGTCTGAAGCATGTAAAGAATCTTGTCAATGCTCAGATATGATAAACATCAGATCACTTCTTGATTTGCTTTGCTGACAGTTTCATTTCTTAGATGATAGAAGAAGCATGAAAAGAAATGTTACTCTGGACTTGATTCTTAACAAGGAAGAACTGGTAGCAAAAATAAAGGTAGTTGAAAATATGAGAGAAAAAAATAGTGCCATTTTGGACTTCTAAATAGCTAAAGAAGTAAACAGTGTACATAATCAGGTACACAATAAATACTTTAATAAAGAAGATTGTAAAGAAACGATACCTCAGAGCAAATGTATATATAATAAAGAATGATTCTAAAAGAGCAAAGAACTTGAAAGAGAAGGTAGACTGAGAAATCAAAGTCTTACCATATAATCAGAAATCATTTTTATGAAGACAAAAGGAAGACAATTAAAGAAATCATTGTGAGTGCACAGAAAACTCTTGGATGAGTTTAGATTTTAAAAAATTAAATACAAAAAAACAGTAAAGGTACATAAAGATAATTTTGACTATGGCTTAAAATTTAAGAACAGTCTCAGAGAGTTTAATTCACATGGTGCTCTGTCCCATCAGATAGATATAGATATAGATATAGATATGCATGTGTGTGTATATATACACATATGCACATATGCATGTAGTTGTGTATATATGCATGAGCATGTATGTATATATGTATTCCTTAGTTTTGTTAATTCTGAAAGTATTTAGCTGTCTTTTACCTTGTCTGTTTGCAAATGGAATACCCAGCTCAGCTTTGAGCTCTTTTGAAGGAATGATTTAGATCGTTCCCTTTTGATTAATATCTAATTATTTTCTTTGATATATTCCAAATTTCCCTTTGATTTCATATAAACATAGAGGCAATATAATACAGTAGTTAGAGTGCTAGCTTTGAAGCCAAGAAAACCTAGGTTTTCTAAGTCCTTAGTTTGACTATGAGGATTTTGGTGAGATAAATTTGAGATTTGTTTCCATTTACTTTCTGTGCATTCTCTTCATCTGTAGATATGACTTCTAGGATCACAAAGAAAACCTGCCTATGATGCAAAAGGACCCAAGTGTCTTCTAAGCAACATGGAATTAAAAAAAAAATCAGATAGATACTTTCCCTGTTCTTACTATAAGAGTCAGTGTAGAACTGGAACTGGAGGCCGTGGTAGGCAGTTATTGTCTCCATTTCATAGAGAAGAAACCAAAAGTAGGAGGATTTAAAAGTCTTGCCCAAGGTCATACAGATAGTACATGCAAGAGTCAGGAATCAGACCCCCATATTCTGACTTCAATGCTCTCGCCACTCTGTCTACCCCAAACATACCCAAATGATGTAAGTAAAGGAATCATCACCATAGAGGAAAGTCACAGCTGGCACATGAAGGACTTTGAACAAAAATCATGAATTAAAAGCAGTTCATGTGAAAAGGGTAGTAAGGAGCTACAGTGATGGACTCAAAGTTAAGAGATCTGGGTTCTAATCATGCCCCAGAAACTTAGTATTTGTGTGACCCTGTACCAGTCACTTGACCACTCTATGCCTCAGTTCCCCCATATGTAAATTGGGAATAATAATATCTACCTCTCAAAGTTGTCCAAAAACATCAAAGGAGATAACAAATAAAAGTGCTTTGCTAATTTTAAGGGATTATGTAAATATTTGCTAATATTTTTTTAAAAGACAATTTTAATTGACTATAAAACAATAATGTTAACAATCTGCTAAGAATAATGTTATCTTATATTGTACAAGTAGTGTCCAGATCAAGGGATGCAATAGAGCCACTGTATTCTGCATTGATCACAGAACTTTCAGATTATTGAGCCTAATTCTGAGTGCTACATCTCATAAGGGACATTAACAAGTTGGAAGCAAGACTAGGAGACTTGGGGTTCAAAATCACAACAAAGTAAGAATTGAGGAAACTGGGGGTATTTTAGTGTGAAGACTTGTTGGGTATGCAAATATCTAAATGTAGGAGAGGCATAAAAATTATTCTCTTTGGCCCAGAGGGTAGAATCTGGACCAGTGGGTAGAAGTTACAGGAAAGCAGGTTTCAATTTAAAAGAATTAATAATGAGAAAGTCAAAGAAATTAGCCACTCTCGTGAACCAGGCCACTCTTATCATAGGTACAATCCATAAGGCAGTATTTTATGAGAAGATCTGACACACATTTGGAACTATGGCCCTAAAATCACTAAACTGTGCATACCCTCTGATGCTTTGATGCCATTACGAGGCCAATACCCCAAAGAGGGCTAAGAAAGAGGGAAATGATCCATATGTACAAAAAGTTTATTTCAGATCTTTTTGAAGTATCAAAAACTAGACAATAAGAGAGTTTCCATCAATTTGGGGAATGACTGAGCAAAAAACAGCATATGAATATAACGGAATATTATTGTGCCATAAGAAATTATGAAAGGTATGGTTTCAGAGAAACCTGGGAAGATTTGTATGAACTGGTATAGAGTGAAGTGAGCAGAAACAGGGAAACAATTTATGAAATGACATAGTACTATAGAGGCAAACAACTTTAAAAGACTTAAGACTTCTGACCAACCATGATTTTAGAGGAACAAAAATGAAGTTTATTAACCTCCAGACAGAGAGATGATGGACTCAATTTTTTGAATGAGACATACATTTTTGGACTTAATTTAGAAATTTTTTCTGATTATGTGTGGATTTTTTCCTTTTTTTAAAATGAGGAATGTAAGAAAGAGAAAATAAATACTTGATAATTGAAAAAATGAAAAAGAAAAAAAGAAACATCGGCTCTGCAGGATTGGAATCTACCACTGCAATGTGACAGTAAGACTATTAAAACATTAACTATTTTTTTTTGTTCAGAAAATATATGGCAGCTATCAAGACAAGATATGATTAAAAACAGTTTGGATACCCTGATGTTAAAGAAGCAAGGCACCATCAAAGATAACTGAACTTAATCTGATATAATGAGGGTATATGCACAGAGTAGAACACTTGGCTGTGTTGTTTAAAACTTGTTGATTCAGAATGACTAAATTAAAATAGGAGTCTGTCAGCTACTATTAATAAAATAGTCTCATTTCCTTAGGCCTAGGCTTCAACACATATTATCAGAGCATGGGAAAAACCCATTAATGGCATTTTAAAAAGAAAATATAAATGCTATTTTCTTCCATTGTGTACATTTCATAGCACATTTTCCATGGTCCACTCTTTTTAAATTGGAAAGTCATCTGATATGTAATAGCTGCATGACTAGTAATGATGATGGTGAGGAGGAAGAAGAATGAGGATGTTAACCTTGAAAACCCATATTTTCCATGTGGTAAAAGGGTAAAGAAGAGTAGGAGGTGGTCAGTGGTAAAGCTGAGCAAGATCGTTCATGAGAATATAAAATAAGTTCTTCATGTTCTCAAAAATGACTATAGTAGCTATAAGGGATTAGGGATAATCTTGAAATTCTGGCAAAATAGGCCCTGACAAGATCACTGGTAGGGTTAATGCCCTTTTCAATGTGATTCAAATACTCCAAAATCAAACAAATAGATAGGCTAGCATAAGGATGAAGTCTATGAAATGACTGAAACCCAAGAATGGAATCAAAAGGCTATCCATGGGTGATATCCTCATGAATTCAATTCAATCAAAAAATTAACATTGAATGAATGACTGTGTTGCGCAAGTCTGTTTATAGAATTAGAGGGGTTCCAGATGGCAATTCAAGACCAGGTCATTGCCACTATAAATTACAGAACATTTTCACTTTTGGAACCCAATAAATTATTGTGCATTTATGAAGTGCCCACTATATTCTAGACACTGAAAAAAACTAGGTATATAAGTCCAATGAATGAAAGAACATTGACTTACAAGGTGCTTATAAAGACTATGAAAGGAAATAGCAGAAATTGTGTAACGCATCACTTTATGCTAAAAACAACAACAAAAGTAGTACTTTCTTAATACCTGGCAAAATATGACCTGGTGGCTAGAATTATACATTGAAAGTTCACTATCTTTCATAAACTAACAGAAGAGAAATCATCATACTGCAATTCATACTTCATAATATCCTTGAGAATTCAACAAATATACTCTGCTGAAACACAATCATTATCCCAGATCAAATTATTGCCCACAATCACTGAACCATAATATTATTCCAAAAAATTAAAAAATATGTTAATAAATGTTATTCAACTAAGTGCTCATAATCTCCAAGTTACTTGGAACAAAAAAGTTGTCAACAAAAGAACTTTTGTTCTTATTTAAACTTTAATAGCTTAACAATGTACTAGAACTTTTTGAATACCTTGTAGAGATTAGACAAGAGCAAGATAAGGTACATATCATCTCCATTGCTCTGTCTTCTACCAGAGTCTTCAAGATGATTTCAGTGAGTCCACAGCAGATAAATTGACATCCCAATACTTTTACTCAGCTACCAAGGGCAATTGTCATATCAGATTTTGCTCTTAACAGGGTTGGGAAATCTGTGACCTTGAGAGCACACATGGCTTTCTAGGTCTCAGGTGAGGTCTTTTGACTGAGTCCAAGTTTTACAGAACAAATCCTTTTATTAAGGGGATTTGTTTTGTGAAGTGTGGATTCAGTCAAAGGGCAACATTTGAGAACCTAGAGGGCCACATGTGGACTTCAGGTCACAGGTTCCCTACCTCTGGATAACATTTAATAAAAAAGAATAGTAGCAGGAGAGTAATTTGTCTTGGGACCTTCTCTATCTGAATTCCATCCATAATTATAATAATAATAGCACTAAAAAGATGAGAAATTACAACGTGAGTAACAACTCTTACTGTTACTATCATTGATATTAATATATACATTATCTCACTCAATCCTTATAACATGATTACTCCCATTATACAGATGAGGAAACTAAAATTGAGAGATACTTGTACCACTGTCTTTATAGAATGGCTTTGAGAATGACCCACCCTCATTGTGAATCAAGTTAAGTAAATGTACCTTGGCAGTATTACTTTCCAAGGATGTACAAATAGAGGATGAGGTTGACACACGTGTTGCCAGAGCTAGCTCAGTGTTTGGGAGGCTCTGAAAGAAAGTGTGGGAGAGAAGAGCCCATGGCTGCCAATCAAACTGAAGGCCTACCAGACTGCTGTGCTGATTTCACTATTGTATACTGTAAAACCTGGACAGTCTCAGTGCCATGACAGAAAAATGACCCACTTCCATTTGAATTTTCTTAGAAAGATTCTGAAAATTAGGAAAATAAGGTACCAGACACTGGGTCCACTCTTAAGCTGAACTGCCAAGCATCAAACTTTACTGCAGAGAGAACAATTCCAATGGACTGGTGACATAGCTGGATTGCCACATGCATGCTTACTTAAAAGGCTATTTTATGAGAACTTGTCCAAATCAAGCACTAACATATGGGTCAGAAAAAACAAGGACATTTTCAAGCTCTTTCTCTGAAGAATTTTTGTATTCATTGTGAGTCATGGGAGGTGCTAGCACAGGACCACACAGCAAAGCATGCCTGTAGCAAAGAAGGTGCTGTATGTACTTCACGAGCAAAGCAGAATTGTAGCAGCACAAAGGAAACATGAGTGTGTAAATCCAGAGACAGTTCCATCCCAAGAGTTCTAGTAGACTACTCGTGCCCAAACTGTGGTAGAGTCTTCTAAACTCACATCGGACTGATCAGACACAGCCCAAAACACTGTACCCTGACCCTGACATATGATGTCATTGGTCCTCTTGGAAGGCAAAGGCCAGAAAACATCAACTCTCATTGTCCATAAATCCTGCTCTGACTACCCTGATACCATCAATAGGGAGTGCAGTTACTCATGCTAGGTACATAGGATTGTACTAGTTACTTAGCATATATAAAACTAAATTCATATTCCCTCCAAAACCAATTCCTCTACCTCACTTCCCTGTTTCTGTTGAGGGCAACAAAACACAGACTTTAAATATCTGGGTTTTTTTCTTAGACTTACCTTGCCACTCACTCCCTTAGCCACAACTAATCACTTTGCCTGTTACTGATGATTATTCTTCTATAACATCTCAATACATCTCCTCTAGTGCTAAACTATAAACTTAGCATGCTCAGAATGAGAAAGCTGGAGTCAGATATGAGTCCAGGAGTTTTGTTTAGGTGCATTATTTAAAAAACAAAAAATATTCAATATATTCTATACTCATATGCCAACCAGCCTGATTCAGCCCTTCACCACCTTTTGCCTAGGTGGACTATTATAATAGTCTCATTAAATAGTTTCACTGCCTCCCGTTTCTCCCCTCTCCATTTCATCCTTGCATAGCTGCCAAACTAATCATCTTAATGCATATGTCTAACCTGGTCATCCCTCTGCTCAAAAACTTTCAGTAACTCCCTATTGCCTCCAAAATAAAATATCAAGACCTTGGTCTGTCATTTAAGTTCAGCTATAATCTGACTTTGACCACTACTTCTATTCTTATTTCACATGATGCCTTTTTACACATGCTATAAAACTGAACCGCTACTGCTTTCCCCATGTTAACGTGCAATCTCTCAACTCTGTGAGTTTGCTACAGACAATTCCTCATGCATGGAATGAATTTCTCTCCCATCTACACTTGTTAAAAGTCTGTTCTTTAAAGGCTCAGCTCAAGTCATGACTCCTCTGAGATGTCACTTGAATAATTCCTCTAGTTGAAACTGTCCTTGTCCTCCTCAAATTTCCCTATTTATTTTTTTCCTTTTTCCTTTTCCCCAAATGCTTTTTTTTCTTTTTTCCTAATCATAAGGTATGTACCTTGGATCATATCTATATGTCTATTTTGTGTATCCTCCTTTGTCTGTAGTCATCTTAGAATATAAGATTTTTAAGTGAGAGAGAAAAAGAGACAGAGATGTATACAGAGATAGGGACAAGGTTAATACATATAGACACAGAGGTGAATATAGAGATGGAATGGGAGAGAGAGATAACTATCTATAGACACAGATAGCAAGTAAGGATTAATTAATAATAATTAAGGACTTACCATTTTATAAAGATATTATCTTAGTTGCTGGGGTTTCATCTATCTATCTACCTATCTATCTATCTATCATCTATCTATCTAACTCTATATATCTATACATTGATGCATAAAGAGAAAAATGAAACTACCCCAAGTGGCCCAGGCAATGTCTTGCAAATAGTTAACTCAATTCATATTTGTTGAATTGGCTAGAAAGTCCCTACTTTGTGCATTTAAAATCTATAAGGAAAGGAATAACATGTCGTATCAGCAAGCACCCTAGCATACCCAGGGTGGCTGCTAGCACAGGTTCTTAGATTTGCTTTTCCAAAGGAAAGCAATTCAAAATGGGTTAACAATCTTACTTTAATCAATTAAACATATATCATTTACTTAGTTCAGGGGGAAAAGTCAATACCCTGAACTTCAGAGAATACAAGCAGAAGTTACAAGCAGACAAAGAAACAGATCAGCAGACAGGCTTCTAGTCATCTGACCATTACATCCACATCTAGTTAGTTACCAGAGAG
>CM053580.1:273346204-273387237 GCA_028627135.1 Pseudochirops cupreus | reverse complement strand
ACAGCTGCCCAGAGTCTCATCTGGCCAAATCACATAACTCTTTCCAAAGTGAGCCCCAAAACAAAAACTCACATCAAGATATAAATAGCTTTCTCCTAGATCAGAGAATGTCACAACCCTCTGGACCCACTGCCCAATCACAAAGTAATAAGGCATGGGCATTCCTGAAAAACAAGTTTCCCACCACAGGCTCCATGTGACCACATTCAGCCTATTAGGGGGCAGAGTATATTTTCAAATCAGGGAAGGTTCTCAGAGTCACTTAAGCCTATCACGGGGCCTAGGGGAAGAGAAGATCTTCAGATTCCCACAACACATGTATTCAAAATGTATTAGCTGTATATAACAATAGTAGCCATCTCTAGGGTGGGGTAAGGGGGTGGGGAAGGAAGAAAAAAAAGAATTTTACATGATGAATCTATTACATATTTAAATGGAACAGAAATTTCTGTGTAACAGATTTGTAGTCTTATGTACTATGTTACGGAAATGCTTGTTTTATTTCATAAGTTAAAAATTAAATAAATATTAAAAAGAAAATGAAACCTATAAGGAAAGGAATAACATGCATTCGAAATATACTACCTGTATTCATAGAATCTCAGACTTTGAAGTGTCACTCAGAAGTGACCTAGTCTAATTCATTGCTGTGCACAAATCTCTTCAGAAACAGCTCTATTCCATATGATAAATGATCCTCCAGCTTCCACATGAAGATATTCAGCAATGGAGAGCTTAGTCCAAAGACAATTCGGACTTTAGCCTGCCCCTCACTCCAATCAGTGATTTGCCTATTCCCAATAAGATGCTGATAAGAAATTTTAGGATAGAGAACTCTAATTGTTAAGAAGATTGGGAGGGGGGACGGAGTCAAGATGGCAGCATAGAAACAGAAGAACTCAGTGGCTCCCCCCATAACCAACTCACATACCTATAAAATATGACTCTAAACAAATTTTAGAGCTCCAGAACTCATAAAATGATAGAGAAACAAGGCTCCCACTGAAGGCAGCCCGGCAGACAGACAGAAAGGACTCATTGCAGCATGCTGGGAGCAGAGCCCAGCCCCATGAGGTTTTAGCCCTAGGCCATCCAGGAGAAGCCCTGGCTGGAGCTTTCAGGAGAATGGATTAAACAGATCCACACAAAGGAAAAAATAGAAGGCAATGTGAAATATCTCATTGAAAAAACCACTGACCTGGAAAATAGATCCAGGAGAGATAATTTTAAAATTATTGGACTACTTGAAAGCCATGATCAAAAAAAGAACCTAGAAAGCATCTTTCAAGAAATTCTCCAGAAAAATTGCCCAGATATTTTAGAACTAGAGGGCAAAACAGAACTTGAAAGAATTCACCTATCACCTCTTGAAAAAGATCCCAGAAAGAAAACTCCTATGAATGTTATAGCCAGGTTCCTGAGTTCCCAGATCAAGGAGCAAATATTATAAGCTGCCTAGAAGAAACAATTTGAGTACTGTGGAAACACAATCAGGATAACCCAAGATCTAGCAGCTTCTACATTAAGTGACCAAAGGGCCTGGAATATGATATTCCGGAGATCAAAGGATCTAGGATTAAAACCAAGAATCACCTACCTAGAAAAACTGGGTATAATGTTTCAGGGGAAAATATGATCATTCAATGAGATGGAGGACTTTCAAACATTCTTGAGGAAAAAAACAGAACTGAATAGAAAATTTGACATTCAAACACAAGAAACATGAGAAGGTAAACATGGAAAAGAAATCATAAGGAACTTATCAAAGTTGAACTATTTACATGCCAACATGGAAAAATGAGAATTGTAACTTATGAAACTTTCCTCAGTATGAAGATAGGTGAAGCGAACATAAATGTGTATATATATGTATATATACACAAGTGTATATAGAAGGGTATATATGTATATGTATACATATGGGAGTGTGTGTATAAATGTGTGCATAGACAGAGGGCACAGGATCAATTGAATAGGAAGGGATGATACTTTAAAAGGTGAAATTAAGAGGTGGGAAAGGAATAGAATGAGAGGAGACAGGGAGAGACAGAATGGGGTCAATCATTTCATATAGAAGAGGCAAGGGATAACAGTTACAATGGAGGGGAAGAACGTGAAGGCAAAAAGGGAATGGGTCAACCTTACTCATTGAATTTGGCTTAGGGAGGGAATGACATACACTCTAAATTGGGTATCTTGCCCTGCAGGAGAGTAGGGTGGAAGGACATGAGAAGGGGGATGATGGAGGGGAGGGCAGGTTGGGGGGTAGGGTTGTTAGAAGCACACACTTTTATAAAGGGAGAGGGACAAAATAGAGAATAGAACAAGGGGACGGTGGGATAGAAAGGAGGGAAATATTATCAGTGTTACACAATATGTCCATTGTGGAGATGTTCTGTACTACACATGTACAGCCTGTATTGAATTGCTTATCTTTCCAGTAGGGGTGGGTAACAAGGGAGGAAGGGAAAGAATCTAGAATTTAAAGTTCTAAAATCATATGTTAAAATATATAATAATAATAATTATTATTATTATTATTTACATGCAACTGGGAAATAAGATATACAGGCACTGGGATAGGGAGATCCACCTTGCTCTACCAGAAAGTCAGACGGGTGATGGGGGAGGATATAGGAGAAAGCAGATTGGGGAGGGAGTAAACAATGGGATTGCTGTTTGGGGGTGGTGGGTAGGAGAAAGATGGGGAGAAAATTTGTAACTCAAAATCTTGTGTAAATCAATGATGTAAACTAAAAATAAACAAAAGTTAATTACCAAAAAAAATTTTAAAAAGAGATGAAAAAAAAGATGGGCAAAATTGTCTTCTTTGAAACATCCTCCTTCTCCCATTGCTCATAGCTCTGGTTCTTGAGTTGAACAAACAAGTCTAAAACCTTTACTATATAAAAACCATTTACTTGCTTGAAGATAATTATCCTCTTTCCCAAGTATTTCCCTCTCCATATGACATATCCCTAGTTTCCCTCTAATAGAATAATTTCTACTTTACTATTTCATCGTCCTTATCCAGAAGCAATCTAACTTTTCATTGTTCTTCACAAAACAGGGCTCCCAGAACTCAATACAATATTCCAGAATGCAATATTCCAATATTCCTAGTCTCACCAGACCAGGCACAGTGGGACTATTACATCCTTCCAGGAATTACTATCTGATACTCCAAGTAAAATTCATCTGAGATAGTGGCAGGAGAGGAGAGCAATCTAAAGTATGGTAACTACTATAGATCCTTGGGATCTGAGGGTACCGAGAGTATAGGATATTTGAAGGAGACAGGAGAGTTGGAGTGGAGAAAACTATAAGACAGATATTAAGTGTAGGGAAGAAAAAAAATTACGTAGAGGTTCAAGTATGGCAGAATAGAATCTGGATAGAATGGAGTTAACTTTACTATCACTCAGTAGACATCTTCCCTCAGTTCTACATTCCTTCTTTACTCATGTCTGTGCTTTCCTTCCATCAATTCAGCATTTCTCTTCTTCCTAGTTCTATATTCCCATTGTCTCAATTTCACATTTCCTTTTGAAATATAGATCAAACGTTAACTTTCTCTTTTTCTATTAGTCTTTCTCCATTCTTACCCTCAGAGTTTGATTTCATTTTCTTTCTCTGTTTTCCCTCATTTGTCGTCACTATAATTGTCCCCCTTTGCCCTGCATGTCTTCCTTCCAACAAAAAATCCCTCCCTTACAACAAGTATGTTGTTGTTCAGTCATGACTGACTCATTGTTGATCCCATATAGGGTTTTCTTGGCAAAGATACTGGAATGGTTTGCCATTTCTTTCTTAGTGGATTAAGGCAAACAGTGGTTAAATGGTCTCCCCAGGATCACACAGACAGTGTCTGAGGTTGGATTTGAACTCAGGTCTTCCTGATTCCAGGCCCTGTGCTCTATCTACTTAGTTGCCTCATAAAAAGTACAGTCAAACAAAATAAATCTACAAAGTAGCCATGGCTGAATACATGTGTCTTATTCTATACCTCCAGTCCTTCACTTCTCAGTGAGAATCATGAATCATTATCATTCTTCAGGAGTCACAATTTGTCCTTGTGTTGTTCAATAAAGTTGTTTTCCATTATAATGTTAGAGTCATTAAATAAATCATTCTCCTGGCTCTTCTCACTTTAGCCTGTATTAGTTCATCCAAGTCTTCCCAGAACTTATCCCTTTTGCCTTTTTTTAATGGCACAATAATATTCCGTTATAGTAATTTTCCATAATATGCTCGTCTTCTACAGCTGATGATCATCCACTTTGTTTACAATTCTTTGATAAAACAAAAACTGTTGTTATATATATTTTGTATGTATTGGCCTTTTCCCTATTTATCTGCTCTCTTTGGGGGGATATGTCTAGTAGTTTTATGGCTGGGTCACAGGTCTCAAACAGCCTAGTGACTTTTGTATGTAGTTCTAAATTGCTTTTTAAAATGGTTGAATCAATTTTCAGCTCCTCCAAGAGAGTATTCTTTATGCCACTCTTCAAATGGCATCACATACTGCCTTGAATTGTAATTGATCATGTAGCATTGTGGAGGGATTGCTGGGGGACACTATAGAGTCTTTTTCCCAAGAGGTCTTTAAAGCTGAGATACTTTTTCTAAATGGTACAGTTCAGATTGAATCTTTGTTTCTCTGTTGTCTTCCCCAGGACTTTTTTCTATACCCCAATATCTTCATCCCTGTCAACTTTTCATTTGCCTATTTCCACACCCAAACCTAGATTCAGTTCTCTGTCTCTAGGTTCTTTGGGGTCCTGAATTAGTGATTCAGTTTCATTTCTGGCCTTTAAGTGCACTTGTTAGTTTTAGATAAAAATTTCTGTCATGGCAATTCTCTGACCTCTTCAGTGGATACCCTCTGGGCTCTTCTGTTAGTTACACTGGATGAGCCTTCACCTAACTCTTTAACTGAACTTCTCTCACTATTCTCCCACATGCAATTCTACTTTCCCCAGTTTTTTTCCTGTTTCATTTCCCTATTCTTCTTATAGATTTTTAAGGTTATTCTCATGGAATGATTCTTCCTATCTCAAAACAAAGATACTTAATTCCTCTCAACATTCCATCCCCAGTTTCATTATCCAGTAGGGCTCAGCATGAATGCTCTACTTTTTATTCCCATCAAAGCAATCACATCCCAGAATATTGTCTGAGAATACCAACAGTCTTCCTTTAAAACATTTTAACTATGTCAGGTTCAAAAATGGACATTTTATTACAGTTCCCTAAATCCCACTTATTTTATTCATTGTAATTGGGAGGGAGGAGTGATGTTTTTATTCAAAGCTCCACAAAATCTTTTTTTTTTTAACGCGAGGAGAGATAATAGCTAAATTCTAACCCCACACATTTCACAAAATAATAGTGGATTTGGACTCAGAAGATCTGGGTTCAAATTTCAGTAGCTCAGCTACTTACAAGCTGTGTGACTCTAAGAATGTCTCAATCCTCCTCTGCATCAGTTTCCTGGTATGTCAAATGAAGGAGTTAAGATTGGATGACCTTAAAGGCCCCTTTCACGGATAGATTATTGGTATAGTATGGACAGGGACAAGAATGCTGAATCTGGAGTCAGACAGTCTGGGTTCAAAACACAATTCTGATGTCCTGGATGTGCCTTAGCATATTAAATGCAAGATTCTCATTAGATAAAATATCTACTTAATTATAATTGATGGGGTGGAGCTACTTCCTCCAGAATTTAATTTGAGATGCTGAATATGCCCAAACCAGAGTTTGCTGGTAATTGATGCAATCATAGGTTTGAAAGACAGGTGAGTTGTGAGCAAATGAACTCCCATTGACACAGCAGGAGATGACATGTGACCTCAATATTTACGTGATTTATGTGATGAAGCTATGATTACCCAAACAGCCTTGTCTCTTTTGATACAAGAGAAAGTATTATCTGCAGATAAAGGCAGAATTAATGTTAAAGAACTGCAAGATAGCTGGTGCTTGAATGGAGAGGTTTTTTGTTGGGTTTTTTTTTTTTCCAGAGAAACATTGAGAGAAAACAAATACAGCCAAAGTTAGGGATTATAGATTTTACTTGGATGTTAAACTATGAAACACAAAAGATCTCACAGACTAATTCCTGTAAAATTGATTAGTCTTAAGGAATGCATACGCACACATACATGAGTACAAATATAGTGCTCTTGTTTCAAGCTTTATAAATTCTTTCAGGCTGCTTTTCTCTTTTATTTGAAATTTCTCATTTTTTATAGGCAGCAAACTTGTTTGGTAATGACATTTTAAGATGACAAGAAAACAGTTAAAGAATCATGGCGTGGTAAAGTTGCAAAGGGTTTCAGAATTCACCCAGTCCAACTGTCATTTAAAAGAAGAATTAACAGGGGCCTGTGGAGGTTGAGTGACTTGATCGATTATTGGTGAAACCAAAATATGAACAGAAGTAATCTCATTCCTCAGTCTGATGCACCTTTCTGTATACTATATCATCTTGCTACTTCAGCATAGGTCATGCAATTAAATAACACCTGCAAAGTGGAAAGAGATGAAAACCTACCTTTCGATGTGACTTCTGTTCAGCTCAAACATTTTGCATTTCAATTTTCTCATTAGTACAAAAGTGGCAATAATTGCATGGGTCACCTAACTACCTTTCCTGAAGTTCTGGTGACAGCATGTAAATGATAACCAGGCCTTCATCACCTCTCATCTACATTATTAAAACAGTCTCTAGTTGACATCTCTGACTCCAATCTCTTCTCTCTCCAGTACATCCTTCATATTGCTACCTTATTAATCATCCTAAAATATTGCTTCTATCATGTCAGTCTCCTAAATAGTAAAATAACTGGTAATGCCTTTATGCTGCTTGCAAAACAGGTTTCAATTTCTCTGCCTCACTATCAGACTTTTCATAAGCTGATCTTACTACATATCAAACTATATCTGACCCTACTATGCAGCTTGCTCCATCTGCTCACATTTGGCCAGTCTCTTTTCTGTCTCCTACATACCCCATGCCTTTGCCTACTTCCGCACTATCTCCCAGACCTGGCATGCCTCCATCCCCTACTTACTTTTCCCTAAATGAATCCTATCCATTCTTCAAGATCTAATTTGTCTCAGCTCCTCTGAAAAGCTTCCCCTAACTATCTCAGCCTTCACTGATTTCTCCTTTCTCTGAATTTACAATTCAATTACAAACAGGACATCAGTATCAAATAATAGAGTACTTAATCATTCTCCAGATATTTAATATATTCTAATCATGTCACCAATCTATATTGCAAACTCCTTGGTGATGGAGCCCATGTTGTCTACTTCTTTTTGTATTTATTCCTATTAAATGTTATGTTATTAATTTAGCTTATTGATATGTTGTAAATTCTGATTCTAGCATTCAAAGAATTAAACACAGGGCCTACTTAGCCTAGTTAGTTTGGCCATTTCAGCAACCAAATTGAATCTGCTCAGCAATGACTGTTCAGCAATTGAAGATTGTAATGACCAGTAAAAAAAAAAATACCCCCAATTGCTTACATTCTGGCTGATTCAGTGGAGTTGTTCAGATAGGGGTAAACATTTGTAGATTTTTCCCTCCAGACAGTAGCAGGGCATCTGAAAGCATCTGCTAACTATGCATGGAGTGTGTCTTAGAACAGCGCAGCCTGTCACCATCAAGAACAAATGGTATCACCTGCCACCATGCTGGGGCATTCCATTTTATAAAATGATATGTAGTTATTAAGCAGTGAGAGATATCGATTTCTTGGTGTGTCTCTTGCTTGCTCAATTGCTTTGGTTACAAAAACAACAACAAAATGTATGTTAAATAGACTGGGTAGACATAAAAAGTTTTATTCCCTCAGCTTCAATAATGCAGTACTTACCCTTTGCCCTGGTGAACCATCAACTCCTGCAACACTTGCCTCAATTAGATAGTAGCTCCCGGTCTCCAAAGAAAGATAGAAAAAAGGGATTTAAAACAATAAGAAAACTGCAGGGACAATGTGCTGTGATGGAAAGAGCATCATGGTACTTTCAGAAATGAGACCTGCATTCTTATCCCATCATTGGCATTAGCTGCATATTAAATATCTCCTATAAGAAAGTAAGAGGGAAGAGAATAGGGGCAGGGGGAATGATAGAAGGGAGGTCAGACTAGGGGAAGAGATAATCGGAATGCATGCCATCTCTGGGTGGGGGGGAAGGGAGAGATGGGGAGAAAATTTGAAACGCAAAATCTTGTGGAGATGAATAAGAAATAAATAGATAAATTATTTTTAAAAAAAGAGAGAGAGAAATCATCTCCTTGATAAAGGCTTCAGTTTCTTTATCTCAAAAATGAAGCAACTCTTGAAGATAAGAGTTCTGGACAAATTGCGCATCGACATTGGTGGAGGCACTTTTGAGACTGGGAGTTCCCCCATGCTAAATGACATCACATGCCTGCCACCAAAACCAAAGGAAAAAGAGTTAATCACATTCCCATGACCTACTTTATAAGGTAATTGTGAGGAAAGGAGTATGAAGAGCTTAAAGCTTACTGTTTATTGCCTAGAATAGTCTAGAAATTTGAGTATGGTACTAGTAATGGCAATGGCTGTGGTAAAAGCAGTTGTTGTTGGTGTGCCACCTCTAAAATTATAATTATTGCCTAGTACCAAAGTCACAGAAGAATTGTCCCAAGTCCTATTTTGATGGATGCTGCCCTAGCTTTCTTGAGGGAGGTAAGCTGAAACTTCCTTCATAAGTCAACATTTGACTTGATATCTAATTTGGAAATATAGAAAGTAACTGATCCTTTTTTTTTTAAAGGAAAATCCACTGAGATACTCCTTGAAGATATGAAAAGCCAATTTTCCACTAAACCAAAGGATGAAAGAATGTTCAGGAAGTCCATTAGAAATTTTAATTCATCCTTAAAGGAACCTGATCTCTCTTCTTTCATAAGTGAAAAAAGTAATGAATGGTTCTAAAATTCTCTGTGTGCCTCTGTGTGTGTGTGTGTGTGTGTGTGTGTGTGTGTGTGTGTGAAGAACAAAAAATGAATATTAGAAAGTTATATTGGGGAAGAAAGGTCAGAAAATAAGCCTTTGCTAAAGTGGGAATTGACCCCTACTCAACTGTCTGCCATGCAGAGTATTTGTAATTACAGCCCCATGATTGTCTTGTAGACATTTAATAGCTTAATAAGAATTTTAATGGCTATCTTTCAAAATGAGAAATCCCACTGTGTAAAATGGGCCTATAAAATGTAATGCAGCTGTGCTGTGGCCTCAAACCAATCACAAACAGACACTATTAAGCACCCCATATAGCAGGAAGTGTTGGCTTTCAGATTTGGTAGGACTTTGGTCAGGCTTTGTTTGCCATATACTTAAAGAAGCATTCTTAAAACCTGCAAGGATGGGCAGACTTTAACCTTTTGCTTTAGTGCTGCCATGTAGAGGAGGTCATTCCTGGTTCTACCAACTGTCCTTCCTAAAATTATTTTATATTTGTATATACATATATAGAGATATGTATATATACATATATATGTATGTATGTATTTGTATACATACATATATATGTATGAGTGAATATGTATGTATGTATTTGTATATATACATATATGTGTATGAGTGAATATGTATGTATTTGTATATATACATATATGTGTATGAGTGAATATGTATGTATGTATTTGTATATATTCATATATGTGTATGAGTGAATATGTATGTATGTATTTGTATATATACATATATGTGTATGAGTGAATATGTATGTATGTATTTGTATATATACATATATGTGTATGAGTGAATATGTATGTATGTATTTGTATATATTCATATATACAAACATATATGCATATACACAATAGATATGCATACACATATTGTCTCCCTCATTAGAATGTAAGCTCCTTAAGGGCAGGGACTTTCTTTTGTATTTCCTATGCATAGTCTAGTTCTGGCACATAAGCGCTTAGTGAATGTTTACTGATTCATTGCTTAATTGGAATATGAAGGAAGTATGGGTAGAGTAAACTAGATATAAGCCATTTAAGTGAAATAAAAACATACAAGTAAAATGTAAGTAAATGTGAAGAAAAAAAATAGTACTTTATATTTGTTTCTAATAGCAGAATTTAGAAAGCATAGCCATGATCTCCTCTGATCTTCTTAATCTATTTCTGTGCCAGGTATGATGGGCAGGCAGGATCAGTTCTAACTACTCAAATGAAATCAAGTCAATAAGTGTATATTAAGCTCCCACTGTTTCAGAAAGCATAATAAGCACTAGGGATACAAAGAAAGGGGAAAAGAAACTAACGGGTTTAAATAAGATATACACAAAATAAATTGGAAATAGTCTCAGAGGGAAGGTATTAGGGGTATAGGAGATTGGGAAAGGTTTTGGTTTTGGTTTGGTTTGGTTTTTGCACAAAGTGGTATTTGAAGAAAGCCAGGAAGTTAAGATGAGGAGGAAGCAGGTTGCAGGCACAAGGACCAGCTAGTGAAATACACTGAATTGAGATACAGAGCATCTTGTGCTAGAATAGCAAGGATGTCAGTGTCATAAGATTGTAAAGTACATAGTTAAGTGTAAGATACGAGAAGACTGAAAAGATAGGAGAGTGCCAGGTTATACAGGGCTTTAAAAGCTAAACAGAGGATTTTTATATGCAAACATGGAAGTAATTGAGAGCCACTGGGAAAAGAATGAGGGTGACATGATCAGGTCTGCTTTTAAAGATGATCATATTGATAGTGGAGTGGAGAAAAAAACTAAAATGAAGAAAAATTTGAGATAGGGAGACTGTTCAAATGTCTATTGCAGTAATTAAGGTGTGGGGTAATAAAAGCCACACTAAAGTGGTGGCTATGTTAGAGGAGATGACAGGACAAATAGGAGATATTAAAAAGGTGAAATCAAGAAGAATTGGCAATTGATTGGATATGGAGTGTGAGAGAGAGTGTGAGGAGCCAAGCATGAGTTGTGGGGCTGGATGACTAGAAGAATAGGGGTGCCCTGGACAGTAGTACGGAAGCTAGGAAGAGCAAGAGGTCTGGAGGGAAAATAATGAGTTGAATCAGTCAGTACCAGGCAGTATGCTAAGTGTTAGGGATACAGAGAAATTCAAAGAGAGTCTGCTCTCAAGGAACTAATAATCTAATAGAGAGATAAATACAAACCAGATAAATTGGATGTGTGTGTATGTGTAAAACATATAATTATGTGTGTACACATATGTGCACATATATGTATATAATATGTGTGTACATTTATACATATATAATATGTATGTGTACATATATGCATATGTATGCTAAATGTGAGATGATTGACAGGGGAGAAATATTAGTATTCAAAGGGATCAGGAAAATCTTGTAGAAGGTAGCTGCTGGGACTTGAAAGAAGTCAGGGAAGTCAAGAGGAGATGAGGAAGGAGAGAATTCCAAGCAGGGGAATTCTCTTTTGGAACTGGCCAGGAAAATTCCCCAAATCAAGAGATGGAGGGTCTTTAGTGAAGAACAATAGTCACTGAGTCATAGGGCATTAGCCTGGGGGTGGGAGTGGGGAGTAGATGGTGTAAAAAGACTGAAAAGGTAGGAAAAGGGCAGAATATAAAGAACTCTGAATGCTAAAGAGAGGATTTTATTTAATCCTAAAGGTGACAGAAAGCTACTCAAGTTATTGAATGGGAGGTGACATGGTCAGAACTGTGATTTAAGAAAATCAATTTGACATTTGAGTGGAAGATTGATAGTGGAGGGAAGAGACTTGAGACAGAGATATCAAATAGCAGACTATTGCAAGAATATAAGCATGAGGTAATGAAGGCCTACAACTGGGTAGTGGTATTTCCATGTTCAAAGTACTTTTACAGGAAAGAAGGAGGTACATACAAGAGATGTTATGATGGTAAAATAGATAGGACTTAATAACAGTTTGGATATGGTAGATGTTAATAACAGATTGGATATGGTAGATGAGAGAAAAGGAGTAGTCCAGGATGACACCTAGGATATGAACATGGGTGACTGAAAGGATGGTGGTACCCTTAGACAATATTAGAGAAGTTAGGAAGAAGGGAGGGGCTGGGGGAAAGAGAAAGAATTCACATTGTGACATGTTGAGTTTAAGATGTCTACAAGACATCCAATTCAAGATATCCAATAGACAACTGGAGGAGTAAGAGTGCAGAGAGCTTTGGGATAGATAAATAGATTTGAAAAATAGGGCATAGAGCTTTGGGATAGATAAATAAATTTGGAAAATAGAGCATAGAGATGATAATTACATGGGAGCTGATGATCTCACCAAGTGAAATAGTATAGAAGGAGAAGAGAATAGGGCCCAGGACAGAGATTTGAAGGACATAGTTAATGTATAAGACATAGACAAAAATCCATCAAAGAAGCCTGAGAACGAATTGTCCCAAGGTACAAGGGAGTAATTTGGGAAAACCTAGAGAGAAAAAAAGTATCAAGAAGAAAGTGATCAAGAGTATCAAAGGCTGCAGAGAGGTCAAGAAGGATGAGATTTGATAATTACCATTGAATTTGACAACCAAAAGATTTTTGATAACTTCAAAGAGTTGAATGATGAGATCAGAAACCAGACTAAGAGGAAAGGATTTTGAGATAGCTTTAGTTGACTTTTTCAAGGAGCTGAGTCATAAAAGGTAAAAAAGGACAGTAGCTAGAGAGGATGGATGGATCAAGTAAAAGGATTTTTTTTGCCTTATTTTTGGAGGGGGAGAGACTTGGACATGTTTGTAGATAGTAAAGAAGAATTCAGTAGACAGGGAGTGTGGGAATGATAGGAGAAGCATTTTTCTAGAAAAGATGGGATGGAATGTCATTGCTTGTACATTCAGAAGAGTTTACCTTGGAAAAGAAGAGTCATCTCTTCATGTAAGACAAGGGTGAAGGAGGAGATAGCAGAAGACATCTGAGTGATATGGGATGACATAAAGAAGAGAAGAGGAAACTCTCCATGAATGGCTCCTTTTTTTTCCCAGGGAAATATGAGGAAAGGTTCTCAAATGACAGGGTGGGAGGGGGGAGGAGATGTGGAAAGTTTGAGGAAGAATGAAAAGGTTTGGAAGACTCACCATGGCAAGTGGAATAGTGAATCACTTTCTAAAAATGAACTCTCTGTACTTCAGAATTCCCCTTACTCCATTCTAGACTACTTCCTTTGCTGTTAGTTCATTCTAATTTACATCATACTTATCTGTGTACATTTTGTATTATTCTTTATTAAATTCTAAGCTCCTCAAGGGCAGGGACAGTAAGAGTTTCCATCTTTGTGTCCAGTCAAGATATAGTACAAAGAGAATTGAGACCCAAATTAAAATCCTGGCTCTGCAATTTACATCTTGTGAGACTTTCATTAAGTCACTTCAGCTGTCTAGAATTCAGTTTCTTAATATAAAATGTGGGGGATGAAATTTTCACTCTCTAAGGTCTCTCACCACTCCACACTCAAAGTCTATCATAGTTCCTTCAGATTGTAGGAAATAAATTGTTAAATTGTGTTGAATTGAAATGTTTTTAAATCTATTTTAAAGAAGAAGAAATTAAAAGGTTAAGTTACTTCCCAGAGTCACACAAAAAGTCAGCATCTATATTGACCCTATACCTGGTATTTCTTGTCTCTAATTCCCTACTTCTTTCACTAATTCATATTAGTGCCCTTGACTATAATTTGTAAAAGGGAATTTAAATTATAACAAAGTTGACCTTTATAGAATTCTTTATTGCCAACAAAGTGCTTTCTAAACATTATTTTATTTGATCTTCATATCTTTCCCTATTTCAAAGATAAGGAAACTGAGGTACAGTTATATGTCCAAAGTCATCCAACTAACAAGTGGCAAAGCCAGGATGAAAAGGCATAGCTTCCAATAACAAATACAGAGCTTCTTCCTGAAGAAGTATCAGTAAGTCAATTGATTTGATCATCCAGGTTCTGAAAGACTAATAAAGATCAAGTCAAATGTTATAAAGTAGGCCATTAAAATATACTTACAACATCCTTGTCGCAAACAGCTCCTTTGAGCTGAATTCACACACCTTCTGTGATCTTAGATAGAACAAAGACATCAGGTGTCAGAAGAGCGTCCTGAGTGCCAGCATTTGTCGACCTCATAGTCTGTGGTCAGACAGATAGGTTGGAGCTAGGTTGTGGAAAGTACTGGATGCCAGAGTCAGAATGCCAAACACTGAATTTGGGAGGCTAGGGAGAGTCACTAAAGGTTTTTGATTTATTAAGAGTGACAAGCTCCAGTCCCCCAAATCCCTTTGCTTCCTTCTCCTTGTGTTGTTTGTATTTTGCTCATCTTCAACCCTGGATTATCTGTAACACCCTTCTCAGGTTCTACTCCCAAACCACTGAATGCTGTTGAAGGAAATCATGAAACGATGACTAAGTCATAGGAGTGTATATTTAGAGCTGGAAGAAACCTTAGAGGTCTAGTCCTACCTACCCCTTCATTTTACAGAAGGAAGGCTGAAACCTAGTGAAATTAAGTGACTTGTCCAAGTTTCAATGGCTTGCCCAAGGTTACACAGGCAGGAAGGGACAATGCCAGGATTTGAATTCTAGACCTTTGATTCCAAACCTAACCATCCCACTTCATCACATTGCTTCCCAAGGCTGTTATCAATTCATGGTATGTGACCTTGGTTGGGTGCTCATTGCTGCATAGTCATTCTTTTATTCTTTTTTTTGGTCATTCCTCACATAACCCTTGCCATGGTTGCTCCAAACTATCTTTCTCTGCAACTCCACCTATATGTCTTTCTTTCTCATCTTGCTTCTTACTTTAATAAGCAACTTGACTCTATTTGTCATGAAGTACTTCATCTCCTCTCTCCTCCCCTCAACATCTCCCTTTGTTTTCAACCATCTTTTTTTTTGCACCATTTTAAAAGGACAAAGTAACTTTTTTCCTTGCCAAAGCTAATCTTTCTGCTTAAGTCCTTAATACTATCCTCTCATATCTCTTTGGAATTTAGACCCATTATTTCCTCTCTCTCTCTCCCTCTCTCTCTCTCTCTCTCTCTCTCTCTCTCTCTCTCTCACTCTCTCTCATTTTCAGTCTCTCATTGTCTCTTAGCTTCTTCTACATTCCGTACAAACATATTTAGGTGTCCTTTATCGTTCAAGTATCTTCCCATGACCTTATAATTCCCTTAAGCTATTGTCCTATATTTATCCTAACTTTTATTACTAAACTCCTGGCAAAAGTACACTCCTTATTTTCTTACTACCTATTTACTCTTCGGTGTTTTGTAATATTCTCACTTGCGATGTCACCACTTTACTGAAAATTCCCTCTCAAGAGTCACCAAAGACTACTTAATGGCCAGTCCAAATGGCCTTTATTTTAATCCTTATCTTCCCTGAACTTTTGTAGCATTTTGACTGTGACTATTCTCTCCTCCATTAGAACATCCGGCATTGCTTTCTCCTCTGTCTCCACCTACCCATATAATCGTTTCACCTTGGTCTCTTTCCCAAATTCATAGTCCTCCTTTTTTTCCTCTGAGTGAAGGTGTCCCCTCAAGGCACTGTGTTTTAGCTCTTCTCTTTGATCCCATGTACTTTTCTACCTGGATGATATCATTTACTCTTGTGTGCTTAGTTATCTTCTCTATGTCAGTGATTCTCAAAACTATATATTCTGTCTTAATCTCTCTCTTGAGTTTCACTCCCATATCTCCCACTTGCTATAGGATGTTGCCTAAGTGTACTATTGGCATCTAAAAATCCACATGTCCAAAACTGTACCTGTTATCTTCCTTCCTAACCTGTGTCTCTTCCCAACTTTCCTATTTCAGTTCAATCCCTTCCAAGATGGAAGAGATCTCAGAGATCCTCTTGTCCAACATGGACCTCAGTGAAAATTCACTTTGTGACATGCCTGGTAAAAGGTCATCTAGTCTTCACCTGAAGACCTTAGGCACATCATTTCCCTTTTCCTCACATGCAATCACTTTGTCAAATTTTATTGATTCTATCTTAACAGCATCATGTGAATCTATCCTCTTGTCCCCGTTCACACTGTTATAACCATTTATCTGGCAATGATATGCTTCTGTATTCATGAAATATACTCCTAACTTGTCTCCCTGCCTCAAGAGTCTCTCCCTTTTCCAATACAACCTTCACAAAACTGCCTACTTAATCTCTATAAGGCACATCAATCTGTGAGATGTGGATCTCACACCCTTGTTCCAAAAACTTAAGTGGCTTGTATTCTCTATAGAGCAAAACACAAGAAGTTCACTTCAGTCCCTAACTTCTCACATTGGAAATATCCTCCACTCCTGGGGCTTCTTCTTCTGATTGGCTGGTTTCCTCCCATACTCTCCATTTTAAGGAAAATATCCAGACCAGCCACGTCTTCATTCTTCTTTGGGCTACACTTCTGAATTTTCAGATTTTCTCTACCCCTATGCCTCCACTCCAAGTACCTTCCTCCACCTCCCTTTTCAGCTTTTTTTTTTTAATTTGTTATCTCCCTTGAGGGCAAAACTGTTCTTCTCATACCTGTATTCCCACAACTTAGCACAGTGCTTAGTATAAGGTAATAAATACTCCTTAATGTGACTGGCCTTGAATGCTGACTCTATTACTTTATTACCTGCATGACTTTGGAATATTCACTTATCCTCTCTGGGTGTCCAGTGTCCTCATCTGCAAAATGTGGGGGTTGGCTTAAATAACCCATTAGGGTCCTTCTTGTTCAATGATCCTATGATCTTATAATACAGATAGAGATATCCTGCAGACAGTTGAAAATATAGAACTAGATCTTTGGGAAGACAGAGGGTATGGAAATCTACATGGAGGAATTAAGTGATTGGCAGTGATAATTTATGCCATGTAAGTGGACGACATCCTAAAGAAGGTAAGGTTAGAGGAAGGAAATTAGAGTGTAGGACATAACTTGAGTAAATATATGTAGCTTAATGTGAAGAAGGAGTATACTGACCCAGGAAAATAAATGAAAAAGTGGTCATAGGAAGAGAACCAAGGTATCCAATATCACAAAGTCAAGAGAATATGGAGAAGAAAATGTTAGATGTGACAGAGAGGTATAGAAAGTTTTTAAAAGTCAATAAGACTTCTTTGTAAAGGATTGTCTAACACTGCAATCACCAATAATAATAACAGCTAGCATTTATGCTTCCTACTATGAACCAGGAGCTATGCTAAGTACTTTACAGAAAAAATAAATCATTTGATCCTGACAACAATTCTGTGAGGTAAGTGCTATTATTATCCCCATTATATGGCTGAGAAAACTGAGGGAAATAGAGGTCAAATGATTTGCCCAATGTAAAACACCTAACAAGAGTCTGGATTTTAAATAAAACTAGATTTTAGGCTAGATTTTAACTCAGCTCTTCCTAACTCTAGGCCCGGTGTTCTATTCACTTCACTGCCTAGATGACTCTAAATAACACAGGTCTTCAATTTCCAGAGACAGCACAGTACCAAACACAATAGGGCTGCTTAATAAATCCTTATTAATTGATTGCTATTAGATAATACAAGTTTATTGTTGTGTATGTATTGTATAGACAGATGATAAGGGTTATCCAGAGTCAAGCGTTCACTGAATAAAAATTGTAGAAGGTATAGAGGTGGAAAATTCAAAGTAATGTGAATATCTTTTCCTCTCTTTCTTTCTTTCTCTCTCTCTCTCTCTCTCTCTCTCTCTCTCTCTCTTTGTCTCTCTCTTTGTCTCTCTCTCTCTCTCTCCTCTCTCTCTCTATGTCTCTCTCTCTGTCTCTCCCTCTCTCTCTCTCTCTGTCTCTCTCTCTCTCTCTCTCCTCTCTGTCTCTCTCTCTTTCTCTGTATGTATACACACATATATGTGTGTATGTATACGTAAAAGGTGTCTTTACATTAAAATAAGGGAACTGTTAACTTTCTTATTCAAGGTTCAATGAAGTCACTTCTCACTTATCCCTTTCATCTTTGCGAAGGAATAGAGAGATAATACAGATTTCCACTTATATATCTGCTTTTGTTACAGCGTACAGTGAAACTGATCACTGGGCTTTAGCAATCCGGGAAAATGAGAACATTGCTGGGGCAGAGAAAGAGGATCCTCAGGTACCTGTCACTTCCTTTTCAGCAAGAACAACTTAGTTATAGAAATGCACATTGGAAGAAGCATCACCTCAAATCAGAGTAACTGTCCCATCTTCAGAGGCCCAATTCATTTAGCAATTACTGAATTTCTAAAACGAGAAAAGAAACCTGGGTAAAATCGGAAGAGTCTGATAGTGGTTTCCCATGCCAAAACAGTATATGCAGTCCCAAAATGCAATAGTGTCACAAGAGTCAGTAATATGACTGGAAGCAATTCCCTTATATCCACATTTAAATACATCTTTCAAATGGGATCTCATTGACTGCTCACAAAGAAAAACTGCCATCTGGCATTGTTGCAGAGAGAAGCAAAAGGTATCTTAACCCAAATTATCCCTACCACTTGCCCAGCTGATGACAGGAATCATTTTTACCAAAAGGACAAAGCCTTTCATTTCATCGTTAGAGAGAAGGTTTATAAGGCAAAAGTAATGGTCATATATAAAGCTTAAAAACCACTTTTCTAACAGCAACTTTATGAAGCAAGGAAATATTGTATTGCTTACATTTTATAGGTGAGGCAACTGAAATTCAAAGAGCTCTGATGATTTCCTTGGGGTCACAGGATAATAATATTAAAACTGGGACCCTTGTCTGCTGATATCATCTGCAAATTTGACAAGCATATCATCTCTACCTTCTGCTTTCATTGATATAAATATTGAACAGCAAATGAGAGATTCTAAAAACTCCGTAATGGAGACCTCTCTTCTCCTGATATCGATCCAAAAATAACTATTCTTTGAGCTCAGTAATTCATGGCTCCAACTTAACTTTACTATTTTCTAGACCAAGGGTCAGCATAATCTGTTATTGTATTGAGCTAAGGATGTTTCTTTTTTTTTTCCTTGTTGGTTTTTTTGTTACCGTTTAATATAGTTTTATTATATTAAAATTCATAATACTCATTCTTAGCTCTGGAGCTATACAAAACAAAGATGGCTGGCCAGATTTGGTCTTCAGGTCATACTCTGCCAACACTTGATATATAAATATCCATCTTATCATTAAAAACATTATCAAATTCTGAAGACCAATTTATGCATAATATACCTATAACACTCCCCTGGTCTAACATTCCTCTGATTTGTCTAATTGCCCTGTTGAAAAACAAAATGGGGTTAGTTTGTTATGACCTGTTCAGTAAGCCATGTTGACTTTTAATTTTTAATGCCTTGCTTTTTAAGTGCTCACAAATATTCTGTTTAGTAGTCTATTATAGAATTTTACCGGGAATAGGTGTCATGATCTATAGTCTGCAAATAACATCGTCTTCCCCCTTCATTTTTTAAAAAATTGTGACAAAATGTGCCCTCTAATTTCATGCTATTTTTCACTTTCACCAAGACCATTGAAAAATTACCTTCAGTAGCTCATTAGTGGCATTTATTATTTCTTTCTACCTAAATGCTAGCTATTATTATGCTAACCATTAGCTCTTCTTTCTGTACCTTAGGATATTTTTCACCTGGGCCCAGTAGCTCAAACTCATTCAGATGGGCTAGATACTATCTTACTATCTCCTCATTTATCTTGGGTTTCCATTTCCTGTAAATCATTTTTGTTCTGTCTTTTCCAGCCCTAAATCATTCTCCTTTTAAGAAGAGACACAAAATGGAGTATGGTAGTTCAGTTTTGTGATCATGTCATACATACTGGGGGGAGAGAGAAAGGAAATAAGCATTTATTAAGTGCCTACTATGTGCCAGGTCCTACACTAATTGCAGGATAATATTATTTCATTTGATCTTTACAGCAGCTCTGTGAATTACCTGCTATCATTATCTCCATCTTACAATTGAGGAAAGCAATAGATCGAGGTTAAGGGACATGCTCAGAGTTGTATAATTAGTAAGCATCTGGATTCATATTTGATTGCAAAACTAGTTTAATTTTGGTTTGAACTCAGGTCTTCTTGACTCCAAGGCCAGCTATCTATCCACTGTACCATCTAGCTGCTTCTAAATATTTAGACAGTATTATCCTTTCTTTATTCCCCTCCCCACTAATTGAGCTCAAAAAGAATTGTTACTATCTTTAGAATTCATCACCAGACCCAACTTACTCTGTGATTTGCACTGCTTAAGCAGTTCCTGAAAGATAGTGATATTCTCTTATATTCATCTTCACTTATTATTCTTTGCTTCTTTCTTCTATACATAGCTTTTAAAAAATCTGTTTGTCAAATTTCTTGAATTCATTCAGGTCAGCTAGACTCTGGTTGACTGTCTCCTCACTTATCTTGGATTTCCATTGACTGCTAATCATTTTTGTTCTGTCTTACCTAAAGAGATTCTTATCCTTCTCAGATGAACTTCCCTTTCAAGATATAAAACCCTTGGACACTATGTACCCTTTCTCAAGATCTTTTGAAATCTCCTCTCCCCAGATCTTGAGTTTAGTCAGTCAATGTACATTTATTAAATGCCTACTCTGTATCAGGTACTATGCTAAATGATGGAGATACAAAAAGAGGCAAACGATTGTCCCTGTCCTCAAGGGACTCACAATCTAATGAAAGAGATAATAAGCAAACAAATGCATACAAACAGGATATATACAGAGTAAAAAGGAAATAACAGAAAGAAGGCACCAAAATTAAGAGAGTTTGGGAAAGGCTCCCTGTAGAAAGTTGAATTTTAGTTAAATCTTGAAGGAAGCCAAAGAAAGCAGGAGGCAGAAATGAGAAAGGAGATAAGTCCAGGGCTGGGAGACAGTCAGAGATGATGTCTGGAACTGGCAGATGGGGTGTCTTGCTCAAGAAACAGCCAGGAGGCCAGCATCACTGTATTGAAGAATATATATCACAGAGTAAGATGTAAAAAAGACTGGAAGGTAAGAAGGGGCTACATTATAAAGAGCTTTGAATAACAAACATAGTTTGTAGTGTTTGATCCTGAAGGTGATAGGGAACCACCAGAGTTTAACTTGAATTGGGGGGGGGGGGGGGAGGGAGTGACATGGTTTGGCCCACAAATCACTTCAGTGCAAGCTATATTACAGAGTTTTAGTTTTTGTTTTGTTTCAATTTTTCTTTCCTTTTTCACAACCACAGATTCTATTATCAAGTAGTCAATTTTCCACTCTGGCAAAGAAGTTACATGATGTTTGTCAAAATCGCATCCAGAATAGTAGTTTCCCTTTACAATTTATTCACCTTTTGAAAGATAAAATTAACATTTAAACAAGTCTCAAATTTATTAGCTGTTCTGGTTTTGGAAGAGAGAGAGTACCAACAGATGTCTGGATAGTTGGAAGTCCCCGGCTGCTACAATAATATGCTGTTGTGCTGGGTTAGTGATCTCAAGTTCCTCATCTAATCACTCCTATCCTGGTACTTTGTAGAATACCCCTCCAAGGTGTCATTATTCTTCTTCTTTCTTGATCATCAGACGAAAGTCCTCCACCCTATTACTCTCTTAAATTCATGGTTTTTCTCAAATGATTGCATGTTTACCACCTCATTTCTTTTTGGAAAGATATACCATTCTATAGTCACATTTCCATCCTAATTCCTATTCCACCAAGGCTTGGTGCTACCTATGGGGTCAGATTTGTCTGCTTTTCTTTCTGTTTCCAACTTAATTTGGTGCTCATAACTTGTTCATCTGCATGTAATCATGAGAGGAAACCTGCAATAGTGGGTAGAATTCTAGGTTTAGAATCAGAAGACTTGGGTTCAAATCCTGACTCTGCCATGTAATAGCTGTATAACAAAGTTACTAAACTTCCCAATACTCCCAGACAACTTTTTGAGACTATGCAATCTCTCAGATCATGCTTCACATCCCATTCATCATTCTACTACAAAACTGGAACCTACTAGGGCATCTTGTCATCTGCCCAGCCATCACATGCAAAATCTTACTTGCTGAGTGCCCCACACCCAATTTTCCATTCGTACTCTGGGAAAAGTAACCAAACAAATACTATTATTACAACTGGAAAGAATATGACAATCAACTTTCTTATGGCTCCAGTTACCATCCCTGTGACTCCTGAGACCAAAACCCATATCCTTGGACACCACTCCCTCATATGTTATCTTCACCTTTAGAATGTAAGCTTTCAGGGGCGGCTAAGTGGCACAGTGAATAGAGCACTGGCCCTGGAGTCAGGAGGACCTGAGTTCAAGTCCAGCCTCAGACACTTAACATTTACTAGCCATGTGACCTTGGGCAAGTCACTTAACCCCAATTGCCCTCAAAAAAAAAAAAAAGAATGTAAGCTTTTAGAGAACAGAGACTAACAGCCATCATCATGTGTTCCTGGCATATAATACAGGCTTAATAAATATATCTCATTCATTCATTTATTCATTCACTCATTCCTTTATTCTATAAGCTACTTTACTTCCCATTAGTGGAGAGAGTTCCTAGTTCCTTACAACTATTAAATCACCCATCTACAACATTATCATCACCATCATCATCAACAACAGGAAAGATCACATATTTTTTGCTTGTTCTATTTGTATTCAATTAAATTTGCCTAACATATTTTGTCCATGATGGAGGCCTTGAAGCCATGAAAGCATAGATTCAAGTTCTGCCTCTGACACATAACAGATTGTGTGACTATAGGTAAGTCATTTAACCTCTCTCTGTCTCAGTTTCCTCATCTGAAAAATGAAGGATTTGTACTCAAAACAGTAGCAAATCTACATTGATGGAGGGAGTTCTCTCACTGCAAGTTCTATACACAAATGAAATCACAGATCCAATTAAAGCAATAACTAAAAAACAATTGTGAAACTCTGAAGATACAAAAAAAACTCTCTATAACTAAGAAGTTTACATTTCACTGTGAGACAAAGACGAAGATACATAAACAAAATGTAATCTATAGAAAGAGGAGGTATTAATAGACAATTAGGAGTAGCAGTTCTTGAGCTAAGTCCTGAAAAAAGAAAAGAAAAAATATATTTGAAAGAGTGGCTTTAAGGGAATGTATTTCAGTTATGAGAAGCATCCCAGAACCAAGAGAATAGGATTTTGATGGAATCAAGGGTGGGAAACAGACAATGGAGAGCTAGGCTAGGTTAAGGGCAACAGAAATTTAATCATAGTGATAATGGGAAGCTTATGCCCTCAGACCCACACTGGATCCAGTGGGAAGAATCAAAGAGAGTTCAAGGGGATTCCCAGAGTCTATACTCTGAGTCAGAATAGTTACGTGATTTTCATTGACTCTCATTACCCAGGACGTGTATAGGATCAAAGGCTGTGAATGATGAGAGTCATCCAAGGCTGAGGCATGGCTGGATATAATCTGTAATATAAGAGGGCTGGTGAATCAGGAGAGGATGATAGTGTGTAGGCTTTCCTCACTCTAGATTCAACAATCTATTCATAGCTATGATTTATCAATCATTCCATAAGAGCATAACAATATTACCTCTCAGCATAGGTAATATGCACCCTAGATGCATACTGTTGTTGGTGTGTATACTCTTTTGTCCCCAGGAAGCCAAACAGAACAAAATCTTGGGTTTGCCTTTAGTTGCCTTATAGAGGGCTAACCTCAATTTGACCTAAGAGCTGAATTCAAAAGAATTAATATCAAAGTAAGTTTGTAATGAAATTTGCCATAATTAAAATCAAGATTTTTATCCTAAAAAATCTCATCCCTCCAAGAAAAGATGAAAAGAATCTTAGGAAACACATGTGCACATTCACAGAATCTTCAAAGAGACAGTAGGGGAAAAATAAATTAAGTGAAAGGCAGCAAGAGAAGTTTGACCGTTGATTCTCTTTTCCTGGTAACACAGGGTTTCTTCTGTGTCATACACAAGTTAGCAAACTCAGCTCCAGAAGCAATCAGCAGGAATACAGTGGAAAAAAGACTGCATAATCTCAAATACATCTACAAAGACATGCTTAATTTCCATTGATCAAACAACTGAGATACAAAGAGTGAGATCATGTAGCTAGTCAGTCCTTTTATCTTCTAGCAGGCAATGGACAGACACCAGTCATTGTAACAACTCAGCAATGTGTTGAAGATTTTTTTTTAATTCACAGACACTTAGGGATAGCTGTAGGTAGTCAAGTGATTCATAGGTTTCACATCTTCCTAATACTATTGTTGTACTTCAGAGCAGTCACAAAAAAGGAATTGTGAAAATCATAGAATTCAGAATTAGAAGGTCACTTAGTCCAACCCTACAATGAATTGAAGAAGGGTCCTTCTGCAAAATTCCTGCCAGGTTGAATACTTCCAGGAACAGAAAGGTCACCATCTCTTGAAATGACCCCTTCCATTGTCAAATACTCTATATGGATGGAAAGTTCCTTCTTATGCTTTCTTGTAACATTGTATTCCCTGAAACTCCCAACCATTGGTCTTCCGTCTGAACAATATAAGTCTAATCTCTCTTCTACTTGATACTATGATACTTAAATGGATTTGTGATCACATCAAGGTACATAGTCTCTCCCCCAAAGCTAACTGAAACCTATTCATCCTTCTCATTCTTGGTGATTCTTGTCTATGTCCTCTTGTAAATCCTTCATAAGGGGGGTCTTACATATTCCTCATCATCCACAACCAAGTCATGTGAAACTGACTTCCACAATATTGCTCATATTTGTGCCTTCCTTTCCACTTACAACTGCTGTCACCCAAGTTCAGGAACTCATCACCACTGGCCTAAACTACCTGAACACCCTCTTAACCTGTTCTTCCTGATTCCTAATCTCTTCCCTCACCCAAAGCATTTTTTCTTTCAACCTGAGGCATTTTTCTCTCAATCTATGATTTTCATCAAGGTAGGGAAATCCCATTATGGAAACTCTCTCCAGAGATGCAAAAGGTCAACTTGTCTGTTACATTTTCCTTGAGATTTACCAGAGGCATTAAGTGACTTAATCATGGTCACAGCCCTGGTCTTTATCATAAGTAGGACTTGTACCTAGGTCTTCCAGACATTAAAGTCAGGCCTCTATCCACTATACCATGTTTCCTTCCTCCATTACAGTCTTACAAATAATTTCCAAATAATTCTTCTTAACAAAAGAAAACCTTGTGGTTTTGCTGCTGGAAAAGTTTTAGTGACTGCACATTATCCACAGGATAAAATAAATCTCTTAGCATGGCATGGAAAGTCTTTCATAATCTAGATCAAACCTATCTTTTCAGCCTTATCTCATACTCTCCTTCATGCAATCTATTTTCTAGACAAACCAGACTATTAGTCATAATGCAATGTTGGCCCATACTCTTCTTGATTCAATGCAAACCTCTTGGATTTCAATCCCTCACTATCTCTGTTCATAAGATCATAAATTTATAACCAAAGTGGACCTTAAAATGAATCTAATCCAATCCTTTCATTATAAAGATGAGGAAACTGATGTTCAGAGAGGTCTATATTATCTAGCTCTGCTAGGTTCCATTCCATAATTCTCATACAAAATATATTACTGGCAAGAACAGAAATTTCAGTAACAAAGAAGATTTATTGTGCAAGCATCATCCTACTGATCACGAAGAGACTGAGTGTGCCAACAGTAATCTGATATGACCTGCCTGATCCTAGAGAAATTTCTTGGCCAAGGAGTCTGATGTCCCAACCAAAGGTCACTCAAGACCAGCTTTCAGTTCTAGACCATTCATAGGCAGCTTCTCCCTTTTCTAAATAAGCATGGCATAACACAACAACCAATCTTACTGAAGGTAAATATGTTGTTTCATAAAGATAAACATATGTTGCTGCAACATTTTGGCATGCATACTTCAAAATACTCTTGGACCAAAAAATGTGTATGCAGCATGATGATAAACAGGCATTCATTTTACACACTGGCAAGGTTAGAGAGAGTTTATATCTATGATATCAAGATCACAAAGACCAAATGATAGAATCAGATTTTGAAACTGGATCTGAAGAGGTTTTACCCAAAGAGGGTTAGGGGTTGCCTGAGACCCCAAAATACCAACATGCCAGGTCCTGCTGAAAGAATTCAACTCAAGTCTTCTTAGACAAAGAAAAGCAAAGTTTAATATGTTTGCCTGTATTGGACACAGAGCAAGTCTGTGCTAGGGCCTTCTCTGGCACTCTCACTCCACATGGAAGGGAGATGGGATTCTTATATACAGAGGAATCTAGGGGTGGTCTAGAGGAGGAGTTTGGAGAGGGTCTTCAGGAGGAGTTAATGAGGTCATTGCAAGAGTGGATTGACATTTTGATAGGCTCAAGGGTGGGAAGCAGATGGACAATGGAGGGCCAGGCTAGTAACAGAGTTTTGGGCCCAGCTGCAATAAAATACCTATGGGCCTCTGCAAATGCCTCATCAAGTGGGAAGATTCAATCAGACTTCAAGGGGTTTCCCAGAGCCTGTACCTCAAAAATTCAAGGAGAACTCAAGGGGGGGATCCAGAGCCTACACCTCATCAGATCCTCATTTAAAATATTATACTCTTTCTATTATACCACAGTGCCTCTAAACCACACTAAATGTTTGTGTATGTGTAAATAATAATTGATAAAGATGACAGAACAAAAAAATGTTCAAAGAGATCTTATAAATCATCTGGCATAAAACCTTCATCTTACAATTTGGGAAATTGAAGTCAAGATGAAATGAGTAGTCGAAAGATTAGATATGGTTGTTATGAAATCCATTGCTTCTCCCAAAGCCTAGCCCCTCCTACATGAGGTCTTCCCTGAATCTTCCTGTCCGTGATCTGGACATTATACTTCTTTAAAGAAAATAAGGACCTTTGTCACTGGGGCAAGCCTCCCTGGTGTTTATTCTCTCTTCCAAAAGGGTATTGGAGCTTCAGGGACATTTGTATGATCCTGGCTCCTGGTTGTCAAGGGAAATAATCTGAGTTAAATGGAAAAAGGGAAAGGAAACCATTATTTATCACCAGCTTCAGAGTCCTTGAGCATCAGTTGTTGACAAGGTTTGGGACTTGGGGAACAGGGTTTCCTATAAAATGAGATAAAATGCGAATAGAAATTCATATGCCTACCTTAGCTAGGATTAAATACTGGGCACCTTTTACCAGAATGATAATTTAGAGAAGTCTCCTTACCCCTGAAGTGGCTCTCTAATGGAGGCTTTGAAACTGTGGAGCAGATGTATTAACTCTCTAGAGGTACCTGGAAATCTCCATTTAAAAACACTCACCTGAGGTAGTAACAATAATATTAGCAAGAGGGCAAGAAGCCCTTCTAGAGCAATTGCCTGAGAGAGTGGCAACAGCAGATTAGCTTAAGGAGATGATAGCTGCTGAAGAATCTAGTTTCACAGCCTTAGTGTATAGGGTAAGAATGCTGAGCAGGGCATATAAACCTTAAGCATCCTGAACCAGGTCAAGGAACAATCAGAAGCAAATCCAAGGAGAACCAAGCAAAGATTTTACAATAGATGACTAACACTACCCTTACATTGCTCAAACAGAGTGATTCCTTAACTGAATGGCATAACTATTAAATTTATGTTGGTCCAACATTTAAACTGTAATCTCCTTGAGGGCAGGAACTCTGTCCTATCTAAGCTTTGTATTTCTTCCAGTGTTCAAAAAAAAATGTCATTCTTACAATAAGAGCTCAATAAAAGTCTGTTGAATAAAAGAATGGTCAACTACAACAATGTGCTCAACTTCAAATTTTATGCTTGCTTTAAGTATATGCCACTAATCTTTTATATTAATCTATACTCTTTGAGAACAGAGACTGACTTTGAATCCTCAAAGCCTAAAATAATGCCTAAAACTAGTAGGTGCTTAATATATGTTTATTGATTGACAGTCTCTGAATCTTTGTTCCTCTTCACAAGAGAGGTTAATCCGGCTAACTATTCATCCGTACAAAGGAAAACAAAAACACTGAGGTACTTCAAACACCCTCAAGTGGCCCCTGGACAGATGTTTGAGGCTAGAGATGTTTGAATTGCAGCACATTGTTCTGTCTCCAAACAGAACTGCTTTCAACCTTGGTCTCCCCCACTCAACCTGGACAAAGAAAATTAATTGTTTGGCCATAAATGCACATTTTGGGGGATGGGACCTATGACTGTATTGGTAGAGAGAATTCCCTCTTGACCTCACCAACTGTTCTGCAAATTACAGTCTTAAAGACTTGCCTAATAAATAATAACCCCTATTAAAAATCATACTGTTAACTCTATCCTAGAAGTTCAGTTTATTGTGGTCATCTTGAATTTTTTATTTTGTTACTTATAACATGAATTGTTTTTTCTAACTGTGGTCATAAGAAATTCAATGTAGAAAATAGTTATTCAGTCTATTGTAGTCTATAGGCTTACAGAAGAGTTGACCAATTGCATAGTTATTTTCCACATTAATGATGCCATTTGGGACTGCTGGGAACCCTAAAATATCAGGGTACAGAGTGCAGTCCACCTGGAATTAATTCCCGCACACAAGCCTTCTTCCAGTTAGGTAAGAAGGTGTATTATAATGCTGATAGAAGCAGGCAGAGTTCTTAGTGAATCTGCAACTTAGTGGGGTGAGACTGATGCTTATATACAAAAGGGACAGTGAAAGGATGTGGATGAGATGAAGGACCGGTAAATAGTCTTGGGAAGGTCAGGTGTAAGCAGTGAAAGGACTAAGTATTAAGGAGTGGTCTCTATATGCCTGTAGTCTGGGGTGGGCCAAGAGCTGTAGTGAAAGGAGCTTCAAGTAAGCTAATTTGGTAATCTAGGTGGGCTGGTGTGGGCCAGTTGCCTTGGACACAGGCCAGTGATCTGGGCTGCTGAAATGTATGGGAAAATTCAGGGACTGGGTTGCTGTCAAAGACATGGTCTTTTCCTTTTAGGGATCCAGGTCCTATTACCCCCATCAATAATATGACTATGTATGTATGTGTGTACATATATGTGCATGTGTATACATATTATGTGTGTGCACATATATACACATTAGTGTATATGTAAAATTATAGCTGTATGTTCTTACTCATACACACATATACACAACCAATACACACATTTGGCAGTGACAATGCAAAACAAAAATAATTAGTCCCTCTCACCATGAAGTTTACACATTTAAAAACTGATTATTCCACATCACAACCTTGTTTCACTCTAACACTTCCCTCCAAAGTAACACTGGAACATTTGCCAATACTCTTCTAGTGTGGGTGTTCAATTAGCTGAAAACCCACTTAACAATCATTATCTTATCCACACTTCACCTTTGTAACATACTTTGAAACAGTACCAAATGCTTTTCTGATAATAATAATAATAATATGGAGATACTAATGCAGGTATATAACAGTCCTACCCTCAAGGCGCTTATATTATTTCTAATGTAGGAAAAAACAGCATATATAGCTGAAGCAGTTAGCGTTAGGGGTGCTCAAGACCCCAAAGTACCAACATGCTGAGTCCTGCTGAACGAATTTGACTCAAGTCTTCTTTCAGCCAAAGAAAAGCAAAGTTTATTAAAAGTTTGCCATATTGGGTAGACTCTTAAGGAGCCTTGGTATCTGTGATGTTTGCATTGCACAAGCAAGCCAGAATCATCTGACACAAAATCTTTGCTTGGTCATTCTATGGTGCTGTCACACCACATGGAAGGAAGAGGGGGTCTTATATACAGAAAGGTTCTGGGAGGAATCTAGGGGTGGTCTAGAGGAGGAGTTTGGGGATAGTCTCCAGGAGGAGTCAGATGAGGTCAGACTCCAGTAATGAGCAATTAAGGGTGGGAAGTTGCTGGAGGCTACCTGGAGACAACAGACAATGGTGGGCTAGGCCAGTTCCAGGGTGGAACAAGAGGATCTAGGGTGAGAAATTGCTAGACAAAAGAGGGCTGAAGATTTGGGCAGAGCCACAATGAAAGGCCTTTGGTGTCAAACAGATGCCATACATGGGAAAATTCGAGGGAGTTCATGGAGCCTATACCTCAAGGATTCAAGGAGAGCTCAAGAGGGTTCCCAGAGCGGGCACCTCATCATAGGGAAGCCAGAAAGTATGTGTATGGGGAGAGGGAGTGGAGTTTCAGGTGGAGGAAGAGAAAGCAGAGGGAGGAAATATTTATACATGGGTAAAGGGGTGGCAAGAAGGAAGAGGAGGAGTCTAGGGGATGACTCTAAATGTGGGTGAGAAATTGGTGGCTCCAAGAGACCACTATAAGAATCTAACTCAGACTTGAGAATTTTAGGGAAAAAAATCTCAATTTTCTTGGATGAGAATTTATGTTGATGAGGGTCAGCTATCCATGACTTTGTAATTCTCTGCTATAACAAACTCCCCTTACTACAATACCAAAACAAACAAACAAACCAAACCCTGCCTAAGTCACCTTAAACCCTAAATGCTATCAAGTTGCACTTTCACTAGAGATGTGGAAAGATACTACTATTTTGAGCTTTACAGAACATAGGTAGAGTTCCAAGGATCCTCCTGAACTACCTGAGTCAAATCACCCTTTACTCCCCCTCCCTGCATCTTGTTATTAAGAAACAAACAGATTAACATGATCACAAAGAAAAATCAAGAGGGAGAATGAGAAAAAAGGAAGAAGGGACGGAAAAGAAGCAGCTTGATGGAAAGTGAAGAGGTGCTAAATGGCCTATGTAATATATTTTGGGATAACTTCATGATTTTATAACATTGTTGTAATTCAGTTTTGTGTTAAGTTGTAAAAGCCACATTTCTTCTCCCCCAGCTGTAAAGCATCAACTGTTTCTCCCCTTCCCCCAGCTGTAGTGTCCTTCCCTGCCCCAGCCTAGAGGTATTTCCTCTCAAATCATTAACTCTTCATTCAATGTACTACCTCCTTTTGTCCTAGCAAACCAAACCCATCCACTTGCAAATCTGGATGGGTCCATCTCATTTAATTTGACCTCAAATCTGACTGCTGGTCGACCTTATAACATATCAGGGCCAAAACCACACCTCTAAGCCCTGGTGCCCTGCTGTTTGTCCCAGTGTATTATGGGTAAAACACATGTGCAGTTGATGTGAAGGGTGCATGTCCCTTAAGTAGTAACCACTCCCTGGTCCCTCCCTCACTCCACCTTTGTACACCTCATTAGCCTAATGAACTTATGATTGACAGTCTTAGGTCTTAAAAACTGTGTTTCACTTCCTGTTCTTTGCAGATGGCCCTTTCTAGCAGATGGCCCTTTCTAGCTTTTTCTAACAGGTTGGCTTTTTCTAGCAGGTAGGCATTCTAGCAAGCCATCTGCCCGCTGCAGAGTGTCACACTTCCAGACTTTCTCTGACCCCCCTGCCCCCCTTGCCTCTTGCGAGCTTTTCCTAGCCAGGTTTCCTCACCCTACCCCTTCTTGTCCTGTGAATCAATAAACTTTTGTAAATCTGCCAAAAGACAGCTGAGCCTGTAATTCTTTACAGACATGAACCTAGAAAGGATTTCTCATTAGAAATCCCCCAAAACCTATCCCTCATCAGAAAGCATGGAAGGAAGGGAAGTCTTAACCCTTGAGAGAGTAGAATAAGCAGGTGGACAGATTTTTTTTCTTCCCTTTATAGCTTCCTTCTTGAGTCATAGCTGAGGAACCCAGTCATACTAGAGAAAACCTTCCCAACTCAGAAATAACAACAAAACTGCAGAGCCCTGGGTGATCTCTAAAATACAATTTAATTTTCTATAATTTTCATTTAAAAACGTCAGTTCCTTGAGAGTAGCACTGATTTCATGTTTTCTATCCCCAGTGCTTAACACTGTTACTTGGCATATTAAATAATAGGATCTTAATAAAAGTACATTGATTCAATGAGTTTGAGGATAAGTTGTTTTCAAATGCAAAGGTGCCCAAGAATTCAAACAGGCTATAGTTATCAGTGAGTGCAAGGTATTTTGGCCTTGGAATGAGAAAGTCTGAGTTCAAGTACTGCCACTGACACATTCTAGCTATGTGACCATCTGCAAGTTAATTAACGCTCTAGGCAACTCTCCAGGATAATAAGCTGCAGGGGTGATGCTGACCTAAATTGATGGAGAGAGTCCAATATACTGATGAAATCACAAGCCTCTTTAAAATAGTCATAAGTATAATCAACAATGGATCAAGGAGAGAACACAAAAATAATTTGGTAGGAATCATGCTATATCTTATAGAGCATTTATAACTCCTTTAAAATCACATTGATAACCAACACTGTATTCTCCCATATGATTTTATTTGATATTAGCCTCACAATTTTCTCTACTGGTTCTTTCCTCTCTGCCTGCAACACTATTAGGCATTTCCCTAGTCAACAGAAATATCTTATTCTCTGGCTACCCCTTGAATTGATGTCCAGTTTTGTTTTTGTGTTTTGTTTTGGTTTTTTTGCTTTTTGGAGGGGAAAGGTAGGGCAATTGGGATTAAGTGACTTGCTCAAGGTCACATGGCTAATTTTTGTGTAAAGTGTCTGAGGCTGGATTTGAACTCAGGTCCTCCTGACTCCAGGGCCAGTGCTCTCAGTTTTTCCTCCACCTGGTCCAGTCCCAGGTCTTTCCAATGATGAGGTTTAGGCTCTGGGACCCTCCTTGAGTTCTCCTTGAATCTTTGAGGTACAGGCTCTGGGAAACCCCTTGAAGTCTGATTGAATCTTCCCACTTAATGAGGCATTTGCAGAGACCATAAGGATTTCATTGTGGCTGGGCCCAAACCTCTGTTACTAGCCTGGCCCTCCATTGTCCATCTGCTTCCCACCCTTGAGCCTATCAAAATATCAATCCACTCTTGCATTGACCTCATTAACTCCTCCTGAAGACCCTCTCCAAACTCCCCCTCTAGACCACCCCTAGATTCCTCTGTATATAAGAATCCCATCTCCCTTCCATGTGGTATAACAGTACCACAGAATGCCCTAGCACAGACTTATTCTGTGACTGACTTACTCTGTCCTGCTTGCCCAATGCAAGCATCACAGATATCTAGGCTCCTTAAGAGTCTACCCAATATGGTGAACTATTAATAAACTTTACTTTTCTTTGGCTTCGAAGACTTGAGTCAAATTCTTTCGGTGGGCCCTGGCATGTTGGTATTTTGGGGTCTCAGGCAACCCTAACCCTCTTTGTGTAAACCTCTTCACCAATATCTCCCTTGCCAAATGACATTTGCTCAGTCATAGGTCAAGGAATCATAAAAGTAGAGTTGGGAGGAGCTTAGATGTTATATGGTCTAATTCACTTAAGTTCCCAAAAGAGTGAAGTGATTTGCCTAAGGTCATGAAGATAGTAAGCAGCAGAACTCAGCTTCAAATCTAGGTCTTTTGACCCCAAAACCAGATTTCCTTCTACTACATCAGTATACCTCATCTTTCTTGACATCACCACAGCATTAGAAAACAGCCTCCTCTCCATTCCCACAACTGGTCCACTGGGTAACAGCCTCGCTATTTCTAACCTTGTTGTTGCTTAACCGTTTTCAGTCATGACTGATGCTGTGACCCCATTTAGGGTTTTCTTGGCAAAGACAGTAGACTGGTTTGCCATTTCTTTTTCCAATTAATTTTATGAAGTGACTTGCTTAGGGTCACACAGCTAGTATCCGAGGTCAGATTTGAACTCAGGAAGGTAAGTCTTCCTGACTCAAAGACCTTTTAATTGATGGCCTGCCTTGAGTCTCTGCTCTCTCAGATTTATTTTACATACCACTACCAGAATAACATTCAAGTTTAGCCGTAGTCACACCCCTTCCCAGCTCACAGAAACTTCAATGCCACCTTATTGCCTACTAAAAACAATCCCAAAGGACTAATGATGAAGCATTCTATCCACCTCCACAGAAAGAACTGATATTGATTGAATACAGACTAAAGCATGCTATTTTTCATTTTCTTTCTTTTTTTTTCTTTGAGTCTTCTTGGACAAAATGACTAATACAGAAATGTTTTACATAATTTCACGTGTATAACCTATATCTGATTTATGACCATCTCAGGGAAGAACTCAAAACTTTAAATACAAACATTAATTTTTTAAAAAAATCAAATCTATATTCCTCAGCCAAGGAATCAAATACTGCCTGAAGATTCCTTTATCCTCTCTTTCCAGCCTTATCTTCCAAAGCTCTGCAGCCAGATGGACTACTTATTGTTCCTCAAATTTTTACATCTCCTTCTCGGTTTTTTTGCTCATGCTACTCCTCTACCTGGAATGTCCTTCTCCCACATCAAAATCCCACTATTATCTATTTATCAAGCATTTGATGATCCCTCCAGTCAGACATGTTTTCTGTCTCTCCCAATGCCCCATACTATTTCATGTACACTAACTTATTGTACTATGTCCTGACATGTACAAAATCTCACTCTCTAGTGGAACTTATGAGTAAGTTTTTAGGCCCTCGTAGAATCAATGGGTACCATGGCTCTGCCAGCCTCATGTACCATGTATGTCTCTGCCAAGCATATAGGGGTCTCACTCTAACCTCAAAGGTTGCTGATTTATTTTTTAATTATTTTGGAGCCAAAAATGACTCACCATCTAAGCCTCTCCAGCTAAAAATGTCAAGTTCTCTCTTAGCCTATGGAATTTTTGAGCTCATAATTGCTTTTACAAAAAGGACAGCAAGCAAGTCTAGAGATATCTGCTATTATTTCCAGGAGGATTATAAAAGTCTAACAAAATTTGTCTTTTCTCGGTTTCAACTCAACAAAATATCACTCATCTCCAAAAGGGGAATGCCCTTTTCTCTTTTATATATGTGAACATTAAGCAAAATATAATAGTTTATCGTTTTGGGTTTTTTGTTTGTTTTGGTCAACAGGTTTTGTCAATTTTTAATTGATTTGTTTACTTACTTTTAGTTTGCAAGATTCAGTTCCACAATCCTTTGAGTTTCAAATTTTCTCCCCTTCTCCCCCCCGCCCCCCATAGCGGCTTGCAGTCAAGTATAGGATCTGCAAATACTTTCATACTGGACGTTGGTCTGGTTGTAAAGAAGGGTTGTAACCAATGGAGTGAACAATAGGAAAGAAGAAACAGGTTTTGTCATATTTTAAAGGTATAAAAGTAAAGTTAAACTTTTAGGAACAAATTGAAACTTCCCAAGCACAGCATCCCTCCCCTCCTAGCTTCCTTTCAAACAGCCTGTCAGGGATGAATGGAAAAAAGGAGAATAAATAATCCACATGACTCTCAGCTCCCCTCCCTTGAGGCAGGAAAAGGGAAGGAAAAAAAAGATGTTACTATTTCTTTCCTTCCGCTTAATTCAGCAGTATACATCTCACTTGGTTTATAGATCAGGTTCAGATCATCCCTATTGCCCTCAGGTCGGGTAGGGCAGTGGCCAGAGCTCTGGGCCTGGAGTCAGGGAGATGAGTTCAAATTTGGCCTCAGATGTTTATTAGCTATGTGACCTCAGGTAAGTCGTTGACTTCTGTTTGCCTCAGTTTCCTCAACTGAAAAATGTGCATGATAGTGCCCATCTCATAGAGTTGTGAGGATTAAATGAGATAATATTTGTGCTTACTTAGCACCGTATCCAGCACTTAGTACGCACTGTATAAATGCTATGTATTATTGTTATTATTCAACTCCAGACTCTCCCAATGGCTTTTGCCTCAGCAGTCTCTTCTAGTGACTCTCCTGCTCCCCACATGATTCCTTTCTTGTACCTTCCTGCTTGCTAAAGCTTACTGCTTTTTCATCCCTCATTCAACTTCTACCTCAAGTCAGGGAAGGGATATACTGAGGAACCTGAAAAGTTTCACATGCCCACCATAAGCATTAGGTCAGATACCTGAGGCTCTCAAGGCTTCTAAGTTCAAATCCCCTATGTTCAGGACCAAAGACAACTTAAGACTATTTTCATTTTTGTAACTACTACTAGATTTCAGGAAACTTGAAGGCAGGAAGTAACTGTGGATTAGTTATCATTGTAGTCCCCAAGGCATTTAGACCAGGGCTTTGAACATCTGTCACTTGATAAATTTCTGTTGAATTAAAGCCATTTGACAGATAAGAAAACTTGTAGCCAAGAACATGCCTGTTACCCAGTTGAAGTTCTGATTTGGTCTGTGGTTAGGAATAATTTGCCTCAGAAAAGAACGGCACAGAGATTGAACCTGTGACCTTGGCCTCATTAGCACTAGGTTCTTGCCAACTGAGTTAACTGGGCCAGACAACAAGGGCCTGTTGTCAGGAGGGCTCCAGGGAGCCTTTTGGCAGACACACTCAGATCAATGTGTTGTCTCTAATGCATTAGTCTCTAATGTGACAGTGTTCCCAAGGAACATCTGGGAGGCTTAGGGACACAGCACTAATTCCTTCAAGGGTCCAATACTAAAAATAGATTCCTTTTCCTTCTGTGAGATGTCACTTTGAATCTTTACCACAATACAAATTGCCTCAGATCTGGTTGAAAATAAGGCCACATAACTCAAGACCTGGGCCAAGAAAACCTTGGGGTTCCTGACATCCTGTCCAATAATTTTATCAGTTTATGAAAATTAAGGTAAGTTGGCCACAAATTGTTCTCCAGCAAAGGGACGGTCAGTGTTAACTGATGAGGGGGGTTAGCGGAGGAGAGGGAGCATCAATGCTGTCAGAGAGAGTAGACAATAATGGCTTAAAATATTGATGGAAATATTGAAGATCCATTTTAAGTGTTTCCTACACAGGAAATCAAAAGTTGGACATTTAATATATCACCACTGGCCTGATTCTTTCATCCCATTCCTGTCATTGTGCCTTTATATAACTACTTCCCCTTTTTCTTCTTTGTCAAGTTGCTTTCTTCTCAGGCAAAATGAAGAAAAGAAGAAGAGTAAAAATATTCATAGTAGGAAAACAGAAAAGGCTTTGATTCCTTCCTGAACCAATGTCTCCAAATTGTGGACCTCATCATTATTTAATACAAATGAAGGAGGAGGGTCCATGGATATAATCTGATCACATACAACATCTCCAGACCCCTTCTGTAAGGTACTTCCCTTATTCTATTTATGTGATGACCGATTAACCTCAGCTGGCACAAAGAACTTCTAATCTAGATAGAAAGACAAGACATAGAGCTGTTAAGGAACAAAAAACAACTCAAAACAAAATATAATCATTCAAACAATAAGTATTTATTCACACCAATTATGTGTAAGGCACCAATTACATTAAAACAAAAATGAAAACCTTTGTCCTTAAGGAATTAAGTGCCTTTGATGCTCTAATTCATTCATCCTACACTTCTCTCCTCCACTTGAATATTTTCAAGAGAATATAGGAGCACCCAGTTCAATTAGTATCTTGGTTTAAGGATTCATTGTTCTTTATGTCCAGCTAGTAAAAGAAACTCTCACCCCCAGTCTCATAAAAGTAACATTCTCTGTTCTGAAAGTGATTCAAGATTTTTACATCAAGTTTAGAACAGAATGAAGGAATGAAGATAAGGCTGACAGTTAGAATGAATGAGAAGAAAATTGGACAACTTTAAGTCATAATTGTCATGTTGCTCAGTTGTTCAGTCACATCCAACTTTTCATGACCCTGTGGACCAAAGTACATCAATACTGTCTATGGGGTTTTCTTGGCAAAGATACTGGAGTGGTTTGCCATTTCCTTCTGTAGTGTTGAGAAATAGTCTTACTACAAAGTCTTACTACAATATCAGAATAAGCAGAATTAAAAGAATAGAGGTCACAATAACTAAGATGATACTGAGAAAATTAAGTGAGGATGAATAGACAAATAATTCCAGTGAAGACTTGGAGGCTCAGAAATAGCGATACGGAACTTTAAATGAGGAAAAATTAAGAGAGGCAAATTGTGGTGTAGTGTTAAAAGGTGGCCCCAAGTCACAAAGACCTGCTTCTGATACATATGTGTGACTCTTAACCTCTGAGTAACCTCAGGCAGCTCTTTAAGTCAGACTGAATTGGTAGAGGGAGTTTCCCCATGGAGACATGATATCATTGAAATCATAGGTCTGGCCCAAGAATGCTTATTAAACAAATTCAGTTGTTTACATTGAGGTTCAATGTTAAGTTTTTAATAAAACTTTGTAAAAATGATAAATGAAGATCTATAAAGGAGAGACAAAGGAGGCTACTATGATAATTGCATGTTTATACACTTATTGTGTTACTGTCTGTTCTTATTATTTAACTTTTGCTGTAATTATGCCTCAAGGCTAAAGACAACAGCTGCTCTACTACTAGGGGTACTCAGGGAGGGGTTATAGTCAAACTTCTGCTAGCATTAAAAATAAAAGTCAGTTCTCATGGCAACAGAAGAGTCAACTGAAGTAAATCTCACCTAGATTTTTCCTCTCTGCTCTGTGGCTCTCTTTGCTTGTTCCATCAATGACCTTGATTTTGACTTTGAGAGGAAGCAGTGTAGAGTGTTGCAATTGCAGTGAGGCGAAGTCGGTCTCTGGACAGGGAAAGGTAGGGCAATTGAGGTTAAGTGACTTGCCCAAGGTCACACAGCTAGTTTTTTGTGTGTGTGTTAAGTGTCTGAGGCCGGATATGAACTCAAGTCCTCCTGACTCCAGGGCTAGTGCTCTATTCACTGTGCCTCCTAGCCAGCTGCCACTTTTATTTATATGTTTTTTTAAAGACACATTTATTCAGAGTCATGATCAGACTATTACATTTAGCAATCAACAGCATGGGTGCAAAAAAAAATCTACATTAAAACCCTTTGTTGGAATGCTTTACACTTTCCACAGAACAGAAACTAAAATAACCTGTTATACACTTAGTCACAAATACAGTCCTGGTATTTTTTTTGCCCAAACACAAAAAGTGTTGTCTAAAACATGTCTTCTTGTGGCAGGTAGGCCCTGCCACCACTGTGCCTGGCTGAGTTCACAAATCTGTTGTAACCTGTAGCTTCCCTGTCACTTCTCTGACTCTCCTCTCCTGCTAAGCTTTGTTTCTTAACAGTAATTAAAACCTTCTGCCACTGCAGTAACTACTGCTACTACTGGAACCACCATAGCCACCTTGGTTATATGGTTTGGCAAAATATTGGCCTCCCCCACAAGGGCCTGAGCTCCTGCCTCCAAAGTTTCCTCCCTTCATGGGACCAAAGTTTGAAGACTGATTATTGCAGTTGGCAAAATCATTGTAGCTTCCACCACCTCCAAAGTTGCTTCCATCATTTTCAAATCCATTGTAGCCATCTCCACTTCCATCATAACCTCCACTACCACAACTGCCGCCAAAACCACCACGACCAATGAAGTTCTCATCACAGCCAAAGTTATCATTTCCATCAAAGCCACCTCCATGGCCAACACCAAAGTTTCCAGAACCACTTTGACCTCTGATTAGATGGCGCTGGCCATTTCCTGCTTAGACAAAGCTTTTCTTACTTCACAGTTGTGGCCATTCACAGTGTGGTATTTTTGAATGACAGTCTTATCCACAGAATCATGGTCGTCAAAGGTAACAAAAGCAAAGCCTCTCTTTTTGCCACTGCCTCAGTCAGTCATGATTTTAATCGCTTCAATTTTTCCACATTGTTCAAAATACTCTCTTAAGTGATGTTCCTTGGTGTCTTCCTTAATGCCACCCACCAAGATCTTTTTCACAGTTAGGTGGGTGCCTGGCCTTTGAGAGTTCTCTCTGGAAACAGCTCTCTTTGATTCAACAACTCTGCATCAACTTTGTGATGTCTGGCATTCATGGCTGCATCTACCTCTTCCAAAGCCCCTGGAACGCTTGGTATTTGGATCCCTCATCACCATGCAGTCTGTCAGCATGCCCCATTGCTCAAAATGGCTCCTCAGGTTCTCATCCATCGTCTCAAAGCTCAGGCCTCCAATAAAGTGCTTCTGAAGCTGCTTGGGCTCCTTGGGGGATTCTGACTTTGACATGGCGAGAGACGAAGCAGATGATTCAGCGATCCTTCTCCAATGGTGTCAATGAAAGAAAAGCACAAAGGTGGTCTCTGAATCCCTGTACAACCACATACTCACTGAGAATCAGAGACTGTAAATGACTTGTCGAAGGTGACATTGCCTATTCTAGTGATCGTGATACAAAGTTAACAACCATTAAATACTTACTAGTTAGATTACTGTGGGTAATCACTGAAAAGGGAAATGAGGAGTTAATAATTCCAGTAACATTTGACCTCACAGAGCTGTTTTGAGACTCAAAGATAGTATACCAAAAATTCGAACCATGTTTGTTTGGTCAGACATGATTGTATTACTTCAGGGAGCTAATCCTGGCCCATGAAAACTCCTTCCAATTCAGCCTGCTCTGCAGGTTACAGAGAGTGGCTTGAAGCCCTGCGCGGGTCATTTAGCCAGTTTGTATCAGTCAGTAGTCAAACTCATACAGGGTTGACTCTATCCACCACTTTACACACTGCCTTTCTTGGGAAACCCTATGCCAGTTATTACAATCTGACCTGTAGATCAGCCTTCACCTCTACCCTTCTTTTAATTCTGCCCCATTTTAACCACCCACTGGAATTGTCTCCAAGAGGATTTGGGATCATGAATCACTTTTGCTCTGTCAATACCATTATTTCCATTCACTGCCCTGTGAGGTTTCCCATATATCTTTCTTTTTTTTTTTTAATTTTATTATAGTTTGCATCATTCATTTCCACAAGATTTTGAGTTACATATTTTCTCCCCGTCTTTCCCCCGCCCACCACCCCAAAACAGCCATCCCAGTGTGTCGCCCCTCCCCCAGTCTATTCTCTCCTATGTCACTTTTTGGTAGGGCAGGATGGATCTCCCAACTGCAGTGCCTGTGTATCTCGAGTTCCAGTCGGATGTAGTCAATAATAATAATAATAATAATTGCATATGTAGATAGACAGATAGATAGAGAGATAGATACACATTCATAACATTTGATTATGGAACTCCAGATTCCAGATTCTTTCTCCTCCTCGCTCACCACCCATCCCTAGTGGAAGGACAGGCAATCAAATACAGGCTGAACATGTGAAATTACGCA
>CM053580.1:273272589-273345704 GCA_028627135.1 Pseudochirops cupreus | reverse complement strand
ATATGTTGCTGCTGCTACGCCACCATCTTGGCTCCCCCATATATCTTTCTGATTAAATACCAGGTAAAATTGACACTAGATAGTTAACTATTCTTTCTGACTGAGCTAGGATTCATTAGGCAACCCCGAAAAGCCAAATAGACTCTGCCATCTTGGGTGGGAACAAATGCCTTGTATACCTAACTAGATTGTAAATTCCATGAAGGCAGGGATTATGAGTCTATATTTTAAAATGTCCCTCAGGTTATGGATCTTGCCCTAGATGTTTTCCCATGTTACAAGGTTTGATGCAGCTTACACAAGGAACATCTGGAGCACCTGATCATGCCTAGAGAACTCCTTCTTCAATTAGAGTTCTGCTCCTTACGTCATTTATGAAAATGTTGAATATTTTTGTTGAGCAGATTTCTTTTTTTACAACTTGACTGATACTAATGCTCAGAGTGTCACAGGACAAAGTTATTTCTGTTGTTACATCTTTCATGGAATGAAGTTTTTTCTTTTGTGTAGTCTTAAATGATGTTGGTGTTCACATAGGGAGACATCTTGCTGAAATGTAACTGTTAAGGCAGTGTTTTTACTTAACTAAATCAAATATTTTTAAAAAATAAAAAATAAACAATAAGCAGACCAGGCTCTTGTATTCTCTACATCTTCAGTCATTTGAGCAATGGCAAAGATGTGTGCTACCACAGACTACCAAGTCTATCTGATTTTAACCAAAGGCTTCATTAAGAATGTCCTTGATGCACGTATATATTATTTTCATAAACATTTTGTGTAGGTGGGAAAATAGACATACCAGTAGTTACTAATATTTATTTTCTAGGTTATTATTTTTTGGTATTAATAAATTCCAAGTTTTTTGTCTCTTTCATGTCTTTAATATCTTCCCCTCCTTCAGATACCTTCTAAATCTAGCCATCAAGGCATTTATAGCTGTGTCTCCCTAGCATAGAACTCCTCTAGATATAATTGGTATAACTCACTCAATTCTGTTCTTTATAAGACCATTTCTACTTCCTTTAAAAGCACATCTGAGACTATTATATTAGAGAATAAGTGTACTAACTTTACTGTTCTTGATGCCCTGCCTCCCCTCAAAAAGAATAAAAGCTTTTTTTTTAATATAGAAAAATCTTTTCAAATCTTTTTTACTTTTCTGGTTTGTCAGTCTTCCATTTTCATCCTTAAATGCCCTTAATATGACTTTGCACATCTAGATTTCAGGTCAAACTTTCCTCAAGCTCGTTTCACTTTCCGCTCCTCTTTTTTCTAGGGGGGTGGGAGGAATGGTGGTATGTCTGATGCTCATCATTCTTCTCTGTGAGATTTTACAAATGATTTCCTATTCTAAACTGGCGTTGCTGTTGACATCCCTCTCCCTCTGCTTGTCAAATAAGGCAAATGTTTGCTGACTAATGCATTCTTAGGCTGTCTTTATCACCTTCTTATGGCAATTCATTTACATCAGTTAAACTTCTATGTGAAATTATTGCAGTACATATATGTCCTTTCTTCTGTCCCTCTTCCAATTTATTTCATCAATAACTTATTTCCATAGAATATAGTAAAATTTCTTTCATTGTTCACTGTATCTTTTTCATTTTTTCTTCTAACAATATTTATTTTAATCTTCAGCTAATCAGTAATGTGATTGTAAACAAACAACTGATTCAGGTTTCACTTCAACTACAATGAAAAGTTATTGCCTATGTGTTAAAATGTAATAAATTTTAATTTTTTGGTCATTTTATTTGGTGTTCACCATGCCCTGAGCCTATTAATTTTTTTATTAAGTATTCATGATACATAGTTGTGATGCTTTTGTATTTTAGTTTTTTTTTTTTCCTTTTCCCTATTTATGGTCTCTAATATTAGAGTCAGTGTGATAAAGTGGGTAGAGAGATGCAGGAAGAACTGAGTAGGAAGCAAGAAGAACTGAGTTCAAAACTTGACTCATATACATTTAGGATGCTTACTAAGCCAGTTAAGCTCTCATTACTCTTTGTAACTTTTTAGAATTTTGAGTTTCAGAACAGACACTACTATGAATTGGCAGAGAGAGTTTCCTTGCCAAGAAATCCCTACACTGATGCAATCACAGGCATTAAAAAAATATCCAACATATTTTTCACCATCATTACCTATTCCTACTTTTCCATTGAAGTCACTGAGTATAAAAGTAGATATTGACCTATTTGCCAGGGTCTTATTGAGTTCTTTGCAGAATTTCTCTATTTTTCCATTCTCTGCATAAGTCATTCATAGGTTGAAACCCCACCACCACCACCAAAAAAAAAAAAACTCAAACCCACTCATGATGAACACTATAACAAGAGATAACCAATTGTCTCATGAAATCAGGTTCTCATTACTTTCAGGGCACATTATAAAACTGATTCTGCCAACTGTTTTATTTGCCTCTTCAAGGAGAGCCTGTGAGTCATCCTTCCATTTAATCACAACTTTCTTTTTATATGTCTACCCAAAAATCATTGGATAAGATTACAACATGTAGAATATCAACAACCAAGTTAAAGTTTATTGTAGTCTAAAATATGTCTCATTGTTGGTATATTCTGCCTTCCTTTCTGTCACTCTGAGTTCATCACTAAAGAAGTGGAAGAGGAATGCACAGTACTGAGGACCATTTAGACTTTCTCTTTGTTTCATGGATTATACTGGTCCAAGAATTCATAACCAAGTGACTAGATAGTGATGGCTTTGTGATGATGAGCCTCTCTGTGCTTAGCTAGAATGGTCCTTGGAAAGTAGACTCAGTCCAGTGATTCTATACCAGATCCTTTCAAACATGGCAGAACATATCAGAACTTGTATAGACTCTACCTAGGGTCATCTACATCCACAGCATGAGGACACATTGAGATAGGATTTTGTAAAGCAGTATTTGTGATCTAATAACAATAAACAACTAAATCATACAGCACTTTAAGATCTGCTAAGTACTTTGTATATGTCATTTCACTTCATTGGATTGTCTCTTATTATTACCTAGTTTTCTCTTGGATATTCATCTTAGGACTCCAAAAGAGGGCAATGCCTTACTCAAGATCATAAAAAACTTCATGAGAAATGAGTATACAGAATTCAGGACCCTGGACTCCTACTCCAATATTTTTTTTACTGTAATACACAAATTATTTAGTGTATTTGAAGATAGTTAAGATTATGGTGAAGTGAAAAGAGTGATAGACCTAGAAATCGATGACCTGAATTCAAATCCTTACTCTGTTCTTTGGGTGTGTGTGTGTGTGTGTGTGTGTGTGTGTGTGTGTGTGTGTGTGTGTGTGTGTGTGTGTGTGTGCATGAGTGTGTGGGTGAGAGACAGAGACAGAGACAGATAGATAGACAGAGAGAGACAGAAACAGAAAGAAACAGAGAGACAGAGACAGAGAAAGAAACACACAGAGACACAGAGAGAGACAAGAGACAGAGAGAAAAAAAGAGAGAGAATTTTGGTGCATTGCTTCAGTCCTCAGGGCCTTTATTATCACGTCAGAAAAAATTGTGTGACCGGACTAGATGATCCTGAAGGTCTCTTTCATCTCAAAATTTTATGATTTTTAGCCATTTGAGGGAAAATAGATTTAAAATGTGTTGCTTAAAATAAGACATATCCTAAAGTAATTTGATTGCTTCCCAACTATATCCTTCCCCCACAAAAAAAATATAAAAGAAAAGAAAAAAGGATAGAAAGAAAAAAGTACATTTAAAGGATCTATCTTTTAAACTTAGTTCTGATTATTAACATTCATGAATCTGAATTTATTTGTATAAGCGACCACAGTTACTTGGTTGTGAATGATTGTATTCCCAAATGTGTTTTTCCAAAAATGTCAGATGAATGAATGAACAGATAAAAAAGCATGTACTAAATGCTTAGCATGTGCCAAGCACTGTGCTCAGTGCTGAAGATACAGGTACAGACAAAGAAGAACATCCCTGATCTTGAGAAGCTTACATTCTAGTTGAGGCAAGACAACATATAAAAGGCAATTAGGAAGGGAACAGGGCAAATCGCTGATGTCATGATTGAGAAACAGTCTAAAAGTGAAGCAGGGTCCTAGTTTTGAGGGAGATAAGGTAAAAGCTCCACAATCAGAACCCAGGGGACCAGGAGGCAGAATCTAGGCTCCGGGAAGGGTACAAGAAGTTATGTTCAGAGTATAAACAGCATGGTTTACAAATGGTAGAAAATGACATATTCAGCCCCTATAAAATGCTTTTTTTGTCCTTCAAAATATTACATTTAAAATTGGTCTTTTAGAGAGCATCACAGTTGAACCAATGGGTGTGCCAGGTTAATAACACTTATAATGTGCCAACAAGAGAATAAAGCCAGGCATGTATAAATAAAAATGTAACTCTTTCGGTGGCCTCCTTTGTCTTCACTATATATCTCCACTACATATCTTCATTGTATATATAGCTATGTACTGTGTATATGTATATATAATATACATGTAAATGGAGTTTGTTTTTGTGAAAATTTTGAGATTAAAGGAAGTTTACATTTTTTTCCTCCTCCAATTCCTGTTTTTTATTTTAATTTGTACTGATAATTTTTTAACACAACTGATAAATATAAACATTCAGATAAGACTATCTGATCTAAAAACATAACATGTTTATGATCAGTAGTGTACACTATTGTTAAGTTCTAAACCCCTATCCTTTGTTCATCTGCAGAATCTGTGACTATATATTATATGTATGTAAGTGTATATATATGTGTGTGTATAAATATACACACATGCACACACATACACACAAACACTAATCTACACTCCTGCTCCATGGTTCTTCTCTCTTCTTTATTTTGTCTACTTTTGCTCTCCCCCAACAAGCTAGCCATTCTGTCCTGTAGATCGTGGCAAATTATAGAAAATAAGGGTCTAGAAGTGGACCCAGTTTTCACTATAACTCAATATTTTAGGGTTTTTAAAAAAGCTATTGTCACACTGTGCTGACTTCTTTTATACTGTGGTAATTGAAGAAATTGTAGAACTAAAACACAAGGGAGCAAAAATGGGCCATCCCTTGGCCTAAGTTATGTGCATGCCAAAACTGTTTGGACCAACACTTTTATTATTCTAATTCTAAACATTCCAATAAAATGTGAAGCCAATTATATATAACTAATGGCCTAATTAATTCATTTAAATGAATGCACTAATTTAAAATGAATTGTTAACAATTGGTAGGAGCAGCTTGCATTTTCCTAGTATTTCAGGTATGAATCCCAAATGGTACTGAATAGATTCTTAACTCATATTGGAATACTAAAATACATATAAATAAAGCTCTCAAATATATGAATACAGGAAAGAGAATAGAAAAACAGAGAAAAACCCAATTAAATACAATTCCTTAAAAGCTAACAGTTTCTGAAATCTAGCTTTGCTTGTCTTACTATCAGAAGAAAGCATATCATTGGTTTAATGATGCCACTTGTCAAGGAAGTGATGAAAAGAAGTTGTAATAAAAGGAAAAATAAAATTCTCCTCTCCTCTCCTTCAGCTGACCAAAGCATGAGATTTGCTTAATTGGATGCCATAGTTGAACCTTTCCCCATACCACTACCCAGTAAATAAAAGCAGTTTTCAAAAAGCAGATAATTAAGTGTCAGAAGACTCAGAATCTATTAAACTAGACAGAAAATAAGAACCTTTGGGAAACCAAATACTGAATGATAGACTCATTTCTGAAGGAAAGTCCTACCAAAGGTTTGGGGGCCATACCCTAGGAGTGAGTCTGTTGATGTGTTAGTAAACATTGTTAAGTTTGAAAATTACTTCCAAGAGAGTTGGCATTTTTATAAGAACTCTCGGGAAGTTGGAGACTTCTGGGTAATATATAAATCACAGGAAAGGTTGGACCATTTTCCAGTGCAGGTTAACTCTCTAAGATTGGAATAAGATCACTTCTTTCCAGAGGGACATGGATCCATGAATCACCACCTTCCCCACCCCTGCTGGTTTGACTTTCCTAACTAAGGCATAGGTCTGACCATGAAACTTCTCTGTTCCAGGAGTTCCAACTCCCCACTGCCAGCAGGATAAAACACAAACTCATTCGCCTTTAGAGTCTTCATAGTTGGGTTCCAGCCTGCTTTTCCAGGCTTATTTATTATAAATTAGTTTCCCATTCCTACACTGCCATCAAACCAGCCTTCTTGTGTTTGTCTTGCCCCCGAGTTTGTCTCATAGCAGCTGCTTTTGCATAGACTGATCCCCATGCTTACAATACTATCCTTCTACTCCCCTGCCTCTTAGAATCTCTAGCAATCTTCAAGGCTCCACTCAAATATCCCTAGAGGCAGTGAAGCAATGGAATAGCTAGAATGCTGGGTCTGGAGTAAGCAAGAACCAAGTTCCTATTCAACCTCTAACACTCAGTAGCAGTATGACCCTGGGCAAGCCACTTAATCACTGTCTGCCTTGGTTTTCCTCAATTATAAAATGAAGATAATAATTATATCTATATTTCAAGATTATTATGAAGATCGAATGAGATATTGCTTATAAAGGGCTTAGCATAGTGCCTGGCATATCATTGGAGTTTAATCAACAATATACACATATGTGTATATATTTTACATATATATGTGTGCATATATGTATATATACACACACACACACCCCATGGCATATACATGCATACATATAGATACCTGTACATATGTATATGCTATCTATATCTATATATGTATGTATATATGTAGATAGATAGATATAGATATAGATATATACTCCCACACACTAATAAAGATTCAAGGTAGGAAGGATAAAAGGATTTCCATGCAGCAGTGAAGGCCCAGTTGATGTTAGATAACACAAATTCATGGTACACTGAGAGGATGCAGCTGTTTGATATTCTCCAGGAATGTTCATCCATGATTAAGATAAGAGAAGAAGGTAGATGGAGTAGCTATATCAGACAAGTAAACAAGAAATTCAAGAATAGGGAGCAATATAAAGTTAATTTGGTCACCTTTAAAGGAAAGAATATGAAGGGTGGGAAGTAAGCCAGGTTAGGAATGATTGCCTGGGAAATGAGGTAGGGAAGGAGTAGAGGTGAGGGTAAAGAAGTTTTTCATCAGGAATGAGGCAGAGGAAGAGATGGAAGGATGGCAGCTTATGATTAGAGAGAGCAATTTCAGAGTTCAAGATCATGCCAATAGTACATAATTTATGAGTGATGACAAAATCTAAAATATAACTTTACATGAATGGCTGAAGTGGAGTGGAGATGTAGGGTAGGGGAAATTAAAGAGATTGATAACCTGAGAGGTCAAGGCATTTGAAGGGACATTACCAGGTATTGAAGTCCTTGAGTATGAGGGCAGAGGCTGAGATTGTGATAAAATTCTATAATTCCTAAACTGAACTCCTTGTAAAATGGAGAAGTGACCTGAAGAACAGGAGATGACTGTGACCAAGCCATGATCAGGTAACGTACACAGATATAGTGATCTTCAAAGGAGAAGCTGTTGTATGACACTGGCAAAAGCATTTTCTTAGAGAACTTTTCTTTTTTGGAGGGGGGAAGGAAAAGCTATTGGGGTTAGCCCAAGATCACACTGTAAGTGTATCAAGTGTCTGAGGACAGATTTGAACTCAGGTCCTCCTGATTCCAGGGCCAGTGCTGTATTCACTGTGCCACCTAGTTGTCCCTTAATGAACTTTTAAAGGTTAAAGAATAACCCAGACCAAGGTGTAGCAGAGTACAAAAGAAGGAGCTGAAAAGGGTAGACAGTGAGCTAATTTTTCCTATGAGGAATCAGGTTCATCCATTAGCACTAGAAGATGAAAAAAGTAAAGGGATCTAGAATTGATGGGAGTTAACAGCAGAGAAGGGGTTTCTAGAGGATACATTGATATAGGAGAACAGACAAGGTAACATAAAGGGATTGCACTGAGGTGGATAGGGATGTAAGTATAGTGCAAGGTAGCAAAGAAATGGGATTTGGGACACAGTAGATGGCGACTTGGGGCAGCTAGGTGGCTCAGTAGATAGAGTGCCAGGCTAGGAGTCAGGAAGATGCATCTTCTCATGTTCACATCTGGCTGTACGTCCCTGGACAAGTCACTTAACCCAGTTTGCTTCAATTTCCCCATTCTCAAGTGTCTCGTGATGACAGAATATCATTAATTTGGAGGCAATAGAATCAATGTCTATGACTAGTCACTTCAAATGCTTGAGAACCAGAGATAGAAGAGAAATGATATCTTTCTAGATAACTGGCTCATTAAACACCGGGGTTTGGACATCCCAGAAAGAAATGAACTCATGCTTAACACTAGCTCAATAGCTGCATCCCAAACTGGAGGGAGATGAGGCAAACCCAGAAGACAAACCCATCCCGGAATTGGTACTCAACTCCCAGATGCTGAACCCCTGCTTTTGTCACACTTAGGCTTGAAATCTCTGATGGATCTCTTCTTGACTCTTAGGGGATGTGTGGATCCCCTTCTATATTCTCTGTCCAGTGTCTCAATAGAATGTAAGCTTTCTGAGGGCAAGGAGGGACTGCTTCATTGTTGCTTTTGTAGTCCTAGGACCTAACACAGTGCCTGACATAATAGAAACTTTTAACTTGCTGATTGATTCTGGAACCTTGATATTCTAAATCCATAATTGATTCAAGATCCCATTAGCACGGATCATCTAATGGATAAGAAGGATAGCATGGCATAATGGGAAATGCACTAGATTTGTAGTCAGAGAACCTGGATTCAAATCCTACCTCTGCCCTTTACTAACTGTATGATCTTGGGCAAGCGCCCAAGATAAAGACCCCTTTGGGTAAAGATCCCTGGGATCCAGTTTTCTCCTAAGATGAATAAGGGGATTGGACAAGACGGCTTCTGTGGTCCCTTCCTATGCTGATGACTAAGAAAGCAAAACTTCTCTCACAAACATTTTTTCTGTTTGAGGAATAATAGAAAAGCCTGCATTTATTACTTTTCCATAGACCAGAGGGATATTTTCTTTTTTTACTGAAAAAGAAAAAAAGTATAAAAATAGCTATTATAAACTGTTAATTATGGCTTATGATAGAAATAATCTCCGAGAATTCGATCATTAACATAGTTAATGACCAGTTTGTTGGAATATTAACTGCTTTCAGCTCTATCTAGGGATATCCAATTAGCAAACCAGTCATTAAATACTAGTAATGACTAATTATTCCAGGATTAAAAGCTTAAATATAAATAAAAGTGAGATTGAAACTCTTAAAATTAATGGGTGAATGTATCCCCTACTTACCATCGTTATACAGCACATTCTGTTTTAACCAATAGTGTTGCTTCTATCGGGGATTGCACTGGTTCTGAAGGGGATTCAATTTCGTCTGCTCCAGATGTTTAATTTGCCTACACATTGGCCACTGTTTTACAAGTCTCTGTTCTCCTACTGCCTAGAATGTCCTTAAAATGAATAAATTCTTGACCTTTGGGTCTTTGGAGTGTAATTTGGAGGCATTCAAGTTTGTGTTGTTTTCTTTTTTGTTGCTTCTCATTTTCATTTAGAAGCTTTCCCCATTTAACTAACACCATCACCCTCCAATGCCTCTCCCCACTGATGCATCAACATCACTCTTCTCAGTTAATGTTTATTATTTGCTTTGGGGCTTTCTACTACAAAGTGCTCTCACATACAATTATCATTTACACTTGATCTTAACCCAAATATGCCAAGGAACAGAGAACAGAATTATGTATAGATCATTCACTTGATTCTCCCACTAAGACTAAGAGGTCCGTAAGAGGAATTTTATAGATTGAATAGACAGAAAAGCAAGACACAGAGTGAGGTTCATTGACTTGTCCAAGGTTACACAGTAAGTTTAGGGCCAGAGATGAGACCAGAACACAGATCTTCTGACTTGTGGTCCAGGAATGTTTCCATACAACCTCGTAATAGTGTGGCTGACGTTTTCATAGTACAAAAGGATCATCACCTTGAGACATCAACAAGGGGGGAGGGAACATTTACTATGTGCCTAGTATATGTTGAGCACTTCACAAATGTTATTTCATTTGATCCTGATGACAACTCTGGGAGGTAGGTGCTTTTACAATCTCCATTTTACAGTTGAGGAAACTGAGGCAAAGAGAGGTTTAAGTGACTTGCCTAGGGTCACACAGCTAGGAAAGTAAGAAGTTAAGACCATATTTGAACTCAGATCTTCCTGATTTAAAGTCCAATGTTCTACCCACTATGCCATCTACCTGCCTCTGTAATGATATGTGGTGAAAAAAGCAATGAACTGGGTGTCAGGCAGTCAAACAAAGTTCTGGTTTTTGTTATGCCATTAGCTCAATTTTAGTGACTTCAGATCGGTCACTTAGTCTCACTGGGTCTTGGTTTCTGCACAGTGAAAAATTGAGGGGGTTGGGCTGGTTGTAAAATGAGGGGGTTGGAATAGGCTATGGCTTCAATTCCTTCTGACTTTAACATTCTGTGACTTGGTGATTCTAGACTTTCATTTAAATCTTGTTTTCATCACCTGGATGAAGAAGTTTTCTATAACTCATTTGCAGGAGCACAGCTGACTATGTCTTAGGGTTTCAGGGTTATCCAATTTGCTATATGTGGCCCTTTGACTGAATCCAAACTTCACAGGACAAATCTCCTTAATAAAAGGATTTGTTCTGTAAAACTTGGTCTCAGTCAAAAGGCTGCACCCAAGGACCTAGAAGGCCACATGTGGCCTCGAGGTCACAGGTTCCCACCCTTGCAAACATGAGCAAAGCATTGTGATAGGTGATGAGGACACAAAGATGACATCAGGCACACTCTCTGCCCCTAAGGAGCATGCAAACAAGTCATTGTTATTAAGAGGCAGGCGCCTGAGTTAGCCAACCTCTACTACTCATGCAGCAGTTTCATAAGCTGCTACAGATCAGAGCCACCACATCTCTCAATCCCATCTGATCCTAATAAACACAGACCCAGCTCACAGCTGCCATGCAATATTGCAATGCAGAGCCACCTGCTTAAAGCTTGGTGAGAGACCCAACTCAGGGAGAGTATCACAGAAGCATTTCTCTCTCCAAGCTGGGCTTTTAGAGCTAGAAGGGAAGCCAGGGTTCTCCTGCACCTTCCTGCACTTTACAGACATTGAATACACTGAGAACATGGAGTCTCAGAGAGGCTGACATTTTCCCAAAGTCACAGCCGTGGTATCAGGCCTGGGATTTGAATCCCCAACGCTATTGCTTTCAGATTCAATACTTTTTCACAGTGTGCTATGTTGATTGGGGGTATTAAGTATTATTATAATTATTATGTCATTTAGTAGTTCTAGAAGACTTCTCTCCAATGTTTATCACAGTGCTTTGCATTTAGTAGGGGATTACCTCAATTTAAGTTTGGTGCCCTGGCCAACCTTCTCTTCATTTCCCACCAGACTTTGTTCTTCCAAACTTCTCCCCTGTACCCCCACTTAGGATGCTTTTTCTCTCCCTTCCCTCTTCTCAGTTGCCTTTCATACATTGTCTTCCACCTTTGAGTGGAAGCTCCTTGAGAACAGGGCCTGTCTTTCTTTTTGCAAGTTTTTATATTCCTCAGGGCTAAGCACAATGCCTGACACAGTCAGTATTTAATAAAAAAAAAATGCTTGGTAACTGACTTAATTGAGAATAAATAAATGCTAAATGACTGGCCAGGATATTACCAGTGACAAACAGAAGTGAGATAATTTTACTAACAATTCACATTATAGAGCTTTAGTGTTTACTAAGTGCTATCCTCACAAAAGTTCTGTGAGATGGGTAACAAAAGTAGCGTCATTCCCACTTTATAGATGAGAAAATTGAGGCTCAGGGGAAGAAAATTGGTGTTTCTCCTGACTCCAGGTCTAGTTTGCCTTTTCCCATACCAAGCTGTACCTGGGAGGTACCCACTTACTTTACCATTGCAGGCACATATAATACTACTATGTATCTAGTCCTATGATAGGGTCTTCAAGGACAAAATATAAGATAAGGTCCCTACCTTCAATCACTTATTTTTTTAAAACTTCCTTTATTTTATTATGAACTTAAGAGATAAGTATTTCCATAACATGGTAGAATAGGAAAAAAGATGATTGGACATGAAACTGCAAATTCATTATATATAACTTGCTATTCCTTTTAAATACATAATAAAGTTATTAGGCAACTTTCTCTTTTTTTCCCTTTTTTCTTCCCTCTCCTCTTCCATGGTTCTCCACCTGTGGGTTATGTTCAATTTGTAACAATGAAAATACATCCTGAATATCAAATGTTTACATTATGATTCATAACAGTAGCAAAATTACAGTTATGAAGTAGCAACAAAAATAATTTTATGGTAGGGTCACCACAACATGAGGAGCTGTATTAAAGGGTCGTGGCATTAGGAAGGTTGAGAACCACTGCATTATACACAAATATCTACCTATCTATCTATCTACCTATCTATCTATCTGTAAAAATATATATGTATATGTATGCATTATGTATGTAAAACCATTCTATACATCTATCAGTTCTTTCTCTGAAGGCAGATAAGAATCTTGCTTCATATATCCTTTGTATTAATTTGGGTACTTATAATAATAATTTTCTGGGGAAATAAAGCTATGCATGTGACAGAGAGAAAAAGAAAAAAATGTAATCAAGTGCTAAATTAGGACTGCAAGACATTAAATGCAATAGGAATTCAGAGTGGTCCCCACTCCATACAGCTGCCAAATTGACACTCCTAAAGCACAGCTCTGTCCATATCACACCTCGCTCAAGAAACTTTAATGGCTCCCTCTTGCTTCTAAGATAAAATGAAAATTCCTCTGTCTGTCATTTAGTCTTTCACGATCTGGCTCCAATCTCTCTTTCTGGAATGATTCCATATTCACAGCTCCATACACTCTATATTCCAGCCAAATTGACCTCTATGATTTTCCCCATACACAATATTCCATCTCCCAACTTTTTCGTGGGATGTCCCTCAAACCTTCTTCCATATCTTTGCCTCTTGAATTCTGTCTCTCCCTTCACGGTTCAGCTGAGGTGCCACTTTCTACATTCATCCTTTCCTGATCACCCTGGTTGGTAGTGCTCTTTCCCTACCAATCCCACCCCGCAATTACTTTTGATTTAATTTAATATATTTTGTATTTTCACTTCCTTAGGCAAAATTTTCCCCTACCCACCACCACCAGTAGGATGTAAGCTTCTTGAGTTCAGAGACAATTGTAAATGTATAGATGTGTGTATGTATGTATGTATATATGTTAACAGAAAACCCTGAATGGTTCCTCTGTCCTTCCCTGACTTGTGACAGTGACAACAGGATATGTGCTCAGCTAAACCAATTAAAAGAAAATACATCTTCCAGCTTGGCCTTTAGGCTTCCACTCTCCAGTGGGCCAAAAATGTACTCTGGCTCTAGACTCCATGGTGAGGGGAGGAGGGGCAGGGATAGTGGGAGTGGGAGTGAAGAAGCCCAAAAGAGAAGGCTGTAGTAGGAATCCAAAAGTCCCACGTGATCCACCCAAGAATAACAACTGAGCATGCTCCATGCAATAGTCCCAGTTGGTTAATTTAGCTGAGATTTACTCACTTTAGGACCTTTCACTCAGTAGGTGTTTAATAAATGAAGTATATACTTTGGAGCTACCATCCCAGTTCCAATGTGCCTACCTTAATAAGCTGGGTCCTTAGAGCATTTCTACTATATTTCTCCTCAGGGTTCTATAGGTAACACTGTGTATTGGGGTGTATTTCTAATTCTAAAGCTCATGAACCCCCACAAATAACTATCAGTTGATATCAGTCAGCCAGCCTTAATAAGTTTTTAGAATTGGAACATTTACCAATGTGATATGGTTAGAAAAATTATATAAAACATCTCCTCATGTACAAGATTATGATATACTACTACCACTATACACAAATCCCAGGGAAAAGTAGGCTCAAGTTAAAGATTCCTGAAAGTCCCTTTGCTGAGTCTGCAAAATGTTCCCCTTAGTTAAGGTGTAGTTTTTGTGTTTTTTTTTTCCTGGACCCTCTGTAGAATTGTGAATTTTTATCCAGCCTTTCCTTGATTCTTGATTCAGAAGCCGTCATCAGTTCATCTGTGGACACTGCAAAAGACCCTTATTTGAAGTTGAGAAGTTATCAAAACATCTAAAGTTTACAAAGGGGATTGTGAGGTATAGTTTTAGGAGTTTTGTGGCACAAAGTTCTTTGAACTTGGAGTGATTACCCATTAGGGTATTCAGTCCAAAAATTAAAGTTAGTAAAATAAAAAGGGAGTTATGGGTGGGGGGAATGCCACATAATAAAATAAAACAATTTTAAATCTTTTTTTTTTTGCTTTTTAAAGTTTAAGTAGTTTCTACAGTGTATTCATTACATTTAACACATTAAATGAATTAGTAATTTGATTAAAACATTTGTTTTTTTTTAATTCAATAGAAGAACTTGTAAAAACATTATAAAGGCATAATTATAATTTTCCTTGTTTTTTCCAGGTTTTAATGCCACTTTCAAGATGACATTTTAGAATTAAACAAGGAAATGACATTAGGTTTAGGGAACCATTAAAAAGAAAAGAACAAATAATAATCAGTCAAAAAGTATTTATTAAGAGCCTACTATATACCAGGCACTATGCTAGGTCCTAGGGATACCAAGTACAAAGATTAAAACAATCTCTACTCACAATAATGGAAGAGATAACAAATATATATTAAATGTATATGTCATAAATACAAGATTAATAATACAAATATATGTAGAAAATAGTTATATGCAAGGCAATTTGTAAGAGAGGGTAACAGCAGTTAAGGGTGAATCAAAATATGTTTTTTGTAAAAATAGTGCCTAAGCTGGATATTAAAGGAAAACATTTTAAAGGAAGAGAAGGGACCTATGAAGAGGAGGTAAGAAGGAAATGCATCCATTTTAAACATATATATATATATGTACACTGAATGCCATAGCTTTTAAATTCATAAAGAAAAAAACAATTGCAAAAAAAAAAGACAAATTCTAACATAATTATAATAATATACGTTAGTGTTCCTCTCTCAGAAGTGGACAACAATTGAACTGAAGGATAAGCAAAGGGGGAAATGTAAAACTGAGCAAACTAGAAGATAATTTAGAGCTAAAAGATTTATGGCACTTTCTGAATGGTATTACTAAAGAATTTTTAAATTTTTCAGGATCACAGAACACCTTTTAAAATAGATTACAGAGGGGCGGCCAGGTGGTGCGGTGAATGGAGCACCAGCCCTGGAGTCAGGAGGACCTGAGTTCAAATCTGACCTCAGACACTTAACATTTACTAGCTGTGTGACCTTGCGCAAGTCACTTAACCCCAATTTCCCTGCCTTCTCCCCTCCAAAAAGGAATAAAATAAAATAAAATAAATCATGTATTAGGACATAGATAAATTATAAATAAATGTAAAATAGTATAAGTATTAAATATATCCTTTACAAACCACAAGAAAATTTTAAAAGCTAATCAATTTAAGGAACTCAAGCAAAAGATATAAAGCTAAATGAAGATTTAATAATGAAATCCTAAATAGAATGGCATAAAGAAAAATTTATAGAAACAACTATGTAACTAACAGTATTATGGGAAAGCAACAAAACACATCCTATTACTGGGATGAAGCTAAAGGAGTTTTTGGAGGAAAAATGATATCTGTAAAACTATACATTAACAAAATAGAAAAAGAGAGAACTGATGAACTGAAGATCTCATTTTAAATCAATGAATGTGCAATTTAGAAAGTTAGAAATCCATCAAGTCGACTGAATATAGTCACACATGCAAAAAGGAAATATCAAAAATTATAGGGTAAATAGATAAAATTGAATTAAAAGAGCCTGTAGAACCAATATGCAAAACTAAAAGCTAGTTCTTTTAAAAGCCTTATAATATTGATGTCTTTAGTCTTTAATTTAAAAGAAGAAGGTATAAAACCAAAATTAACAAATTGATTTCCTTTTACTCTCTTTTCACCCCTAGCTGTTCAGACCCACTGGGTGGCCCAGGAGAAGAGCTCCTGGGAGGGAAACCTTTCCCCCATGCCTTACTTTTAACTGGTCCTTAACCCCGATACCTTCTAAAGCAGTCAGGTGCGAAGAACGACATGACTGTTCATATGACCAGGATGAGCTGAGTGTTACTAATGATAATCCTTCTGGTGAGATATAAGACTACCATGGTTTACCCATCTGCCCTACAATAATTCTCTCTAGACCCTCCAAGGTACTATCATTTAACTTGCTGGAGCACCTTACCAACCTCTGGATTTATCCCTGAATCTAAATATTGTTACGTGTCTTGTATCCCCAAACTAGAGTAGGATCACCTTAATATCAAGGGTCATCTCACTTTTTTTTTTCTATTTGTATCTCAAGAGCTTAGCACAGTTCTTGGCACATAGTTAAGTGCTTAAAATAAGTTTTCATTCATCTATGCATCTCTGAGCAGGAAGACTACGTAACAGAAGCCTTGCCTATGGCCTCCAAGGTAAAAATTCTTAACCAGAGGTACATGATAAACTTCAGAAAATACATGAACTTGGATGGAGGAAAAAAGTACATTCTTATTTTCACTAACTTTGAACCGACATTTAGCATTTCTTTCAATTATTTTTTTTTCAATAAAAATTATTCTGAGAAGGAATTCACAGATTTCACCAGATAGGTAGACAAGTGTTCACCAGACAAGGGTTATCTGACGCACATACAAATAGTAAGATGCCCTGTCCCAAGAGTTTTCAATGAAGGATGGAACCAACTCATCTGAAGATCAGATATACACTACTATACATAAGGGAGGTACTGAACAAATGAACATTGAATGAATGCAGATTTACATCAGGAAACAAGATATGAATGCTGACAAACATAAAACTATTGTTTTCTTTAACCATATAATCCCAGAATGTTACAGCTGATCATGACCTTGGAGGTCATTTAATCTGTTTTATACCACAGATGAGGAATCTGAGGCTTACTAAGGAAAAATGACTCTTTTTAAATCACAGAGTGGCCGACCTAGGACTAGAAAGAATTCAACTATTCCAATTGCCCAGTCTGGTCCTCTTTTTAACAACCATTTAAGCCATCAGGTGTTTGACAGATGTGTAAAGGCAACATCCCTAGTTTCCTACCAATTCATTTCCTGCTGCTTCTTATTGTCTGTTGCCTTAAGAAATCTGGGATATGTCCAGATAACTTATGGACATGTCTCTGTAGTTTAAAGAATATCTTTTGGCTTAAACTTCTTGATTATGTGTCTATTTTAAATAAATTAATTTAATAATTTAAATTTGCAGAATTAAATGTTCCTGGAGATGGGGTTGTCTTTCATGCCCTTAAAAAAAGGCATACTGTCAGAGAATGCTCTATATACTTATATTACTCATACGTATCTCTCTCTTCAGGAACATTTAATCCTTTATGATGGTTCCTTTTCTACCCTCATATTCATCTCAAATTTGTCCTAGAGCTTTCAAGGACCCTTGATGATAAATTTATATTCTTAAAAATGTAGCATGCTTCTGTTTTTTCAGAGTGTCCAGGGAGCAAAAGAATCTGCCCATAAACAAAAATAATTTGTCTTCTTAACCAACACAAATATAGAAATAAATAGTACTCACTTTATCCAGATGCTAGCTTTCTGGTAACCATAGTCACCCAGAATATAGCTAAGAACCCAGTAGGTAATGACTGTGTCTTAGCAGCTAAAATTGTTTTCAAAAGGTTCATAAGCTGAAGCCCACGTGTTTTCTTTGATTTTGTTCATTTGTTTTTGTTGAAGAGGGACTTGGACCATCCCTCATTATCTACTGATTTTTCATTTACAGCAATTTTAGTTGCAAGGAAGATTATGTGTTTTAGTCTGGAATGGATTAAAAAATACTGTGGTGGTGGTGGTGTCTGTGTAAAACATAGGATAGTAGGTGTGATGAAAAAAATCTGCTAGTTTTCAAGTCAAAGGACCTATTTAATTGTCTAATCCCTGGTCACTTGCCACTTCTATGATGTTAGACAAATCAATTAACCATGATATATGTCATTTCTACATCTATAAAAATAAGAAGATTAGACAAAGTGACTTCTAAAGTCTCTTTTTTCTCTAAGTCTTCAATCCTATAATCTAAAAGACAGAGAGAGTGGGGCAAACATAGATGCAATGCAAGAGGCAGGCACATAGCTGGTGCTGAAATACAACAAAGGAAATCAGAAAAATAAAAACAAATATAAAACATAAAAATAACATAGCATAATAAAACAAGAAATAACAAAAACAACACCCCCCCAAAAAAAATTTATGGTGGAGCCATACAGTGTAGGAATGAAAAGTCCTATACATGTCAATTGTCTCTGAGGATAATTCTCTATTGCAGCCAACTATGGTAATGGCAATTTATAAAGATGGGAGATATTATATTTAACTCCCTCTGTTTAAGAAGGTAGGAAATCGTGTAATATTAAGTGCCCAGATATAAATCCAGAAAATTAATATTGGGACAGTATTAAGCAATACTTATAAATATTCAAATGTATTTTAAATAACCAAATAAAACTCCATTCATGAATTCATTGAACATCACGCTCAATCATGAGCTCCTCTGCAGCCTCCAGGTGAGCTGTTGTCTCCCAGATAAGACTTGAGGGAACACGGTGGAGTGGAAAGTGTACTGGCTCCAAAATCATCAGAACTGAATTTGAATCCCTTCTTGTACATGCACTACCTGTCCTATAGCTAGACTCTGAATTTAGAAAGTGCCAGGCTCACCTTGAGAATTGATCCCATGGAGCCTCTATGCTGCATGGGACTCTCCATTTTCTCCAGAGGTAGGCAGTAGAAAAGAGCTCTGACTCTGGAGCCAGAAAACCTGGATTCAAATCCTGTCTTTGACACTTGCCATCTGGCTAACCTTGGGTAAATAATTTAGCCTTACCAGGCTTTAGTTTTCTAAGATCATATAATTAGAGCAATAAGGGACATTAGAGGCCATTAAATCCAATCCATCATTTTACAGATAAAATAAATAAAGAGTAGAGAGTCTATGTGACTTGCACAGGGTTATAGGGTTAGTAAGTATCTCAGGAAAGATTTGAACTCAGGTCTTCCTTAATTCAATCTCAGCATTTCATCCTGTGCAGGGTTGGATTCAGAAACTTTAAGATCCTTTATACCTTTAGATCTATGATCAAAAAATATTGTTATCTCTGGGTTGTAACAAGGGCTATTGACTAACAAAGTTAAATGGAGTGAGGATCGTATTAGTTTAAGAGGATAATCAAAGCAGCTCTCCCTGACCTGCTAGATGGGGCATATCCCATGGTATTGAGGGGCCCAGGCCCCATGTTCAGGCTATTTTCTGCAACAAATATGCTCTACACCAATGTAAAAGGGCATGGGTCTTTGGTTATTTGCCCATGGAATAATCCTATCTTGATGGCATATTAATTACTTAATTAAGAAATTACTGCTTTTGTTCTTCTCTTCCCCTCTTTCAAGTATACTGGAACTCTATAGGTTTTCCTGTGGACTTCTAGAAGAGGAGAGGATGGCATTGTCCTTCTCTTCCCACTCCCCAGCAGTGGCTATGGAAGCTATGACAGGGAAAGCATTTGTGTAGGAGGTCTTGATATTTAGAACTCCAGCCCTGGGGCACCACTCCTACATTGCATTTCTTTCCCCAATGCAAGTGATAGAACAGAAATACTGAGAAAGATGGTTCTAGCTTTGGTGGCTCCCTTATAAGCTTAAAAGAGCTAGAGTCACTCAAAGGTCCAGGTGGTAACTACACAGTGGGAGATGCTTCCAACAGTTATTCCCTACTTGGAAAAGATGACCACCCCCAGGAGGATGAATCATGCAGCCCTGTATGGTCAGAAGGTGTGAACCTTGAATTGCTACTCAGACAACGAAGACTGGACAAAAGTGAAATCTGTTCCACAATCCTAAAGTTCCCCAGAAGTCTTTACCTTCCAGGAGAATATAATAGAGGCGATGAATAATATGTGTTTTTGTATCAGATGATGGGCTCCTGTGACTCCTCTGTGAGGAGTTACTGTTTCATGTTTTAGATGTTTATGAGCCTTTTATGTTTTACAGGTTCTTTTGTGGTTCAGGTAGTACCTATACAGGTCTTGAAGGGAATTCATTAATCCCTTTTGAGGAGATCTGAGTCCTGAACCAGACCTAAGCTTTGGTATAAGAGATTTCCCCAGAAGTCCAAGGTAGGTGCATGATGAGCAAAAAAGAACAAGTCTAATTCTCTGTCTAGAGCAGTGGTTCTCAATCTTCCCAATGCTGTGACCCTTTAATACTCGTATGTGGGTGTATCTGCATGTGGGCAGACTGGCCTGGAGACAGATAGAGGAGTGGTGTCTCAGTTCCTAAGACCATTGGAAATATGTGTTATCTGATGGTCTTAGGCGACCCCTGTGACCCCTGTGAAAGGGTCGTTTGACCCCCAAAGGGATCGCGACCCACAGGTTGACAACCGCTAGTCTAGAGGCTCAGCCACTCATCTATTCTCAAGAAACATCCTAGTCCTTCTGAGTCTAAAATGAGAGATATTTGTTGGCAGAAAGTGCCACCTCTTTCTTGGGCCCTAAGTCTTTTGATTAGTATAACATTTATCTCTTCCATCAGAGAAATAACAATAACAACACATTGGTTTATTGAATATACTGAGAGAATAAACTTAACCATTTCATAACATACTCAGTCAATCTGGATGGGACAAAGTCAGGTATTTTCTTTTCTTCACTACTCCTAGCCAAGGGTCAACTGAAGCAGTTTTCAACCTAACCCACATATCCCCAGGATCCTCACTGAGAGGACATTTGGAAGAAATGTCAGAACTAAAAGATAGAGAAACTGAGAAAATGTCTATCCCACAGTCTTCATTTTACAGTGGAAGAAACTGAGACCTAGTGAGGTTGAGACCTACCCAAGATCACATAACTAATTGTAGCTGAATCTGGATTAGAAACCACATTTTATGAATCCCTGACCATTGATCTTTCAACATGCTCCCCTTACTGAATGAGCTTTGCTTTCCAAGCATTGACAATAGTACTTCGACCCATATGGGGCCTCTTCTCACAGTTTAAGAAGTATTTAAGTGGTTGTGAGTGAAAAAAATTTAAGAAGCCCTGCTTTAGATTATACTACAGATTGGGAAATGTTAATGCAACTGAACTTTTCCTTAACTTTTGGGTCTATAGAAGTACTGTATAATGAACTAACAGAATTGAACTTAGGGTTCTTTGCTCTCCCTACCCGTCAACCCCTACCAGCTGCAGTCCCTGGAATTATTACGCTTAGACAATTACTCCTTTGAGTTGAAGAATCATGTCTTTGGAAGTCATTTGTTATGTAGATAACAATAGTATGGCATAGTATAAAAAACCCTATACTCAGAGTCAGAAGACCTGCATTCTGATCTCACCTCTTGCACTTGCTTACTTGGATAAGTTATTTCTCCTCTCCAGGCTCACTTTCCTCACTTGTAAATACTTGCCCAACCCAACTGGCAAGGACCCTACCTATCTGAGGATAGGATGAGATTATGAACATGAAACTGGCTTGAAAAACATAAAGCTTTATACACATAATATTTCAGTAAGCCAGTAACACTGTCTAGTTTTTCAGGTATCTGTAATGTAGAAAACACAGTACAAGATCCCAGGGAGAATGAAACACAGAACAGATAAGTTTTCCAGGAAAGAGGAAGGTAGGAGGATGGAATACCACTCAGGCAGGTTACCGCTGCGATTCTGGGCACCAAGGGGGAAGTATGAAGCTTCTAGGACATGGGAACAGAGACAGGTCTGAGACATAGGTGTGAATCAAAGTTTAGTCACTTCCTTCATTAGGAAGCCCATGACAGCAGCATCAAACTCCACCTGCATTCATGTTTTAAATCTATAGTATAGCTCAGGCCTACCATCTAAATGTGTTTCTCTTCCCAAAGACGTGTTAATCTGATTGTTAGAACAAAAGGACAAAGGACTGACTAGGAAATGGGGTGGAAGGTGGAAGACAGAGAAAGGGTGAGGGGGCAGTGCAATCCCTGCAAAAGGGACTCTGAGTTTGAAATCTCTGGGCTAGCACAATGACATTATAGTACATGCTTTGTGTTAAGTCCTACAAAAGCTCCTTTTTAACTACAGGAAGGATGGTCAATAGATTCATTGAATAAGAGCACTGAAAGTGATTTCTTAATTTTACTCATAAAGAAAGTGAGAATCAGAAAGGTGGGGTGATTGCTCACAGCCAGACAGCCACCTGGTAGCATGGTGAGAACCCTGCCCAGCTTCCTTCAACAAGCTTCCCTGCCTACCTTATGTACTTGCAAACAAACAAGGGGCATTTTCAATCCTTCCCAGCAACCTCCGTGCTGGAGAGAACTACACATCTGCCCATGCTGGCTGACAGAAAGCAAACCCCTGAGGCTTAACAGCCGCTTTCTCTGTCTTGAGCTGCAGAGACTGGGTTTCATCACCTCTTCTTTGGTACAAGTGAGCCCTCCATACCTCGGGGTGAGAAGGAGAGGAGAGGAGAAGAGAGGAGGGGAGCAGAGGGAAGGAGAGGAAACGGGAGCAAAAGAGAGAAGAGGAGAGGAGAGGAAAGGGGAGGGGAGGAAAGGGGAGAGAAAAAGAGGAGAGGAAAGGAGAGGGGAGGGGAGCAGAGGGGAAGAGAGGGGAGCAGAGGGGAAGAGAGGGGAGGAGAGTAGCTTAGTATGTCCTTTGGTCCTACATTGACTAAAATGAAAATCCAAGAGACCAGAAGTAGAAGAATTTCATTATAAAACACAATTATGGGAGATAAAAGGCAGGTAATTTTCCAATTTTTAATTCTGGTGCCCTCCCCCCATCTTGGACAATTACTCAATTTGTCAGCCCTAAGTACAAATTAAATAAATAAAAGTAGATCTGCAATGTCTTTACAGATTTGAAAAGATTTAACAGCAGTCTGATAAACATGCAGTGCATCTGTGATAGCCTCCTGTCCAAGCACCTTGTCACAAAGCTGAGAAACAGCCCCATCTGGCGGATTCAGAAAGACCATGAGTGGAAATTTCCAAATTCACACCCTAATAAACACCAGAGCTTGTAGCTTCCTGAACTGGGTGAAACTCATTCTAAGCTACTCTCTTTTCCCCTAACCAAATTATGTTTACTATGGCCATTGAGATCCTTAAAACAAACACACAACAAAGAGAAAGAGGAGGTGTTGCAGTGGTACTGATTTAGGAATTCTGCCCCCCTTTTCTTCCCATGACCCCACCCTCAGAAAAGTATCTTTTCTTACAGCTCTCTGGTCTGAAAATCCTTAGTTCATAGAACTACCCAAAGCATGGGATTGTCGGGGGAGAATAAGAAGACAGCTAGCATTCATAAAATTTCCTGGCATCAGACACTGAAACTCCTTAGTATTAATACCACCATATCTAGGCTCTCAGGTAGTTCTAGCACTAGAGGGGACCTCAGAGATCAGCTAGTTCAACCTTCTTATCTTACATATGCGAAAACTGAGGATTAGAGGGTGAAATATCAATACTGTTTTAGAAAATTAGTGGTAAGAACAGTGACTTTTGAGAAGGAGAACCTAGGTACAAAGCCCTTGTCTTCTCCATCCTGTCTGATCATGGACAGGTTACTTAATCTCTTTTCATCAGTATATAATGAGAGACTTGGATTGAGCCATTATAAGTCCACTTCCAGCTCCAAATACTATGAGCTACCATTAGAATCTGGGTCTCAGGATTCCAATATCCCCAGTGAAATGTTTCGAGGAGGAGGAGGAGGAGGAAGAGGAGGAGGAGGGGGGGAGGGGAAGAGGAGGGGAAGGAATCTATTAGCCAAACTGGTTGATTTTAACTTAATTGGGGGGGGGGGGTGGGGAGTGGGGAAGGGAAGTTCATCCAGACCAGTGATTTTTTCCGTGTAGGATCTCCCTGGGGGAAACTCCATCCACCAATACAAATCAAGTAACTGTTCTGCAAGTTATAGCCTTGGTTGCTTGAACACTCAAAGGTTAAAACAATTGAGCAAGATCATAGCAAGAGGTGGGATTTGAACCCAGGACACCCTGACTGGGAGTTATCCTATCCATGATTTCATAAGATAATGAAAATGCTCTGATTCTTTGGCTTCTTGTTTCCATGACTCTTTTCACAACAGTAATCGTTCTACATGATGCATTAAGAGTTGTGAGACAGCTAAGTGACTCAGTGAATAGAGTGCTAGATTTGAAGCTCAGATTCTTCCTCGGATACTTGCTAGCTGCATGACAATGGGTTTCTTTGTCTGTAAGGGTTGTTGAGTGACTTCCCTAGGCTCATACAGGTATTAACAGCTAGGATTCAAACTCAGATCTTCCAGTTCCTGGTCCAATAGTTCACACACACACACACACACACACACACACACACACACACACATCGTTGACCAATCTTTCTTGCCGTCTCACCTCCTCTTTCATTTATCTCATTTCCACTGGTTTGTTCCTACCTTTCGACTGCAAGGATACCCTTTATTAGTTTTGTATCCCCAGTGATGCATAAAACAAAACAAGATCTTAACAAATGAACTAAACCGAACTTAGTGATCCAGGCTTCCATTTTTGTATATTATCTAGGGATGGGGATGGGGAACCAGCGGCCTCAGGGCCACATGTGGCCCCCTAGGTCCTCAAGTGTGGCCCTTTGACTGAGTCCAAACTTCATAGGACAAATCCCCTTAATAAATCCTCTTAATAAAATAATGTGTTCTATAAAACATGGACTCAGTCAAAAGGTTGCACCTAAGGACCTAGAAGGCCACATGTGGCCTTGAGGCTTCCAGTTCCCCACCCCTGACCTAAACCAACATAAAAGTCTTGAAGTCTTTAAATACTCTTTTCAATTTACCTAATGAGATCCATGTTAACTATCCACATTTCCCAGATATACAAGATAATTATTCCCTCTACTGTTCTCCTTTGTTCTATAAGCCTGATCTCAAGGTAACCTAAATAGTTACTGCAGCTGTTTTACTGATATTACAGAAAAGTGGTTAAAATTTTGTTTATGTATCTATGGATTACTGTTCCATTAGTACATATCAAAAGTACTATGCCTTCTCATTCAGTACAATTTTCTTCTCTGTTCTACCATAGATCCTTCACATACAGGTCATCCCACATGTAATGGGGTTCTGGTACAAGTAAAGAACCCATCAGCTTACTTAACTTCAATTCAATAAATATTTATTAAGTACCTACTATGTGTCAAGCACTGTGCTAAGTGTTAAGGAAACAGATAAAAGAAGGACAGTTCCTGCCCTCAAGGAGCCTATGGGGGGGGGGGGGGTGGAAAGGGGGTTGGAATATACAAAAGAAAGCTAGAAAAGGAAACAGAGTACCTGGCCCTGTCAGCATCTTCTTCAATGGATTTGAAACCAAGTAAAGCTTCAGATGGAAAGAGAATGAACTGCAAATGCCAGGTTCTACCCCTCTATACAGGAAAGTTTTGGGTGGACTTTAGTTCTCTACCCTCTAGCCTTTCAATCAAAGGGGAGAAGAGGCTAAGGGAGATTGAAAGGTGTTGAATATCCAAAGCTGACTTAGCAGCATGGTGAGATCTGAAGTATCCTGAAAGGGACATCTTGCTCATGGACTTGAAACCAGGCAGAACTGCAAATGGAAAGTGGAGAATTGATGCAGGCTCTTCATAGAAAGGCAACAGGGAGCTTGCTTCAAGGAGAATTGTCATAATATGTAAGGGAAGCACATTACAAAAACTGAAGAGCTTGGGTGGATATTCTGTAGCTAGTTCTGGCTGATAGACGAGATGATTTTTTTTCAATTGACAGCATATCCAGAACTGTTGGTTGATATAGAAAAAGGTTTTCATCAGCTTCCACTTTCCTTTCATTTCATTTGTATCTGTGGAGCTCAGTTTCCCTCTATCTCACAAAGCATCTGGTGCGAGACCATGCAAGTAAGGAGAAGGTCCCTATGGTATTCCCTGCTTTGAAGACTTACGGCTTTCAAGCAACAAGTCTCAATTCTTTTTGGAGGGGCAGTTGGGGTTACCTGACTTGCCCAAGGTCACAGGGGCTAGTAAGCGTTAAATATCTGAGGCCAGATTTGAACCCAGGTCCTTCTGATTCCAGAGCCAGTGCTCTATTCACTGAGCCACCTAGCTGCCCCACAAGTCTCAATTTTGACCTTTTTGTTTGTTACTTTCCATTTTCAGAGAAACTGGAACCTCTGTGACTATGGGAGTTTTAAAAGGTTGAGTGAATTCAAGAGTAGGAATCTAGGTAAGTTTTTACACCCAGCCCAGAATGAATCCCTGAAATGCAAAAGAGTGAGGTATCAGAAGTGACCTTCAAGACACCAAATGAATAATGCCACGTCTTACTTTGAGGGAATCTAGCTAAGTTTTGAGCCTCTACTCCCCCAGAGACTGAGTCTAAGAGATTAAGAGAGAGTATATCCTGAAGGTACTGAAGAAAACAGCTGTAGTTTGTTCTTGTCATATCTTTGAGAAGTGAATATCCTGACTCAACTGTTGTATCACCTGGGAAATTCCTTCATCACTTGGGACCTTCTCACTCTATCATAGCTGTCTGCTATGCCACGCCTCTTCTCCCTTTTGTGAACTTCTCCCAGAGCCTCCATTTTGGAGGGGCCCAGGTTAGGCAACTTCCATTCCCCTCTTTTTCCATCCTTCAGTGCTATGGCCCTGCATGAGTACCTTACCTTTTTCTCACTATGTTTCAAGCTTCTTTTTGTATTCCCCTATGAGAATGTAAGCTTCTTGAGGGTAAGGACTTTCTTTCTTTTGTCTTTATATCCCCATCACTTAGTATAGTACCGGGCACATAGCAAGCCCTTTTTTTCCCCCTTCTTTGCCTTGTTTAGTCAATGTTAAGTGATTGAATGGAACAATGGTACTAAACACTTACCTTTAACAGTGAAGACAACATAGCTGGTGAGGACCCAAGATAATGACAATAGAGAGAATTTCCCAAACAATTCCTTTGCTCCTGAAGAATACTGAGGAATTATGTCCTGGATTTGGGAGAGAGAGTTAGAGCATACCTTGTTACCATCCCATATGCTGAAGGCCTTTAGTGTTCAGCTTGTTTTCCCTCATTTTCTTTACATGACCAGTTCAACTCCCTTTCTGGTCAATATAATGATAAATCAAGAGAATAATTAAATCAACCACCTGGACTTAGTAAGCAAGACCAAACCATAGGGGTTGGACTAAACGGACAGAATCAACCAAAGTTTATGCCTGGTTCTGCATTCATAGCAACTGAATTATTCTATAGGTGATTAAATTGATCTGCTTTGGACAACAATCTGTTAGTAGTCTAAATATCTTAACTATAGGAATAGCATCCAATGGACATATACAAGACATGCCTGATCTGCAGAACCTTGCCAATTACATTGAACAATTATTAAGCCATGTCAGTTCTATCTCAGCAGCATCTCTCCCACTTGTCTTCTCTTTATTCAAATTGCTACTACCTAGTACATACAGGGGCTCATTAGCACCCCCCCTCCCACTGTTATAAAAGCCTCATAACCAGTTCACCGCCTCCAAGTTCACCAGATCCAATCTATCATACAACTTTCAGACTTTTCTCCCTTCTACACAAATCTGGTTTATTTCATTCCTCCACATTTTTCAGTGGCTCCCTCTTGCTTATTGGGTAATGTTCCATTTCTCTAGAATTTAAGGCCTTCCATGATCTGATGTTTCCTTTTGTTTCCAACCTTAGCTCATATTACTCCCTTCCAAGTAATCCATGCTTCATAGTACTATCCTCTGACCATTTATAACATACCACATGCTTTCCCACAGACAAGCCTTTTCTCATCTTATTAACTATGCCTAAGATCATCTACTTCTTCATCTTTATCTTTCTTAATGAAACCTTCCCTGATCTCTCCATTAGGAAATTATTTTTTATCCCTTTAAATCTTACATAGGATTTTGTTTTGCACTTTTCTAAAATACTTACTATAAGTGTACTCTAATTGACTTTTAATATACATGGAATTATGTTTTATACTGATGTGTTTCTTATCACACTGAACTACAAGTTCCATGTGGACGAGAATAGTCTTACCTAAACTTTTCATCTCTGCATTCTCCCACTACAGTGGGATTTTGATCTGTCTGTGTGTGTGATTGTATGTATGTGTATATGTATATGTATACATGTATACATATATACAGCACATAATAAATATTAGCCAAATGGAAATTAACTAAATGTGGATAATTATACCCACAAAAAGCATGTGACTAGCAGAAGAATATGATACTCTGCATTTTGTACTATCTTTCCCTCTCTCACAGTTGTCTAATGCCACTGCCTATCTTTTGGTTGAGTTAATGTTTCCTGCCTAGGGCTTGGACTAAGACTGCTCAGCATGGATAGAGTTAAACTATCTTTGCCCCTGGGGAACTGAATTATGTAGAGGCCCATAATTAATTCTTTCAGCCTGGTAATATTATGAAATATTAGGGTTCACTCGCCAGCCCAAGGGAAAGGTCCTTTAAATCAAATTCATTCAAGGACTCTGGCCCCATAGGGCTTTCAAAAGAAGAATCAATCCAGTCTCTCTTGAAACATTTTGGTCCGACCAACTTACCCACTGTTTTTCTGTGTATTTGTTTTTCTTTGCTGTGGGGTGTGTGTGTGTGTGTGTGTGTTTTTGTGTGTATGTGTGAATATGTGTATGTGAACCCTTTCATGTGACATCCCCGCTTTCCTGACCTGAGAACATGATTTCGCCACTTGCTTTCTCTGCCCCTAGATTTCACAGTGATGTATCTTTTTCCGGTTTTGCTTTTCATCTCTCTGAACCAATGACGGACAAGTTTTTCACAGTGCCATTCCACTCAGTATCTTTCCCAACATTTTTGGTTCTGTATTTGTGTTTTCTTTGCCTTTTCACTTTGGATGCCATCCCTTCTAATGTCCGTAGCAGGGCTTAGACTCCCTTTTTGACTCTGGCAAGCTCTTAGAGCACTCTTGATTCTGTGTCCCTAACTTTCAACTTCCCTCTAGGGTCTGATTACATTGGAACCACAAGTCAACCTTTTGTGTGCTGGAAGTAGTTGCCCAAGACCAATAGTACATCTATTATATATTATATATACATTATATTATATATGTTATATAGAAGATCAGGGTCAGCTAATATAGGTGGGCAATGATGAATCTTGCCTTACAGGCTAGTGCTTGGGACATTAATGCGATTGATATTTAGAAAGCCCACAGGAAAAAAAAGGAAACTTTACTATTTCTTTATGATACCATCCTTATTTCTGTAATTCTGCCAAGTGTCCCACTGTGTAGACAGACTGTTACAGATCAGTTTGACCAAATGTTACAGCGAGAGTGCTTCAGAAACAATTCTGCTGCTGCACATGTCTTCACTCTTCATAACCATATACATGTCTCTTCCCTGTCACTATGAATTTTAATGGGTTCCAACCCTTTGGTGAGCTGTTTGTATCAATCCCAAATAGTGCATTTACTTACCAAGAGTCACTCTTTCCTGAGCACTATTTTGTATTCCTCTGGTGATCAGTAATAGGAGAATACGGACTATCTTTGGTTTTGTCATTATAGGGAACTTGCAGATGAGGAAACTCCTTTCACCAATGCAGATGGACACCTTCTCTGCAACTCATAGTCTTGGAGAGAAGCATCAGTCATGAGGAGTTAAATGAATTGCCTAGCGTCTCCCAGCAGTGTATGGCAGAGCTAGGACTTAAACTCAGGTTGACCTGAAGACAAGACTAGATCTCCATCAACTATGCAACCCTGCTTCTACATAATTCTTGATAATAATAGTAACTGACATTTCTTGAGCTTACTCTGTTCCAGGTACTGTGCTAAGAAAGTACTTCACAATTATTATCTCTTTGGATCCTCACAACAACTCTGGGAGACAGGTGCTACTATGATTTCCATTTTACAGAGAGGAAACTGAGGCCAACAAAGGTTAAGTGACTTGTCTAGGGTAATTCAGCTAGTTGTGTCTGAGGCTGGATCTGAACTTGGGTCTTCCTGACTCCAGGCCCAGAACTGTATTCACTGGGCCAACTAGCTGCCCCTAATAATAATATTTTTTAATAAAAACATCAACAATGACTTGGAATTTATATAGTACTTTAATATTTGCAAGTCAACTCAGGGTTTACATAGTGTTTTAATATTTGAAAATCACTCTCCTCATGCCAGACCGATGAGGCAAATCATAGAAATATGATTCTCCCCATTTTACAGCTGTTCTGAAGCATTTCTCCCTTTCCATCTAAAGGAGTTCAGAATTCATTTCCCTACCTTTCAGTGGACTGGTGGACTCAACGCTTCCAGATTTTTATAGGCATTGTGTGACATTGTAAAGGACAAAGGGGCCATCCAGGGCCATCCAACAGAATGCTGTGGTGATTTGTGTGGAATTAATGGCCCTTTTGCTCTGTGAACTTCAATCCCCTTTGAAATAGGAAAGAAAAAGCTCAGTGCTTTGGATAGAAATTCAAAGACAATGTGTTTGGGGATCTGAGGTTATTGTTACAGCTATTGATACTTGCTTTATGATCAGACTGGCTGCTGGGCCCTCAATCCCTTGTGGAGTGCACACCATCGATCTGGTGATGTCTGATGCCAGGCAGGTCAGAATGAAAAGCATCAGCTCCCACAGTGGCTCTCAACAGAGGAGACATTTGTAGGCTGATGCTCATCTATGGAAACCTGTCCCTTTATCTATCAGGAACTACAGTGATTAGTGCACGGCGTTAGTGTCTCCTCTTCAGCGAGAACAAGTCTTGTGGCAACTCGGGAGCTTTCAAGTTCCAAACTATCATTTCTTTTCCATCTTTTTCTCTTCATTTTTTTTAAAGTTGTCTCACTACGTCAATATTTAAAAGGGAATTTTATGTTCCATAGCTCTCTCTAAAAATAGGATCAAAAAAGATATTAGAAAAGATGGCTTCTTCCAGAGCCTGCAGCTAGCGGTACTTTCCAAAGGATCTAAGTAAGCACAATAAAGCTAGTTCTAAAACAGACACCTCCTGTCCCCCAGTTCTAAGCCTGTGATTTCATCTATCGAGGAACTTCCAATATGGGAACTTCTAACTTCTGTGTCAGACTATTGGCTCATCTATAACTTACAGCCATAGACAGTTGCTGGGGGGCAGTAAGAGGGAAAGTGACTTACCCATTGCCAAGGCAATCTCCTCAATGTACTTGGAATACCAGTCCTTTCTGCTTTCTTTTTCTCATAATGAGATTGCCACCTAGAATGCTCAAAGTCAGCTTGCTAATCATAAAGAAATGCTAATGAAACATCTAGTGTGTTTAAGGGGCCAGGTCCTCAGAAGGATGGAGGACAATATGAGACATCTCATGTCTTACATCTCTGTTTTCAAGCGACTGACAGATGAGGAAACTGAGGCCCAGAGATAGAGGAAAACACAAATTCTGTTCAAGGGATACTGTATAATTGTCTAGTTTAACTACTTCTGGAGATTTATACAGGAGAATAAGACGAAGAAAAAAATTGGAAAGAGAGGCTAGGACTAGATTGGGAAAGGCCTTGAATAAAGCCTACCTTTCTTTCAAAACTCATTCTATAAGCTACTTCCAATCCAATCCAACAAGTATTTAAGTGTTGATTGTACACAAAGCATGGTTCTAGGAAATGAAGATGCAAGAACAAAACAAAACAAAAATTTAAGTATATACACATCATAATTTGAAGAAGGAAAGAGCACTAAATACCTAGGGAGAATTAGACTTCCCCAAGAAAATGGCAGTGTCTCCATGATGGTTTCCTGAACTATTTCTATCTTCCCTGCTCTCTCTGTTTTACAAATTCATCTCCTATTTTCAGAGAGCCTTTTAAGTAGCAGATGCTCAATAAAGAGGAAGTATAAATAAATAGATGATAGATAGATAGATAGATAGATAGATAGATAGATAGATGACAGATAAAAGATGCACAAATGGATGGATAAATAAATGGATGGATAAATGAGTGAATGAGTCATATGCCAAGGATTTATAATTTTCTCAGTGTAGAAATGCTCTCCATCCACAAAGATCACAAATTATCTAGAATTTAAAATCTTAGAGAGGTGCCTGAGACTCAGAGATGTTAAGTAATTTGTCTGTTGTCACACAGCTAATGTCAGAGGAAAGAATCAAACAGGTATCTTCTAGCACTCTACTTGTTGGATAATTTATTGACTGGCGTCGATAGAAATGCACGAATTTTAAGTAATACCAAAACACATTAAAGTTGAGACAAACAAGAAGATAAATATGAATAAAGAATAAATTTCTACCAGTACTGATAAATAAAATTCTTTATCTAGGATCTAAGATCTGTGCTTTCGCTGGGATGTATATGATGATTCCAGGGATGTACAGGGGGTGGGTGAAATGAATCAGCATAGCCTTGGGTCAATCCCTACCACTGGATTTTCCCCTAAAGAAAGCTAGGGCACACGCTCTCCACGCATCTCTGATGGGTAGGCTGCTATACAGCATTGCAATTTCATGGCTGTTTTATAAAAAGTCTTCATCTTGTTTTTAAGCTTTAGCTCCTAAAAACTTTAGAGTTTTCCTTGAACTTTCTCTCTCATATACCATATCTAGTCAAACTCCAAGTTAGGCCCAATTTTCCTGCATCCCACCTATATTGATCCACCCCTTCTCTTCCCATCCCAATTTGGCTCCATGTCTGCTCACAACAGAGCAATTATGGTAAGTGGGTCTTCTTGGCCCCAGTTGCCCCCAGGTTAATCTGGAGGCCCACCTGGGTCGCCACTTTGTTTGTCTGGCACAGATAAATTAAACTAGCATGTCCGGATGGGATATACTCCTGAAACATCGTTTTGATATTTTCAATATACTATCCTGTCATTCCTCTGATCAAAAACTTTCCCTAGTTCCCACAGCCTAATCTTCTAGCCTTGCTTAATAATGATAATAACAACAGCCAACAGCGATAAAAATAACAATCTGATATTTAAGGCAGGGGTTCTCAACCTGTGGCTCATGACCCCTTTGTGGGTTGAATGACCCTTTCACAGGGGTCACAGGGGTTGCCTAAGACCATCGGAAAACATATTTCTGATGGTCTTAGGAACTGAGACACCGCTCCTCTATCTGTCTCCAGGCGGGTCCACCCACATATGGGTATTAAAGGGTCGCGGCATTAGAAAGGTTGAGAACCACTGCTTTAAGGTTTTCAGGGCATTTTATACATGTTAACTCCTTTGATCCTTACAATCTTGTTTCAAACTCCATTTTACAAATGAGGAAACAGGCACAAAGACGATAAGTAACTTGCCCAGGGACACAGAGCTAGTAAATGCATGAGATACACTCCTAATTCAGGTCTTTCTGACTTCAGATCCAGAATTCTATCCACCATGTCACCTACCTTCATGTACTACTCCTCCATATAAACCCTCTACTTACTGATTTGGGAGTCAAAGAGCCTGGGTTCAAATCAGAGTCTTAACACTTAAAACTTAAGTAAATTTAGGCACGTCTCTTAACCTCTTTGGGCAATAGTTGCCTTAACTGTACAGCTAGGATGCTCTTAAAGGTTACTTCCACTTCTAAACCCAGGTGGCATCATTTAAAATTGAACAAAATTAATCTATCATCTCCTAAATATAATTTTTATTTCCCTCTCTTGTGTCTTTGTTTATTTTGTTTCTTTAACTGAAATGCTGTTCCCATCCTCTCTCCACCTAAAATTTTCTATCCATCCTTCAAGCCTCAGCTCAAATTTCACCTTCTTTGTGAAAACTTCCCTGTTTACTCCAGCTAGAATATAAGGACCAGCTATCCTTCCATTAGGGCACTTATCAAAAACTATATTATTCACTGAGTGTATGTCTTAGATCAGGATTTCTTAATTTTTTTGTGGCAGCCTACTTTGGCAGCTTGGTGAAGCTTCTGGACCCCTTCAAGAATAATGTTTTTAAATATCTAAAATAAAATATATAGTATTACAAAGGAAATCTATTATATTAGCATACAGTTATGGAAATGTTAGAAAATCAAATTCCCATATTCCATGTTAAGAAACCCTCTGTCTTGTCTTCACCTACACTGTAAGCTCCTAGAGGTCAAAGACCTTAATTGTTTGTTTCTTTGTATTCTTCAGGATGCTCTGCAAATAGTCAGTGAGTTAACAAGCATTAAGTATTGAGTACTTTTTTTTTTTTGCTTTTTGGAGAGGAAGGTAGGGCAATTGGGGTTAAGTGACTTGCCCAAGGTCACACAGCTAGTTTTGTGTTAAGTGTCCGAGGCCAAATTTGAGCTCAGGTCCTCCTGACTCCAGGGCTGGTGCTCTATTCACTGCGCCACCTAGCTGCCCTTATTAAGTATTTTTTATGTGCCAGTCACTGTGCTAAGTGCTAGGGATATAAAAAAGGCAAAAATCAGTCCCTTCCTTCTTAAGGCAAAATTGAAATATAGCCATCTGAAGAAACTTTTCAAGTATCAGCACCAGAACTACCTTACGATTAACAATGATCCCAATAGATGGGTCAAAAACTGTTACAACAGCAACTCTACCCAAAGGAAAAAGCCACATAAAGACAACTGAAATTACTTTAAGATAGTATAATTCATTCAACAGCCTACAAGTGAAAATCAGTCTCATTACTTTATGATTACACCTTATACTATAAACCTCTCTAACTTGAAATAACTGGGAGAAAACATGGTCTGAACTAATGAAGACTTGTTATGCAAAAAGTATTGTTTCTGGATGAAATAAACATTTATTTTAAAGAAATACAGCTTTATTATATTCATGCCCACTTGGTAATGGTTAATAAAGCATGGCTAAGCAGACATCCTCTGGAGCATGCTTAATGCATAGATGAAGTTTGCTTTTAATTGGCATGTCCATTGTTAGTATATAAGTAGACATAGCTAAGTGATTAAAATGGGCCATTTCTTAAATAGGCTAAACATCACTCTTACAGCCTTGTTTACACTATTACTTTCCATAGCAAACTGATTTATCATAGATTGTATAGAGGAAAAGCAGTTTAATCCCTGTTGGAATTATAATAAATTTCAAATCACTGGTTCTGGTTTAATAATGCTTTATCATACATCGAAAATGCTGAAGCCATAAGCTTTTTCATGCTGAGAGGGAGTTTAGAAACTATTTCAACATAACACCTCAATTTAGAGATGAGGAAAAAGGCCTAGAGAGGTAATGCTACTTACCCAAAGTCACAGAGCACATTAGTGGCAAAGTCAAGATCAGATCTGGGTCTTCCACTGTCACAGGTTTCTTCCACTAAATCATAGCTACCACTTAATCTCGGGCATGAGAACTCTTCTAAATTCTTTTACTATTTTGGTGACCTTGGACCAGTCACTTAAAGGTGTATAAAATAAGGCTAATGTATCTCTTTGGAAACACTTTGAGGCACTCTAATTAAAGATGCTATTAAAATGACAAGTAGAATTACAAAAATAAATGGGAAAAAAAGGAGACATTCTCAGTCATCCTGAGTCTCATCAGTTCCATACAGCTTTATATGTGCTCTTTCCACACTAAACAGTTATTTAGGAATGCAGACACATGAAAATTGGACTGAAAATGATTAACCTTACTTGATACCTTCTAAGTGGTAGACAAATCAGGAGCCCGTTATACTATGTTCCTCATCCCTACTCTGATAGTTCTTTCTAGTATGCCATCTAGTTCTATACTATAATATACAGGAATCAGATCTAGATTCAAGTCCAGATTCAAACATCCACAAGCCATGTGACCTTGGCAAGACCCTTAAACTCTCTGAGACTCACTTTTTTCAACTATAAAATGGGAATAGTACCACTTGTCCTATCTATGTCATGAGGAAGCAGTAAAGTGCTATAAGTCAACTCCACCTCTCTTTATTAATCTCCTACTATGTGTCAGGCACTGTGAGAAGTCATGGGAATGCAAAAGCAAATGACAATCCCTGCTCTTAAGGAACTCATAGTCTAATGAGGTAGATAATATGTAAACAATTATGTACAAATAAGCTGTATACTAGAAAATTAGAATCTTAGCACAAAGACACTGGCATTAAGCAATTAAAATAAGCTCCTATTTGCTTCCCTTTTCCTCGGAAAGTCCAATTAGGCAATTCCACACAGAGAAAAATCAAAAGGAGCATTAGTAGTGGCTGGGGGAATTATAGCCAGGATAGACCAAACTCTCCATAGTCAAAATAAAAAAGAAAGGAATGTTAAGTATTCATTTTATTATATTACATCATGGTGGTAGAGTGGTGACCAAAATTCCTTCTCTTTAAAATATAAAAATAAAAATAAAAACTGGGAGTGTAATAGTATGCTAAGGCTGAGTGTTTAGAGAGTTTACTGTCTTAGTCAACACAGTTACAACAAAGTTGCATATATTTAATGATACCCAAAATTGTTCTTGTACTGTATGGTAATTAGGCCTAAATGGCAAGCAGTTCACATAAATGACTGTAATTAGTATGACTTTGACATAGTCAAACCGCTGTTTTGTCTTGTTTTGTTTTTTTTTTTCTCTTTTCCTTCTGTTAGTTCTACAATAGAAGCAGTCTCCATTAGGGTTGAGGGAGCAAAGTTTGTGGTTGTAGGCAGGAGTGTACTGGTAATTATTGGAAATTATTTAACAACAGGCTATCCAAAATACATATGATAATATATATGTACATACATATATATGTGTGTGTATATGAATATACACATGTATGTATATATACATACATGTACAGGACACATTTTAAACTTTAATCTGTATTAACATTTTCTCCTTTCTTAAGTCTAGACAATCAACAAAACAACAAATCAGGCCCGGGTATAGCAGCTTTTTGGAATTTCAAAGTGTAAATGCTCACAGCTGTTTGGTCTGGCTTCAGCATGCCTTGGTTATAGACTGTTTGGAACTTACCGTGCTATGTTTTTGTTTCTTTTATTTTGTCATAGAAAGACTGCGGTTAGGGTAGACAATTTTCCAGGCCAACCATAAAATGCTATTTAATCCATAATGGAATTCAGAAAATGTGATCATAAAATTTGAGCTGGAAAGTACCTTAAAGGTCACCCGTACAGGTGACCTCCCCATTTTACAGACAAAAAAACTGAGATGCAGAAACTTGCCCAAAGTTTGGCGAGAAGTAGTATTTAGAAGAAGCAGGATTTGAACCAAGGTTGTCTTAATCAGGTCTAGAATTATCTTTATTATGCCATGCTACTGAAAGAGAAGAAAAATAATTAAGAGTTTCCTTCCCCTATTCTACTCTCAGGGATAGCTCTTTCAACTCAATTTTTTGCAACTCTCTCCTATTTTACCTTCCATGGTCCCAAAGTACCCTGTGCCTTCATGCTGCCCTAAACACTCCCTCTCCCCACTATGCTCTACCCCTGACAAGCCAACCCTCAGAATGCTCATAATGCCAAAATTATCTCCTCCTCTTCCCCTCTACAAGCTAGGTTTCCACTCCCTCGAGGTATCAGACAGGTCTTAGGAAGAAAGAAAAAAGATTGAACTAATTCAAAGAATCCTTGATTGACTTGGATTTGACTCTCAACTCACCCTAGAACATGCACATTTTAAAACCCAAATGGGTTTAATGTTGCAGTTTTCTATGGTGAAACAAATTGAAATGAGACATCACTATACACACACATATATATATATGTATTACGTATATACATATATTAACGCACATACACACATATATTTGAAGATATTTGGAAGAAGAGACCATCAGATAAGTAGGACAACATTGTCTGTACACGTAACCTACTTTTCACAGCTTCTCCCTTTTTTCACCTTTTGAATGCCATTTATCTAAATGGCCACTTAAAAAATTGTTTTGTTTATCCACAATGACTCCTACAAAAGTTGGAGCAGCATTGGGATCTGCAGAGTAGAGGGAGCAGACCAGCCATGGTAGTGAAGAAAGGAATTGTGGCAGCCATTTTAATGTAAGTGTCATTTATAAGTTATGTTTCTAAGTCAGGGACAGCCCATACCTATAAAAGTAGAGATGTCAATAATTTCTATGATGCTTTGTTGTTGTCATTCTGTTGTTTCAGTCGTATCTGATCCTCAGTGACCCCATTTGGGATTTTCTTGGCAAGGATACTGGAGTAGTTTGCCATTTCCTTCTCCAGCTCAATATACAGATGAGAAAATTAAGACAAACTGGGTTGAGTGACTTGCCTAGGGTCATATAGCTAGTGTCTGAGACTGAATTTGAATTCAGGAAGATGAATCTGCCTGACTTCAGGCCTGGCACTCTATCCAGTGCACCATCTAACTACCCTATGACATATCTTTAAATAAAAACTATACCTAGATTTAGCATTCTTTTTTAGTTAACTTTATTCAAACAGTAACTCATTATATTTAATCCAGTTTCCTAAAAAGAAACTAGATTACATATTACTTCAAAGAGAAAGTTATTCAATCAAGCAAAAGATCAAGGTAAATAAGGGGAGGGGGAGAAAATCTTTCCATATACATAGACACAAGCTCCTGAAGATTGTTGAACCACCAATGGGCAAAATTCCTCCTTACACAAATTGAGATGCTAGGGTTACAACTCAGGTGAAATACTTCCAGGCTCAAAAACTATGACCTGTTACTTAGCAGCTAAATTGCTGATGTCATCTTCTGCTTCATTGCCAAGCTATTGCCATAGGTACATTGGCCCAGAAGAGTTCCTAAAATCAAGTTCACCTTTTGGACAACACCAGTTTCCCTTAACAAAAGCTCCCCTAAACCGACTTGATATTTGTGTTGAAGAAAACTCCTTTCAGTTCCCATCATGTTCCTGGGAACTAGTGTAAGAGTCATACAAACTATTTGAAACTTAACCTAGGAATGTTGAAAGCAAGAGGTAGAATTGGTGACCTTTGCCCTGCATTCCTATACCTACAACCAGTTAATCTTTCTTAAATCAAAATCACCACACTACCATCACCATCACTGTCTTCATCATCATCATCATCATCATCATCATCATCATCATCATTTTTCATACACTGATATGCAGATGATAAAATAGGTGATAGCCTCTGAGATTTCCTTTATCCCTGACTCCACTCTGCATTGATAACACTAACATCACCAGGGTTTGTGTCTCAAGAGTTCCATCCCTAATGTTCCATCTGGCAATTCCTCATGCTTCTTGGACATTCCCACGTTAGCCTGCAAGGTCCGTGAGTAGCTTTGACTTGTTCCTTGCCGTAGGGGAGAAGTATAGAAGAGGGTTAGAGGCAGAAGAAATGAAGGAAAAAGGACCAGCACATAACATTTACCATCTTCAGGGAGAGGTAGATGCAATATAAACTCCTTTTCTGAACAAGCTAAACCTTAAGAAGGGCATTGGCATCTAAAAAGGGGAAATTAACTTTGAAGATCAGAGCTATAACTAATTAATCTGCTCAAGATAACCTGAGCTTTGAATTCTCCAAATCATGAATGGCATTAGCAGAAGTGCTACTCCTTAACCAGTTAGAAATCTGGCTAAAGTTTGTACCTGAAATTAGTGCCTAGTCAGCAAAAATAATTGTTCTAATTCATGAGCTTCTCTTCAGATTAGTTCCATCTTTTTCCCTCCCTGAGAAGTAACAATTTTACAATGTCCTGGTATGTCTTGTCCTTTGGGGGCTTTTGTCCCTCGAGGTCTCCTGCCACCAACTATAAATATTTGATTGAATATGAGGGTACCTGTTGTGCTGCTTGCCCCTTGCATCAGAAGTGCCAGTTACAGTTGAAATCCTAAGACTAGGCATTTGAAGAGAGCAGACAGGGAAAGCCAGAAACTTCAGAAGCAAACGTTAGCAACATCAGAGTTGTGTATGTTTATCCAGAGATGACCTCAGACAAAAGCTGTGAAGAGAGACAACTCATGTCTGTGTGTCTTGGAACTACTGCACCATTGAAAGGAATGATAACAGGGAGCATAACTACCTTCCAATTCTCAGTCAACAACATTCAGAAAACTTTTTTTTTTCCTCCTCAGTACTGTGTAATCACTTTAAGAACAAGATTGAGGGCAAGACCTCCCTCCCATATCCCCTCCCCACTCCTTCACACACACACCCTCTCTTCTTGTAGTTTTATCTGTTTGATTTGCTGCCCAGTAGAGACCAAAAGAAATGACATGTCAAAGCAATTATCAAGATAACTGAATCCCACAAAATCTGCTGTGATGACACTATTTTGTATTTTTCATGTGTAGAAGGCTATAAATGGAGTCCTGTCAAGCACTCAATTTATTAATTAACAAGTGTCTGTAGAAAGCCTGTGTACCCAGCACTGTGCAGGGCTCTGGGGTGGGCAGGAGCCATATTAAACAGCTTCTTCCATAAGGATGGAGTGACAAGAGTAATACTTCTCATGTCCAGATAGCTCTCCACCCAATCCAAAAGTATTAATTTCCCTTCCTTCTAAATTAAGAACATCTTTAGGGGAAGGAGAAGACATCTTGTTAGTACAGCTGGGAGTCCCTTGGGAAGTTGGTTTCTCTTAGGACTGGGACAGAGCTGGTCAACCATAAGGGTAGAATTTTTTGGAAGATATTAGTTCTCTACCATCTTTGGAGAGCGTTTAGATATGCTTCATACACACACACACACACACACACACACACACACACACACACACACATCCATTAGCACAACTCTCCCTCTTTACAGAGCTTTTGGCTATTGTTTCCACTTTAGTAAAGGAAATATAATGTTGAGAAAAAAAAAGTGCATGCAAACAACCTAGTCTTTAAACCTTCCAGAGACTGTTTAATGATAATTAGATGTTTAATGATAGGTAACACCCTCTCAGAGATAATAAGATCATAGATTTAGAACGGAAAGGGACCTGAGAGGTCTTCTATTCCCAATCCATCCCTTGAATAATCATACTACTCATAGGGATACAGTGAAAGAACATGCTTTCCAAATAATGAAGTGCTATATTAATAAGATTTATTATTATTATAGATTGCTATAATAAATTGGTATTTATTATTTTTATACTTGTTCATTTTATACCTTTTTCTGTTTTTGAAATCTTAGCCATCCTTCTGTCTGCTCCTTGTCAACCATGACTACTCAATAAGGAGTTCATTCTTCTCCTGCCCTTTCCTGAACCTGAGATTCCCTTCCCTTCTTTTTTATTCCACCCACTCTAGCTCTGATGTAGTGCTACCCAATGAAATGTCCAACAAACTCTAGAATCACCAAGTGTTTCCACAGCTATACTCTAGTCCTAGTCTTCATTTTTCCTATTTTTTATTGTAAAAGAATGACACCACAGCCCAAGAGCTGACCTCTTGTCCATGAAATATTTAAAGCCCCCAATATATATTTACAGAATATTGAATACTTTCTCTATCACAATGAAACATTGTTGGGAGATTATGTAGAAGAATCACACAGAATGGGGAGACATGGATGGATTTCAAGCTGCAGGAGTGGAAAGGGTACATATAGCAAAAGGTCCTGGATCTATGGAAGTAAAATTGATAGGAAAAAGTCTTAAACAGCTAGATAGAAGAAAATTCAGTAACTTGGTCAAATCCATTACTTCTGAAACATCATTTCTGTCCCATTCAATCCCCAGAAGTTCTACCAGAATGAATACAAGAACAGAACCTCTAATCCTAAGGATTTCACTTCATTTTTTGTTCCTAAGTAGAAATGGGCATAGAAACACTGTCAGTGAATATTTTCACATTCTTTTTAAAAATTCATCAAACTGAGTTCTAAAAAAATATTTTTCAAGGTAGAGATGTCCAAGGTTGAAAGCGAGAGTGAGTTTCCATTTAATTCTTCAGCATAGTACAGAATATAAAGTCACAATTTTTTAAACTATCTCTTCTGAGAAAAACTACTCATTTTAGAATTTTTTTTTTTTGGTAATTTTACATTCAGTATCAACTGACAATATCACTTGTCAGAATATGGTTCTGACCCTACCTCTCCAATATGATCTCTTACACAAAGCCTCCAATCCTGTCAAATGGAAACATTCTCTGTTTCTATCTCATCTTGAGCATTCCTGTTTCTATGCACATTTCAATTCCCTTAATCTGAAATGCCCTCTTTCTTCCATTCCCTCCCATCCTTCCTCTACTGAGGGCCTCAACTTTCTTCACATTTTAAATGCTATCTTTTACTTGAAGTATTCCCTGGTCACAGAATTTTACAATCAGAAAAGACCTTAGTCCATCCCTCTGAATAAGAATACCTAGACTGAGATGGCTTCCTAGAAAACAGAGGAGAGGGAGAGGGAGAGGGAAAATGAGAGGAAAAGGGAAAGGAGAGAATAAGCACTTGTGAGATAAATGACTAAATGTGAAAATGAAATAAAATCATTGTCCTAACATAAACAAGACTTGTGACCAACATTGTCTTCTCATTATAAGCTTAAAACATTTCCCCAATAATGCACAAGTTGTTTCAACTTGGTCAAAACAATTGGTTAAGTAATTATCCAGTTGATGAGATAATTGTTTTTAATCATTCTGTACCAGTCATGTCTATCAGTCCTCTTTTTCCTTAAAAGCAAGTGTAAAGCCAATCATGGCAGCTCTCCTGAGGCTGCTGCTGTGAATAACTTTAAGGGTCTAATTGCATAGTATAATGAACTTTCTGTTTATTCAGCAATGAACTAAAGCATAACATTTGCAACAACATGACATGACAATTTATTACTAAGGTGGCCATATAGTCTTAAACAAAACATATCATTCAGTATATCTTAGAGTCTGCTACCCTTTAAGGGGTAGCAGAAAATACAAACCAACCACCCCTAAGTCACAGTAAGTTACAATATTATCCATCAATACAGAGTATGCAAGTAAAGTCCTCTTTCATCTTAACTAGAGGCTGATTTTCAAACCCCATAACTTTTTCTCCATGAGCTATTCCTCCTCCATGGGCTGCCTGCCTGGATTCATACATAGGCAGCTCTCCATTCCTATTCCATATCTTAGCTCACAGAGACTGTTTCACTCCAAGCTCTTTGCACTTTCTGTTTCTAGGAAAACAAAGCTTAGCAGGGCTACAACAGTATTTATACACATTGCCAGCACTATCATCTCAATTCACTCTCTGTCTGAAAAACTGACAGAGCAACAGAGAGGACCTCTGTCTGAGAAAGTAACACAGATGAACTGACAGAGCACCAACATCACATTCTCTCTTTCAGTCTGCTCGCTCCCAGCTCTGCCCATGCTCTTATCTGCTCCTTCTAGTTCCTCCTTGTTTGCAAGCTCCTCCCACTATGGGCTTCCAAGTGATTACATTTGGCCTATTAAAGGGGGGTAAGGGGGTGAGGAGGGGCAGGGGAATCTTCAAACTCCCTTAGGCCTATTAAGGGCAATACAATGTATACTGTTTCCAATCAAAGACAATAAATACAATCAAAGATGAATCCCAAACGCACTTGATTAGCTTAAAGGGTGGGGGGGGAGCAAAAAATCCTATTTTGCTTGCCATTACAAAGACGTGGTAGAGGATCACACAAAGGTTGACCTGACTAAACTTTCTGATATCTGGGCAGCTGTCTTGAATTTGAAACACCTTTTACCATCCCAACTAGATTTCCTATTTTCGTTTTCTCCACAAGATTGACTGCAATAAGACAGAAGCATTTCTGTTTCCAATAGGACCCTTCCTGTACTAACAAAAAAACTGATCCAACTAGGGCTTCGTGAAAGTGGATTTTGTTTTCTTGATGCTTAACATTACTCAGAACTGCAATCTTGCTATGCTCTTTCAATGAAATGAAATTATGTTTTTGGAACTCTCTGATCCTGGTTTAAAAACATGCTATTGAAAGGGAGAGGTAGCTTCTGTGTACTGGAAGGAAGGTTGGACTAGGAATTAGAAGACTTAGTGGGGCAGCTAGGTGGCACAGTGAATAGAGCACCAGCCTTGGAGTCAGGAGGACCTGTGTTCAAATTTGGCCTCAGATACTTAACACTTACTAGCTGTGTGACCTTGGGCAAGTCACTTAACCCCAATTTCCCTGCTTTCCCCCCTCCAAAAAGATAAAAAAAGAAAAGAAGACTTGATTAGCCATGTGATGACCTTTGGTAAGACAGTCTTTACAGATTTCAGTTTCTTCAGTCTTTGCGGATTTCAGTTTCTCCACATGTAAAGTAATGACAATCATACCCTTCTTGCAAATTTCACAAGATTGTTGTAATAATTGAGTTTATGTGAAAGCACTAGATACAATGTAGGGGTATTGTTATTTCGATCTCATCTTGTTCACTGAGATTCAAATAGAAATGATCCTAGGAAAAATCATTATCTTGCTATTATTCTTTCAAATCAATACTCTATTGATTACTGCACATGTTTTGGTTCAAAGTTTAGGAAAGTCTGGGTTCAAAATCGTAAGTATTCAGATTCTAAGAATATATGCCACAGTATAAAAGAATAGGAAGGAAAGGAAGGAAACATGCATTTATTAAGTGCCAGGCACTACACTAAGCCTTTTAAAATATGTTATTTGATCCTCACAGCAACCCTGGGAGATAAGAACTCCCAGGTAAGGAAACGGGAGCAAATAGAAGTTAAATGCCTTGTCCTGGATCACACAGTTAGCAAGTGTTTGAGGCTGGATCTAAAATCAGGTATTACTAATTCTAGGCCCAGCTCTTTATTCTCTGCAACACCTGGCTGCCTTTCAGTGCTGAAACAGTCATGGTAAAAATGTCTAAACTCAGACAATAAAAGTGAATTGACATATTTCTATTTTATGAGCAAGATCTGTAACTGAGACCTTTTTGTATGTTTGCTTTTTTAATCAAGTGTTATGAAGTGCCCATAGAGGAAAAAGTGCAAATGTGCCATTAGTTTGAAGTAGTGGGGAAAGATAACCTCCTCTGTCATCTGAGAGCTTCCTATGTTGACTACTTATTCCAAATGGATGCTAGGCTTTTTTTTCTTTGCTGCTAAAAGATCACAATGTCAATAAGTATGCTAAATGAGTAAATGCACAGAAGCTGAAATACCAGTGATTCAGGGTAGTATAGCTACAGGTTCTTTCCAAATTACAGTCACACTAAATCCAAATTTGAACTTTTGAGAATTTAGACTGAAGCTTACTAAGAGATACCACTGTGGAGATGGCATTTTAACTTGTTTATAAACCAATGATCATTTCACAAAGGCAAATTTTCATTCCTTTAAAATACAGGGTGGATATTTATACAAACTATAGTATGGTTTTCACTACAATAAAAAATGAATTCAATTCAACTAGTATTTATTGAATACCTACTGCATAATTAGTATTATGTAAGCCCAATGGCAGCGGTTCTCAACCTGTGGGTTGTGACCCCTTTAGGGATTGAGCAACCCTTTCACAGGGGTCACAGAGGTCGCCTAAGACCATCGGAAAACACATATTTCCCATGGTCTTAGGAACCAAGACACAGCTCCAGGAAGGTCCGCCCACACGCAGATACGCCCACATAGGAGTATTAAAGGGTTGGGGCATTAGGAAGGTTGAGAACCACTGCCCTATAGGGAGGCAAAGCTATTTGATGATTCAGGCTGTGCAGGGGATAGAGTGTCGGACCTGTAGTCAGGAATGTCTGAGTTCAAATCTGGCCTAATACATTTACTCCCCAAGTCAGCTTCTTTTTTTTCATGTTGTCTTCCCCAGCTAGGTTATGAAACCCTTGAAAGCAGAGATTATCTTATGTTTTTCTTTATATTCCCAGTACTCAGCACAATGACTAGCACATAGTAAACACTTCTTCCTAGTATGGACACTGTGAGACCTTCAAATATAACTTATTTGTGCAAATTTCATAGATAGAATATAATCTTTCCAGAAAATTCATAAGATAATAAAGCACATTTTAGATACTTCATCTTTGTTCATATGACATTAAAGCAATGTGATATTCTTGGAAGAACACTGAGACCTGGCTTCTAATCCTCTCTGCTACTACTGCCCTAAGGTCACTTTGATCTCAAACATTCTTATTCTAACTGTAATAGTAGTGTGTGGGGTAACAACGACCCTTACCCAAATTAAACTCAGAGGCTTCTCAAGGTAGAAAGTAGAAAGGAATTTATTACGATTCCCCTGAGAAAAGGGTGACCCCCACTGAGTTCATCCAATACATTCTCAGCGTCAGACTGCACCAGGCATAGAGAAGATACATACTTTTAGAGCCCCAGCCCCTTCATCTACTCACAATCCCCCCCCCCCGCACCCCCTCGCTCTCAGCTCACTCTCATGAGCTTTGAGGGCACAATCTAAAACTCGATAAATCTAACCCAAAGATAGTAATAACATATATAGTAAGCAGATGCAGTTATTTTGTAAATTTAGCAGTCCATACAACTCCTACATTTCTCAAGGCCCCTCCCCTTTTCTTTCGATTAATGAACAGAAGGGATCAAAGCCTGTCCTTGTTCCTATAACACTTAATGGTCAACTTGCCTCTACAGTACAACTGGCAAGGAACCAAGCAGATAGGATTATCCTGTAGATTTAGTATCCTAAGAATCCTTGTACTACTCCCATCCTTGTCAGTCTCTTAACCCGGGTAATCATACAGATGTGTTTGCATCCTGTGTTCTCATTCTTGGAACACTTCAAGGTCCATAGCTTGTTTTGGGTTTGTTTTGTTTTTTACAGAAAAACTGGCTTGAAAACCCCACCTCTAATTCTATGAGGGTCCCCTAGCCTAAAAGTTTTATGAGGGGTCTTCACCATAGTTGTGTTGCATTTTTATGTTTGCATGGGTTCTCATTCCCTCTTCCTTTCTGTCTTTCTTGCAACCTTTAATATCCCCTCTTAGTTTATGCTTAAATGATACCAAACATCCGAATGCATTTTTAAAAAACCCAGCTTATCATCAAGCTACTCCTCGATAAATGGATGTTTAGCATCATGTAGACCAAAATCCACAGATCAGTTTGTGTTTTCATTTTCAGCCACCATATTGATAGTCTTTCCATGTAGGAATTAGGAGATAGTGAATTAGGGGAGTTGTCTGTGTGACCCAGAATCATGAAGCTTGGGGAGATTCAACAACCTCACACTTGAAAATAAGTTTCATTAGACATTTTCTTGATTTTTTTTTCTCTACCCCCTGAGTTCAACTCTCTTCTTCATTTTGCCTACATAGACGTTGCTTAAGGCTGGAAAGTCATCATTTTGGGATTCAATCATGTTTTTTTGCCTTTTTTTAACAATACAACATCATATCATCCATATGTTTCCCCTCATTTGATCAAACCCTAAAACCATAGATTATTTTTTAAATTTTATTAAGGCCTTACTACATGCCAGACACTGCTCTAAGTGTCAGGAATAGAAATATAAGCAAAAAGAAAGCCTAGGCCCCTAAGGAGCTTACATTCTTTCTCTTTTCTTTTCTTTTTTTATAATTTATTTATTTTTAGTTTTCGACATTCGCTTCCGTAAGAGTTCAAGTTTTAATTTTTTTCCCCCTCACTCTCCTTCCTCTTCCCCAAGATGGCATGGAATCAGACATAGACTCTACTTATGCATTCATATTAAACATATTTTCCCATTAGTCATGATGTAAAAAAGAATTAGAACCAATGGGAGAAACCACAAGAAAGAAGAAACAAAAGAAAACAACAAAAGAAAAGGAAAGGAAATAGTCTGCTTCTGTTTGCATTCAGACTCCATATTTCTTCATCTGGATATGGGTGGTATTTTCCATAGTGAGTCTTTTGGAGTTGTTTTAGGTCCTCACATTGCCGAGAAGAGCCAAGTCCATCAAAGTTAGTCATTGCACAACGTGGCTGTTACTGTGTACAGTGTTCTCCTGGTTCTGCTCCCCTCACTCAGCATGAGTTAATTCCAGTCTTTCCAAGTTTTTCTGAAGTCTTCCTGCTCATCATTTCTTATAGCACAATAATATTCCATTACATTCATAAACCATAACTTGTTCACCCCAATTGATGGGTATTGTCTCAATTTCCAATTCTTTGCCACCACAAAAAGAGCTTCTATAAATGTTTTCCCATTTTTATGATCTCTTTGGGGTACAGCTCTAGAAGTGGTATTGCTAGGTCAAAGGGTATACACACAGTTTTATAGCTCTTTGGGCATAGTTCCAAATTGCTCTTGGGAATGGTTGGATCAGCTTACAACTCTACCAGCAATGCATTGGTGTTCCAATTGTCCCATATCTTCTCCAACATTTATCATTTTCCTGTTTTGTCATGTTAGCCAGTCTGATAGATATGATGTGGTACCTCAGAGTTGTTTTGTTTTGCATTTCTCTAATCAATAGTGATTTAGAGCATTTCTTCATATGGCTATAAATGGCTCTTTAAAAACACATAAATAGCTTTAATTTCTTTCTCTGAGGATGCCTGTTCATATACTTTGACCATTTATGAATTATTGAATGACTCGTATTCTTATAAATTCAACTCAATTTTTTATGTATTTTAGAAACAAAGTCTTTATCAGAGACACTGGCTATAAAAATTGTTTCCCAGCTTTCTGTTTCCCTTCTAATCTTGGTTGCATTGGATTTGTGCAAAAACTTTTAGATTTAATGTAATCAAAATCATCCATTTTGCATTTCATAATGTTCTCTATCTCTTGTTTGGTCATATGTTCTTCCCTCGTCCATAGATCTGACAAGGAAACTATTCCTTGCTCTCCTAATTTGCTTTTAGTATCAGCCTTTATATCTAAATCATGCACCCATTTTTACTTTATCTTGGTACAGGGTGTAAGATGTTGGTCTATGCCTAGTGTCTGCCATATTATTTTCCAGATTTTTTTAAAATCAGGGTTTTTTATTATAATGAACCTAAACTATGATTCCCATAAAAACAGAAGATTCTTTCCCAGTTATTATGAATGTAGAAGTGCCATTGGAGAATTGTGAGATACTGGGGCTAAGGGGACCTTTAAAAGCAAATCAAATCATTTTATAGAAATGCAAATCAAGAATTAAAGAAGCAAAATTACTTGTCCTAGATTACATTTTTAATTGTTGCCAATCTTTGCTAATTATTAAAACCATCTATAAAATTCATGCCTGAAGTTTAAAAAAAGCTTTTCACATTTTAAAGAAAAAAGCATTGAAATAGTGTGAACAGGTTGGAATTCAACCTTCTTCTCAGTGATTTTTCAAATAATGTACCCTCATTTCAAAATTATCTGCACATGATTAGCTTGGAAATGTTTCCTAGATAAAGTGTTTGGTAAAAGAGTTTTCATATAGTCCTAGAACCTCTTTTAAGTCTATGTCCTTTATAGCTCTTGATTATATTTTGTGAATTGAAAATAGGTAAAAGGTTTTTGGGGTCTTTTCCCTACTATTATAATAATGGAGTCAGCACTAATTTGACACATGATAGTGTTATAAAATGCTTTTACTCTAGGTAATTGCATAATGTGGAGATTGTGATCTGACCAAAAAACATTTGAATCCATCTAATAATGAATGATGACTGAACAAGTGTTGACTACATTTTAACTTGATTTTGACATTTTGAGTGATACATACAGCAACTCTCAAAGAATCATCTGCATGGTGATAAAAAAAAAAAAACCAGAGAGCATTGATATAAAGCGCTGGATAGATACTAATCAACAACCAACAAACATTTGCAGAGCATCAGCAATATTCAAGGTGCTGCGCCATGATACTCCTTTATCTTTGTACCTTTACTATCTGCCTGTCTACTCCTCACTCTCCATGTAAAGTTATTATCTAAGTATTGCCTAAATAGGTATGCCATAAAGCTCTGTCCTTGGTCTTCTCTTGATGCAATTTATCTCTTGTTATTCTCACCAATTCTTTTGGATTTCACTATCATCTCCATGTAGATGACTCCAAAAATTTATATGTCTAGCCATACTCTTTCTCCTTAGCTTCAGGCACAATTAGCAACTACTAAGTAGGCATTGTCCCCCCTTTTATAAAAATTTATTTGAACATTCTTTTTTAAAATTTTGAGTTCCAAATTCTTTCTCTCCCTCCTGCCCACCCCATCCACTGAGAAGGCAAGCAATATGATATCACTTATACATGTGAAGTCATGAAAAAGCGATTTTCATGTAAGCAATGTTGCAAAAAAAAAACAAAACCAAGAAACATAAAGTGGAAAAAAAGTATGCTTCAGTCTCCAGTGAATTCATTAGATCTCTCTCTGTAGAAAGATAGCATTTTTCACAATGGGTCCTTTTAAATTTTCTTGGATCATAGCCTTGATCAGAGTAGCTAAGACTTTCACAGTTAGTCTTCATATGATACTACTGTTACTGTTTACAATGTTCTCCTGCTTCTACTCCCTTCGCTTTTCATCAGTTCATATAAATCTTCCCAGGTTTTCCTGAAACCATTTGGCTCATCATTTCTTACAGCACAATAATATTCCATCACAATCATATAGCACAACTTATTCAGACATTCTCTAGTTGATGGGCATTATTGGATATTTCTGTCTGGATGTATGTAAGCGTCTCAAATTCAACATGCCACAAACACAAATCATTTTCCTCTCCAATCCAGTCTTCTTCCTGACTTCCCTATTTCTGTTGAGGGCATTGCTATTCTTCCAGTTAAGCAGGTTCACAATCTCAAAATCATCTTTATCTCTTCAATCTCCCTTTTTCTCATATAGAATCAGTTGCTACGTCTTGTGGAATAACCCTCAACAATACCTTGCATTTGTTCCCTTTTCTACATATAGGACTTCTCTCACCTGTATTATTGGAATAGTTATTTATTGGGTCTCCCTGCCTCAAATATCTTCATTCTCTAATCCATCTTCTACCTGGCTACCAGGTGATAGTTCTAAAATGAAAGTCTGAACTTATCATTCCTCTGCTCATTAAACTTTAGTGGCTCACTATTATATACTCTGCCATTTAAGGCCCTTAACCATTTGGCTCCAGACAACTTTTCCAGGCTTATTGCACATTATTCCCCACCATATACTCTGTGTTCCACATAAATTGGCCTACTTGCTGGTTCTCATTCATGTTATTTCATCTCCATTCCCATGCCTTTATGCAGATTTTTCCCAATACCTGTAATTTACTGCCTCCCCTCAGGATCCTTGACTCCTTTTAAAGTTCATCTGCATAAATCACTCTATGAGAAGTTTTTCCTGCTCCATCCTCTACTGCAAGTGCTTCCACACCGCAATGAAATTAGTTCACATTTAATTTGAATGTTTTAAAATTTAATTCAAAATTAAACATTTTAAATATGACTTCTATAAAATATAGGTAATTTTAAAACATTACCTATATTTTATAGAAGTCATATTTTAAAATTACTTATATGTCATTTTTAATGATTGAATGTAAACTCCTTGAGAGCAAAAACTATTTATTTTTTTTCTTTGTGTCCCCAGAGTCTAGCACAATGCATGGCACAGACATTTAAAAATTGCCATTTGACTAAATCATTAATCAAACACTGTGGAAGATGAACAGAGATATAATACGTGGCCCATGTATCCCAAAAGCTTATCATAGTGTTACGAGAACATTGCTTGCTTGAATACTTTAAGAATTCTTGATTTCACCTCCGATACTCATTTCGTTCATCAACACAGATTGTAAATCATTATATCTTAGTAGGTCATCTATGTGGGCTGCTTATGCTGAAAAATAAATTATCTTCAGATGCTCAACCTTCTGGTGATGAACCTTTTAGTGTTTAAACAGGCTGGTCCTTGAACAATAGGCATGTCCAAGCCTAAAATCTTTCTAGTTTAATAGGATCTTCCAACATTCACACTACAATGCCATGGCTTTTTCTCAATCCTCACCCTTCTTAGCCTCTATTTAATACGTGTAACTCCTATCCAAAGCCCATTGGTATGGAACTCTCTCTTCACTGATGCAGGTGAACACCCTGCCCGGTTGTGAAGGGCACGTCAGAGTGAGAGGGCAGGAGAGTTCTAAGTCTTCTTCATTCTCCCTTTAGGATTCACTAAACTTCTAATCATCAAAACTTTTCAGAGTTGCTTCAGGTGCTTCTAGCTTTCAGGAGAGAGAGAGAGACAGACAGAGACAGACAGACAGACAGAGACAGAGATAGAGAGACACAGACACAGACAGAAATGGTCAAGACCAATCTCACTTCAGATTGCTGAAGGAAAAGTAGAAAGATATGAGAGGAGATGGAAGTGTCTTTCATGTCGTTATATACAGTTTTCTACTCTAAAGACTTTAGGGAGTTTACCCTTCGGTGAGATCAAGGATCAATCTTGGTTGAGCTGTTATTTCAATCCCAATGGTAAAGATCCTTCACTTTGTATTGTCCAGTATATATTCTCCTCTTCGTGCCTTCTCTGACTTCTGTTTTGTTCTGATTGGGATAAATGGGTTTCTTTGTTATTTGTTCTTTTTGTTCATTGTGGAACTGGTATTTGGTGGGAAAGGGATCAAGCCTTGGATATAGAGCTTAAAGTACCCCTTCCCTCTGTCATAAAGATGTCAAAGTGATCAGAAGTTAGATTGAACCCTTACATTATATCACCTAAACTAATCATATTTAAGAGACCAGATAGATATAATCCTAGGCTAGTGTCCTTTCTCACTGATGAGAGTAGAGTGGCTTCTGGCTCCCATTTCCTGTTTCCCTTCCTATCAGGAATGAAAGTCTCCCTTGAAAAAAGATGGGGGAGGGGGAAGAAAACACTAAAAAATGTCTATTCTGTCTCCCTTTGAGCCATACAATGATAACCCTCTCCTTACATATGGGCCTCTCTACACATGAACCCATTTCTCTACACATGGAGCTCTCTAACTCTATATACTGTTTACTACCTATTTCTCCTGGATACTCTGTCTCTTCTCTTGGTTTACATGACACTGCTTTCTCTTGATTCTACTATCTGACTGAACGCTCCTTAGTATCCTTTGCTGGATCATCATTCATATCACACTCCATAACTGTGCATGTACTTCCAAAGTTCTTTCCTGAGCCCTCTTCTCTTTGGTTGCCATACTCTATCTCTTGGTAATTTCATCAGCTTTCATGGGTTCAGTGATTTTTCTCTGTGGATAACTCCCAAAGATATCAATTCAGCCCTACTCTCTCTTCCAAACACAATCCCCACATCACCAACTGTCTATTATACCTTCCAAGAAGGATGGTTTATACTCATCTTGAATCTTGTACATTTAAAAGATAATTCATTGTCTCTCCTTCAAACGTACTTTTCTTCCTAACTTCCTTGTTTCTGTCAAAAGCACTCCTATCCTTCCAGATACTCAAGTTGACAGCTTCAGTTTCCTTTAATACCTCTCTCTCCCTTATTCCCCCATATCCGATCATTTGCTAAGACATGGCAATTCTGCCTCCACTGTCTCTCAACCATCACTTTCTCTCCATTCACACAGTCAGTGTCTTAGCATAGGACCTCATTCCCCTTTGTCTAAACTATTGTAATACATTCTTAATTGGCCTTCTTTCTTTCTTTCTCTTCCTTCATCAATCCCTCCTCCAAGTGGTTTTCTTTATTATAGTACATTTAAATCTAAAAAAAAAAAGGAAACTTAAATTCCAATATGTAAATCTCTGGGGCAGGCAGATAGAGTAATAGGAGCAATGAAAAAAAAAATGGTTAAAGGTCAAGGATAAAACTGGGTGCCAGGCACCAGTAAAGGAAACAATATATTTGCAAAGAGTAGTTGCAGGAAGCTCAGGTAAAGTAATCATCATGTAAAAGGAAGAAAAGAGATCCTTCAAGGAGAATACCCTTAGACTTTTCACAACCAGCTTTGTCAAGGTTTCCATCATTTTGTAGTTGTATGGGATACCTAGGTTCCAACTCCTAGATAATAAGTTAACTCATTCCTTCTCAGTAGTATTAACTTCTTTTTTTTTAATTTTAAATTTATTTTTAGTTTTCAACATTCATTTCCACAGGGTTTTGAGTTATGATTTTTTTCTCTCCCCATCTTTCCCCTACCCCCATCCCAAAATAGCAAGCCTACTGAATGCCCCTTTCCCCAGTCTGTTCTCTCTTACATCCTCCCCCTTCACCCCCCTAACTTTCTAGTACAGCAAGATGGGTTTCTATATCCTGGTAGCTGCTTATCTTATTTCCCAGTTGCATGTAAAAAAACAATTTGTAAACATTTGTTTTTAAAATATTGAGTTCCAGATTTTTTTCCCTTCTTCTCTCCTCAACTACCCCCACTAGGAAGATAAGCAATTCAATACAGATTGTACATGTGTAGTTATCCAAATCATTTCCACAGTAGTTATATTGTGAAAGACTAACTATATTTCCCTCCATCCTATCCCGCCACCCACTTATTCTATTTTCTCCTTTGACCCTATCCTTTTTATATATATATATATATATATATATATATGTGTGTGTGTGTGTGTGTGTGTGTGTGTGTGTGTGTGTGTGTGTGTGTGTGTCTGTATATGTGTGTGTGTGTGTGTGTGTGTGTGTGTGTATATATGTATATAATTTTTCTGTATAGAGCAAAAAAAAACTGTAGGAACACAAATTCTGTTTAGATAAACAACACTTATGTCTAGGAAATTATAAAAGTATGACACCTTTATTTTAGAGTGGGGCTATCTAAAACAGATAGCTGTATCTTTATCAAATGTATTTGCCAAAAGTGCAAAAACATGTAACAATTACACAGTTCATTTGCTGAAAACTGCTGCATCAAATAAATCCCTGACACAGTCAAACAAAAGTTTGGTGCAGCTAACACCAATCAAATAAAAAGAATGTTTAGTAATGAAGAACCAAATGAAGTATGAAAGACAAATATTCCATGTTTCAGCCAAAGTAACCAGAGAAGGCAAAATACAGAAACAAATGATTTTCATCCAATCAAAGTACATATTGTCAGCAAACATATCCATGTGACATTTTTCCAGGCCTTTGAGACTACCAGGCCAGACCCTTTGCTGGTTTTGCTGTCTTAACTTTGTTTTTTCCTTTTCCCTGTTGTGCTTTTAGTTTTTTCCTTTGCCTTGGGTGCATCCAAACTGGGTACTGTCCATGTTCATCTAAAAGACTCTTTGTTTCTTTTAATATCCACTTCCATTTTCAATTCACCCTCTGGATCTTTCCCCACAGAATCTGCTTTCTCTTTGATTTTTCTAGGCGCTACCACTGTTGCAATGTCTTTCACCTCTTCCATTAAAACATCAACATCTATTTTGAGTACACTTTTTAGGCAACTAAGCTCCTTTTGTGCATTCTTCTTTCTCTTTTCTGCTTGCATCTTCCTTTTCCACTTACTCTGTAAGCTTTTTGCCAGTTTTACGTGGAACTCGCAGCCCTCCGAGTCCATGGGGAGAACCACTTCTGCCGGCTGCTGCATTGCCACCAGGTGAATGACAGACCCTATCCCTTTTCAAAAATGTTTGCTTCTAGCTACCATCTCCCCCAATCTGCCCTCCCTTCTATCCTCCCCCCTCTTATTTCCAACTCCCCTATTATCCTGTAGGGTAAGATACCCAATTGAGTGTGTATGTTATTCCCTCCTTAAGCCAAATTCTATGAGAATCAGGTTGTCCCATTCCCTTTCACCTCCCTGCTCTTCCCCTGATTGTAACAGTTTTCTCTTGCCTCTTTTTTAATGAGATAATTTACCCTAATCTATCATTCCCCATCTTCTTCTCCCAATAAATTCCTCTCTCACCCCTTAATTTTACTTTTTAGATATCATCCCTTCATATTCAACTCATCCTGCGCCCTTTGTCTATGTATACATGAACATACAAATCCCCCATTCACATATATATTTATATACACATACATCCTCCTATTCATACATAGATATGTATGTATATGTATATATAGAGATATATAGATATGTATATTTACATATATATTCCCTTAAGCTATCCTCATACTGAAAAAAGTCTTATGAGTTCCAATTATCATTTTTCCATGTAGGAATGTAAATAGTTCAACTTTAATGAGTTCCTTATGATTTCTTTTTCCTGTCCACCTTCTCATGCTTCTTGTATTTGAAAGTCAAATTTTATGTTCAGCTCTGGTTTTTTCATCAAGAATGCTTGAAAGTCCTCTATTTCATTGAATGACCATATTTTTTCCCTATAGCATTATACTCAGTTTTGCTGGGTAGGCGATTCTTGGTTTTAATCCTAGCTCCTTTGACCTTTGGAATATCATATTCCAAGCCCTTCAATCCCTTAATGCAGAAGCTGCTAGGTCTTGTGTTATCCTGATTGTGTTTCCACAATACTCAAACTGTTTCTTCCTGAATGCTTACAGTATTTTCTCCTTGATCTGGGAACTCTGGAATTTGGCTATAATATTCCTAGGAATTTTCTTTTGGGGATCTTTTTCAAGAGGTGATCAGTGAATTCCTTCAATTGTTATTTTATCCTCTAGTTCTAAAATATCAAGGCAATTTTGCTTGATAATTTCTTGAAAGATGGTGTCTAGATTCTCTTTTTGGTCGTGGCTTTCATGTAGACCAAGAATTTTTAAATCATCTCTCCTGGATCTATTTTCCAGGTCAGTGGTTTTTCCAATGAGATATTTCACATTGCCTTCTATTTTTTCATATGTTTGGATCTGTTTTATAGTAACTTGATTTCTCTTAAAGTTATTAGCTTCCAATTGCTCCAATCTAATTTTGAAGGAGTTATTCTCTTCAGTGACTTTTTGAAATTCCTTTTCCATCTGGCAAATTCAGCTTTTAAAGGCATTTTTCTCCTCATTGATTTTTTTGGGCCTCTTTTGTGATTTGAGTTAGTTTATTTTTAAGGTGCTATTTCCTTCAGTGTATTTTTGCGTCTCCTTTAGCAGGCTGCTGACTCGCTTTTCATGATTTTCTTGCATCATTCTTATTTCTCTTCCCAATTTTTTCTCCACTTCTCTTATTTGATTTTCAAAATCTTGAGTTCCTCCATGGCCTGTAACCAATTCATATTTTTCTTGGAAGCTTTTGATACAGGAGTTCTGACTTTGCTGTCTTTCTCCCACTCCACGCCTTGACCCTTTTTGTCCCCAAAAAAGGATTCTATCATCTGTTTGTGCTTCCATTGCTTGCTCATATTGGCAGCACTTGACTTTTGAGCTCTTTGCAAAGGTAGAACTCTGCTTCCAGAATGGAGAGAGCTATGTCCCAAATTGCTGGGGTTTTTGCAGCTGCCAGAGCTATTAGATGGATGCCCTCTCTACAGCCCCAACACACTCTGGCTCACTGTTCACACACCCCAGGACCACCACCCAAGCTCACGATCCAGATCCAAGCAGGTCAAAGCAAAAGCAATTACCGTCTGAATGGTCTCTTGGTACCCCTACAATCTGCAGGCCAGGAGCTCCAGAAGCAGCCATGTGGCAGTGGCTGCAGCCAACCTCCTCCACTTCTTGCTCCGGGGGTAGCAGCCAGACCACGTTTGCCCTGTTTGAGCAAAGTTCCATACTGACCTTTTACTTTGTCTTTGGCATTTGTGGATTGAGAAGTCTGGAAACCACTATAGCTGCTGGTGATTTACTCTGGTGAAGTTTGCTCCAGTCACCACTTTTCAGGGCCACCCTGGGGCTAAAACTGCAGCTCAGTGGGGACTGCACTCTGCTCCCTGCACACTGTGATGGACCCTCCTTCCAGCCTGCTGGGCTTCCTTCAGCAGGAGATTTGTTTCTTTCTGTCACTTTGTGGGTTCTGCAGCTCTAAAGTTTGTTTAGAGTCGTTTTTTACATGTATTGGAGGAGGTGGAAGGCAGAACCATGAGAAAGTCCTGTTTCTACCATGGTATTGAATTTTAAAGAGAGAGGGAAGTAGTTTTCCATTTTTTCAGGTATAAGGATCTAACATGGCACCAAGTGTCTCTGATTTTATAATAGCTAATATTTATATAGTACCACAAGTTTTGTGAAGCACTTTATATTTGAACCTCAGAAGAACTAAATATTATTACCCTTCATTTTATAGATGAGTAAACAGAGGCTAAGAGAGGTGAAAAGATGTTCATAGTTATACAGGCAGTCATTCTCTGAGGCAGGATTTGAACTCAAGTCTTTCTGATTCTGGAGCAGTGAGATGGCACAGTGCATAGAGTGCCATGCCTGAATTTAGAAAGACTCATCTTCCTTACTTCAAATTTGGGCTCAGACGCTAGCTATGTAACCCCGGGCAAGTCATCTAAATCTATTTTCCTCATGTTCCTCATCTGCAAAATGAACTGGAGAAGAAAATTGCAAGCCACTCTAGTATCTTTGTCAAGATGACTCTAAATGGGGTCACAAAGAGTCAAGCATGACTCAAAATGACTGAACAACAACTTCCTAATTCCAAATCCCAGTACTTTATCCATTATGCCATAGTAGGGAATAATTTAAAACAGGCTAGTGCAAATAACTCAAAAAGGTGATTAGAAAACTATAAAAAAAATAATTCCTCACAAGTTATTTATACAGGTCAAAAAAGATCAAGAAAATGAAAAGGGAAAGGGCAAAGTGTGTGTGTGTGTGTGCGTGTGTGTGTATAAATATATATATGTGTGTGAGTATATAAAATGTATGTGTGTATACATACACAAGCATACATATGTACATATACATGCACACACATACGTGTGTGTGTGTATGTCTCACTACTGTCATTCTGCCAACAAGGAAAAGGGATCACCTCAAAATAACTTCTTACAGAGGACTTCAGAGGCAGAAATGAGCACTGTTAGCCTCATGAACAAGAAGAGACTAGCAGATTTATGGGGGGAAATGCACAGTGTAACAGTGTTTGTTGGTTTTGCTGATCTGCTTATTTTTCTCTCTTTTTAAAAAAATTCTTTGTTACAAGGGATGGCTTTCTGGATAGGAGAGGAGGATGAGATATCTGAAAATTGAAATGATATAAAACAACAGATAAGAATGAAAAAGATTTTTAAGCCTCATGAAATTATTGGTGCAAAAGGGTATTGGCAATGCTATATGACTAGTAAAGTGCCAAGTAGCACACTTCATCATTCCATCTTTGTTGATCTCACTCTGGATGCCCATGGCAGTTGTTTTCCTAATTCAGAATTCAAACATATATCCCATGTCTTTACAGACACCTTCAAATGTATGTTACAACATCTCTTTTCTTTATTTTCATTATCATAGTATTGTGGAGTTAGAACTGGAAGGGGCCTTAGAGATCACTAGATCATACCCCTCATTTAGAAAGAAGTTTGAAAAAATCAAAGTGCAGAGAATATTAAGAAGTTAGGTGGGTTCCTCAAGGTCACACAGGCAGTGGCTGAACCAGGATTTGAAAACAGATCCTCTGACTTCAAGTCCTTTCACTGCATCACGATGAAATTTCCTTTGAGATCCGTTTCAATTAGGCCACTCGGAATAAAATTACTGTAGGTATTATGGGGCTTACAAAGATTTCTGCTCTCAAGAAAGTTGTAATCTGACTGAGAAGGTGAGACTAATATGCACAAAACCAGTGAAGAGTGAAGACAGTACTGTGTATTATTCATGTTAAATTGTATTATCAGATTATGTGAGCTGTTAGCAATGCAGGGAAGAGACAGCTCACCATGGACTCAAAACCAGATGTTGTTTTTTTTATGTACCTTATCTCAGAATGATGTGTCAGTGAATTAGGCTCATTTTGCAGAACTATTTTCTTGAACTCTCACTTTAAGTTTTGGCATGGTGAATGACATTTAACTCATAGATGTTTACAAAGAAAAACAGCATATTTCACCAAGGATTTTTTCCCTGAAATATCTCTTTCTGTTGGGTCTATTTTGGCTCTGTCAGGCTTGAGGGCCATCACAACAGAAGAAACTATGTTTTCCTGTAATTCAATCCCCCAGAGGCATGACATCCAAAAATCACAATGCAGTGCTGGAAATAATGACTTACCAGTACTGACCTGTCATTCCCTCTGGAATATGACCTTATGAAGGTATAACTTCCAGAAAGAACTTGACAGCCATCTCTGAATGCTGGCAAAAGCTAAGCATCCTGGGAATTATTTTGATATGCAGTTCACACTCTCAGAAGCACCTTTCTTCATTAATTCTGCATCAGGACATGAATGAGACTATTTTCTCTTTGTCACGTGAGGACATGAGCAACACGGGACAGGATTATTCAGCAAGGATGGGGAAAGGAAGTTAAATTGGAGAAAAAGAGAGGATTCAAATAGATGATACAGGTCAGAATAGGCATAGAAGGTCAGATAAGATAGGGAAGAACATACAAGTATTGTTATTTTAAGAATGTCCAGTGTCCAGTAAGTTGGAAGGTCAGCAAGTTGGTTAATTGTGATGATAGAGTAGAATCTATTGATATTTCCCCTTTTTGATACTGCCTAGTGGATGTAAGGTTCCCAGGACAATTAGTGTTGATATTATGTCCAGGAGGACACTGAATGTTGGAGATGAATTCTGCTCATTTTAAATCAGGCAGAGGCAAAGGTTCTAGGATTGCCTCACATTCTGTTACAAGATTTAGAAGATAAATTACTTGCTTAATTCACATTTCTTCCATCTCAGTAAGAAAAAGGGATCCCTCCATAAGAATTACTATACCTGCTGAAAGCTGATAATAACAATTATTGGAAAGAAAATTGCTTAAACAAAACTTCAACAGAAAAAATATATAGTCACATTTGTCTGTCCAGGATGATCGTTCCCCAGACCATTTTCTCTTCTGTCTCAAAACTCTCTGCCTTTGTAGTATTATCTACTCCCATGAGTTAGACAATCACCTTGGTATAGGGTATTCCCAAATCTCTGCTTCTAGCCCTAAACTCTTTTCTGAACAATCTCATGTATTCTATTACCTAAGAGATATCTCTGCCAAGATATTTTGCCATTTCTTCAAGTTCAACATGCATAAAACTGAACTCATCTTCCTCCTTTAACATTTTACACCTACCATCTCCACTTCCTTGCTGGGGCTCCCTGGAGACACTGAAGAATTTGAAAACTTTATTTGGTACTGCTTTATTCACCACTAACCACTAGGTCCATTGAGGGTGAGCGTCAATGCTCTAAACTCAACTCTGATCATCCTTGCAGGAAATTGTAAAATAGCAAATACCACCCCCAAGCAAAAACTGATGCTCACTCATGTTTTCCTTCTTCTTGTCAACTTTTGTCTCAGCTTTTAACAATTCTACCTTTTAATATGAATCTTAAGATTAATTTTCTCTATAAACACACAGGGAGCCAAACAATATTCCCTGTTTGCTTGCTTCTCTTTGGCTTTAGATGTTCTTTGCCCTGAAGACCACTTATGAGGCTAATTCATTTTAAATATTAACAGCAACTTAAATTTTATAGGCATTTTAAAGTCTGAAAAATGCTTTCCTCAAAATCATCCAGTAAGCAATATGTAAGTATTACAAGCTTTAATATTCCCATTTTACATGTGAGAAAACTGAGTATTTGAAGAAAGATACAAAACCAGGTATCCTAATTTTAAGTCGGCTGAGAATTCCACATAATCTTCTAACGACTCAAATGAGAAACCACAATTCTTCCATGACGTTAATATTCTTTGACTCAAGATCAAATGGCATCACAGGTAGATTATTGTAGTTTTTAAAATGGGCCTTATTTCAAGGAGAAGTTTGGAAACATTAAAAGAACTATGCAATTTTCCAAAAAAAATCTAAACTACTAAATTTCCTCTGTACAACCTTTGGCCCCACTTGATATGTATTTGTAGTATCTCCCAAATGTGTACTGATGGATGAGCTCTTCAGATTATTCATTCAATATGTGGATTGTCGATCCAAGAAGCTGTAGTATGCGGAAGGGGCCATATCCCAGTAAAACCGTCTTGGCAGATGGGCTACACCAGGTTGAAGGTAACTGAGAGGCCTCAAATCCATCACCGAGTTAGGGAGGGTGTTTACCCCAAGCATGAGAAGACTTCCCCTGGTGGAAAAGGTCGATGAGAACAATTTTTTCCAACGGCCATGAATGTAACTGAGGCAAGTGCTGTGGGGTACTTAGAGATTACCCAAACACTGAAACTGCCAAGGGCATCCACTGCATCCCAGGCCATTGCCAGTAATTTTTACTTTTGTCCCACCATTGGACTTCTATGACTCAGGAAGAGAGATTGAGGCTGACAACTTTGTGTAACTTTGCCTCACTTAAATCTAATTCCTGCTGGATTCAAAATCACTCTCTGATGTCATTCATCCTTTTTAAAAAAGAAGGATGAATAGTAGTAGCAACAAAAACAACAACCTGCCATGTTCTGAACAATAGGTAATCTTCATCTACCTAGTTTTCCTGTAGGGATACTTAAGCTAAGCTCTTTTGAGTAATTATGGGTCTCATTTAGGAGAAGTTTCTTCCAGCTTTGGATAATTAATGTAAGCAACATTTTAGCCTCTAGAAGACTGTATCATCTGAAGGGAAGACCTTGTCAAATTGCAGTCTGCGTTGGATATTCTCTAAAATGTTCACAAAAACCTTTGGTGAGTATGCCTCTCTCCAGTTTATGTCTCACTTGACAGTAGTAATCAGAGGATTCTTTAAGTTATCTGTGCTGTCCATTGAAACTGCTCTCTCCAAAGTTAATAATGACCCCTTCATTGCAAAATCTAATGGCCTTTTCTCAATCCTCTTTCTCGTTGATCTCTCTGCAGTCTTGGACATTGTTGATCACCCTCTCCTCTTTAATACCTCCTTCTATCTAGGTTTTTCGGACACTGCTCTCTCCAGGTTCTCATCCTGCCTATCTGACTATTCTTTCTCTTCTCCTTTGCTGGAGTTTCTTTCAGATCATGCCTTCTAAGCATAGGTGTCCCTTCAGGTTTTGTTCAGGGTCCACTTCTCTTAACCCCTCTATAATACTGTACTTTGTGACCTCATTGGCTCCCATGGACTTAATAACCATCTATCCTGCTAATTCTCCATTCTACCTATTCTGTCTTGACCTTTCTGCTGATCCCTAGTCTTGCATCTCCAAGTGCCTTTCAGCCATCTTTAACTAGAAGTCCAGTAGATGTGTTAAATTCAAAATGTCCAAAATAGAACTCATTATCTTCCCCCTGAAACTCTCCTCTGTCCATCTCTGGTACTGTAGAGTACACCCCCACCCTCTCAGTCCTTCAGACTCATTACCTAGGCATCATCCTTTATTCCTCACTATCTCTGACCCCTCCTCCCCATATCCAATCTGCTGCCAAGTCCTGGTTATTTCATTTGCAATGCCTCTTGAATATGCCCCCTCTGGTACTGTGACCCTGTCCCCATCTAGCATAGACCCTCATCAACTCAAACCTCAACTATTATAATATCTTGCTTGGTGACTCTGCCTGCATCATCTCTCTCTGGTCTGATTCATCCTCCATTTAACCACTAACATGATTTTCTTGAAGTGCAAGTTACACATCTACCCCAATAGATGCCAGCGGTTCCTTATTACCTCCAGGTTCAAATACAAAATGCTGTGTTTGGCATTCGAATTCCTTCATAGCCTAACCAACCCTAACTTTACAGTCTTCTTATACCTTTCTCCCTGACAAATACTCTTCAATCCAGTGACACTGGCCTCTGGGCTGTTCCATACACAAGACACTCCATCTCTCAGCTCTGGGCACTTTCTTTGACTGGCATCCATGCCTGGAACACTCTCTTTCTTCTGCTCTATCTACTAACCTTCTTTACTTACATTAAGTTTCAATTAAAATCCCCTCTTTTATTGGAATCTTTCCCAAACTCCTCCTTCCCTCTCTTAATTATTTCCTATTTTTCCTGTATATAGCTTTCTTTGGTTATATTTTGTTTACATGCAGTCTTTCCTATTAGATTGTAAGCTCTCCTTGAGTGCAAGCACTGTCTTTTGCCACTTTTTGTATACCAGACACTTAGTACAGTGCCTGACAAAAAGTAGGTGCTTAAAAAATGTTTATTTATTGGTTCTTAGGTATTTTAAGACATTTTGTATGATTTTCACACATACATAGGAGATATTTCAGTGGGAGAGAGAATTCAAGGGATGTTTTGCTCTACCAAATCAATATTTTTAGTTTCAAAAAACAAAAAGCACAGTAAAACAGCACAGTAAAATTATATTTTCTCTACTTTTCATTCAGTTACATGATTTTCAATCTGTAATCTCTTGTACAGCATCAGTCAGCATGTTCTCTTCTATACGTTCATCAAAGATGCCTTTGATTATATATAGATTACCTTATCAATTTTTATATAGATAATAGTAGATACATGGGCTGGTACTTACTAGTATTCTCTTGGTCACCACCAAAAAGAACATCATCTACTTGGAAATAGTTTAGTTCAGATTTATTGCCTATTTTCATTTTCTTCAGTGTAGATAACACTTATGCATGTATCATATCTGGGACTGTTGTGTTAGATTCCATTCTGAAAAAAATTTATATATCTATTTTTTTCCTTCTCATCTCATCCTTAAATGCCCTAATTGATGACTATTTAGGGGGCCCATTTGCAAAGCTTTCTTCCTGCCTACTTGACCTGCCTCTCAATCTCACTGTTTTTAAGGCAACACTAATAATAATCTTCTACCATCCATATGTAAATAGTAGACATAATTAGTTGACTTACTAATTATTTGACTTTTCAAGCAATCTTATGATATTTTGCATATACATGAGCTTACTTGTTGAAGGAGAACCTTTAAAGTGGCATTCTGTCCCACAGTACAATTTTTTTTTTAACACAGGCACTACAAGGTGTAGTGGGAAAGAGGAAATGGATTTATTGTTCTTATTCTTAAAGGGTATAACTAGGAACAATGGATGAAAGTTGAAAAAAGTGGCAGATTTATCTTTGATGTAAGGAAAAACTTATTTAAAATTATAGTTATTCCAAGTAAAATAGGCTGTCTAGGGAGATGGTGAGTGATCACTGGAAATCTTCAAGCAAAAGCTTAATGGCCATTGATCATTGATAACATAAAAAGGATAGGTAAGGTAAGATGGCCTCTAAAATTTCTGACAACTTTTAGATTCAATAACATCTAAATGATAACTGCCTTTTGTTCACTGTACCTTGTTGTCAATTGCATGGAAATAAAGTTGCGGTCTGCTGTAGAATTTCATTTGAAAAAGTCTACCTGTCACCTCTCCATAAACTCCATCAAGGATTCTCTCAATGTGTTTGTATGTTAGGCTCACAGAGATTTTGATTACTAGAAGTCTTCCAGTGGACGGTTGGATACCTGTTAGTGATGTTATAGAGGGGATTCCTGTATTAGATGAAAGATGATAATGAATTATCTATAAAGGCCTTTTCAACTCAAGACTCTGATTCCCCTACTAATCAATAGAAACAGGTGTTGTTTTTTTTTAAAGTTGGGGAATATGTTTGATTTCTATGTAGTTTTATTGCTTTACTCTACAGAGTAAAATAAAAGCAAATAAACAATGTGGTAAAACTTCACCTAACTGGAACCTAGCTAATTAAGGGATAAAGTTGGTTCACTGGAAATAATATTGGACCATATCAGAAGACCTAGGTTCTCACCATTGTTCTAACACAATAGCCACATGGCTTGAAATAAATCATTTAACTTCTCTCTCAGTTTACACACACACACACACACACACACACACACACACACACACACACACTCTAAAGTGATACATGCCATTAAACTATAGGGTATATTTCTTATTAACATGCAGCTAGATTGACACTTCAAATCATAAATTCAACAAACAAAAACTTGAAAATGACTTACCATAACGAATGAGCTAGTATCCTTTTCACAACTTTTTGACATTCTCAGTGACTTACAGGCAGGAAAGATTCCAAACTACTTCATCTATCATTTTTGTGAAAACTAAGATAAGACATTTCTGTTGGATACAAGAGATAGTTTCACATGAATGAATTTGTACTTATTGGCTTTTTTTCCCATTAGGTTTTGGTGGATGCTCAACATGTCCTGGGGACTCTAATACACTCACAGAAGAAATTAATTCCTATCTTCCCAAAAGCAAGATTTACAATGGATTGGCAACCTGTGGTTTCCTGGAACTACACTTCATACAATGAAGATTCTCTTCCTCAGAAAGGATGAGAGGAGTTAAATCAACAAGTGTTTGTTGTATACCTGGTACTGTGTTGAGTATCTACTTCCTGTAGTCACGTTAAGACAAGTTCTCCAGACTTGGTTCTGACTCCCGTAATTTCTTTTGGGACCATTCTGATGTGGAAATTGGTGTTTACTGAAGCCACTATCTTTGCTAAAGTGAAGGTATATTTAAAAAAAAAAACTTTTTTGAAACCAAATAATGATTTTTAAATGTGAATTTTTCACTGATTATTTTAAAAAATATATATTTCAGACGGTAGAAATGGAACATCTCATTACCCCTAGATTGTTGATTGCACTGATTACTTTCCCTTTCAGAACCTATTGAATAATTATTTACCATATCCTGTATATGAGCAATCAGCTGTTTTTGGTACACTCTGCAACCTGGAATAGAACATCTTTATGAGAAACTTTCATAATTCATAAGGAAGGGTTTTACTTCTGCTTCACTTATAAAGTGAATGCTTTCATAATCTGGGACATTTTCCCCCTGTAGAGTCCACAGCCAAGGGGATAACAAATGGTGTTAAATCTTGCCATGACCTGAATGGGGGAAGAGGAACTCTGTATCCTCCAAACAACAGAGACACCAAAAGTCAGAGTTGTAAAGTAAGTCAATATCCATCTAACCTAAACCATACCTCAACAAGGATTCCCTCTATTGCACCCCAAGATCCATATCAATGGAAAAAAAACAGTGGAGTCAGAGTTTAGCCTAAAATGGGAAGACTTAAAGGGCAAGAAAGAGGACACTCTTACTATCCGCATCCAATTAGGATTCCCTGCTCGCCCAATTCTATGCAACTGTACAGTATGGATATTTGGTTCCATTGACCAAGGCATGGCATAAGAGAGACTAGCCAAAGCAAACATCTTTGGGGAATATTTAGTATCTCTATGCTCAACAGAGTTAGAGATACCAATCAACTCTTTAAATTGCCATAGATAACTAGATGGCTCAGTAGACAGAGAGCTTGGTCTGGAATCAAGAAGGTCTAAGTTCAAATGCATCAGATCCTTATGAGCTGGGTGATCCTAGGCAAGTCACTTACACTCTGTTTGCATCAGTTTCCTCAACTATAAAATGAGAATAAAAGCACCTCAAGGTTGTCATGAGGATCAAAAGAGAACATCTTAGCAAAATGCTTTTAGAACAGTGTCTGGCAATAGTATGCACTAGACTTGCGTATTCATTTCCCCATAACAAGGATGGCAACACTAGCCATTTCGAGAACACTTTGCCCATCATTATACTAGAAAAGCCCCTGAACCCACTCAGCTCATCCATAAGCCATCAAATGGGGGCACAGGTCTTCAGGTAATACAATGGATCAGGGCTTAATTGGATTCAGGGAGGAAGCCCAGTTTCTGGCTGTAGAGTTTTTTCTACCTTAATGAGAACAGTTTGGATTTTCTTTAGGCCTGGAAAGGGTGTGGCTTTCTGTTCCTCACACTGTCATACTCCTTTTGTTATACTAGAGTCATAAAAGCAATTACTGTTTGGTTAAAGTTGAAAACAGCAATTTTAAATAATTAAAAAAGAGAACCATTTTTTAATATAATTACTATCATTATTTTTTACTTGGGAGTAAACAGGGAGATAAGTGCCTTGTGAATCAATAAATGCTGCAGCCCACAGTCTCTGAGTTTTATTTATCTGAGAGCTGTTTATCTCACTGAATCCTCCCTGGGGTGGGATGGGGGGAGCGGGTATAATAATTATTGCTTAATTATAGCAAAAAGGAATGTTCTTATGCAGTTATAAAGCAGAGTGACTCAGAGATCTGCATTTGTAAAGAACCATTTTTGGGCAAAACAATTTCTTAAGAGATTGCAGGGTACTGCAGGGGCAGCAGACTCCTGGAATTTGCTTCAAAGTCTTCTCAGGACATCAAGTCTTTCATCAACTCTGACTCTTTAGTCAAATTTTCTCAATTCTCTATGGAACAAATTGTCCCCTTCTTGCTGGGTTAGATATATATTGTGTATGTGATACATATCTACATTGTGTGTGTGTGTGTGTGTGTGTGTGTGCGCGCGCGCAAGTGTGTGTATGTATCTTGGGGAAGATATATTTGTGTTTATCTTATCTATTAGGACTTAGCTGTCTGTCTCTCTCCATGAGACAGTTTGTATGGGTGTTAGCATTCCTCTGTGTCCAGGATTGGGGAAAAAGAGAATTTCCTCTTCTTTAGAGGATTTCTGAAGGAAGGCAGCCAGGGTTTTGTAAACTATTATACATGAGAAAGAGTGGGAGCAACAAGGAGTCACCTAGAGAAGAAATGAGCTGTGACACCTTTCTCAAATATTTTAGTTTTGGAATTGGAAGGTACCTCAAAGACTGTCTCGTTTAGCCCGTACCTGACCAAGAATCCCCTCTACAACAGCGCTTACAAGCAGTCATCTAGCCTCCATTTGAAGACTTCTAGTCATGGGGAATCTATTGTCTCCTGATAGAGGCCATTCTACCTCTAGATAGCTTCTAAATGACAAGGTTCTCTGTGAAACCTATCACAAGATCAAGCATAATTACCATCTGTTGGTTTGATTTGAAGACTTCTGTAATTGTTTGTCTCCTTACATTGAACCAAGTTTTCTACTTCCTACTGATTGCTCCTAGCTTTGCCTTCTGCTAACAGAGCAAGTCTACCATATTCTACATGACAACCCGTCAAAGATTTGAAGATAGCTATTCTATTCATACAGAGACTCAAATCTTCACTCCTCCACAGTAAACACCCCCCACTTTTTTCAATTCATCATTATAGGGAATGGCAGCCCATCTTCTCACCATGGGGTTTTTGTTTTTGTTTTTGTTTTTTCTCTTAATGGACTCCAGCCAGTCAATACCCTCTTGAAATTGTGATGCCTGGAACTGAAAATAATATTCCTCATTCCACCAGACCAGGCAAGAATTCAGCAATCCCAGCAGACTATCACCTCCTCTGCTCTTGGCACTGTGCTTTTTTATTAAGGCAGTTATATAGAGTATTGACTTTTTATGGGACTCATGTCACATTGATGACTTGAGTTTCTAGTCCACTAAAAACCTCCAGATCTTTTGTTTTTTCACACAAGCTATCTAGGCATTCTTCCAAATCCTATACTTATACAACTAATTTGTATAAGAATATACAACTGAAACATAAGAATTCACATTTATCCCTAGAAAGGTTTCATCTTAACAGGTCCTGACCATCAGACTAAACAGTGTTCTGGATCCTGACTCATCCAATTTGTAAATTAGTCTTGCCACATTTGAAAATTTGAAAGGAATAGCATCTGTGATGCTATCCAAGTCTTTAATTTTAAAATGTTGAGCAGCATTTTGATTTTATTCTCAGTGGAGCCATTGAGGAATAGTGGATAGTGCTGGATTTGGAGTAAGAGTATCTGTGTTCAAACCAGAGATCTGTCACTTTACCTGTGTGACCTAGGGTGAATCACTTCTCATATCTGAACTTCAGTTTTCTCATCTATAAAATGAAAGAATTGAACTCTACAGTCCTTAAGGACTCTTCCCAATTCTAAATCTGTGATCTTATGATTCTCAACTTCAGGGTACAGAAATACTTGCCTTTTAACAACTTTTATTTTGTTTTTGGCTAACCCAGTGTTTATCCTTGCAAAAACCTGGAAAATAAATGATGTTTCAAGACTTATACACTAGTTATCTAAATGGGCTGATGATTCTAGTTCAATCATATCATTATTGATATACAGCAACATGAAATGTGCACATCTAGGTGAGATTTGGAGCTTGTCTCCTTAAAAAAGAGAATAAACTTACTCTTTGGTGCTCCAGAGGATGGGACTAGTGCAATTTATAGGAAGAGCTTCCTAACAACTAGTTTTGAGCAGATTTTTCAGAAGGTTGTAGTGAACAGTAAATTTGACATATATGCCTTCTATGTCTTTTCCAAGTCATTAATGGTAATGTTGAACAGAGTCAAGTTGATATGGAGCTACTACTTCTTGGACTAGCTTATTTGACTAGTTCCTAAATCTACCTAATTATACTTTCATCTAGCCCAGTGTCTCCCTATCTTTTGCACAAGAAAGTAAGAAAGGTTTTTGTAAAAGCTTTACTACAGTCTAAGTATACTACATTTATTATACTATCCTGATCTACTAACCTTACTAGGTATAAGAACTGAATCTGCAACTTCACTATCATAGAAAAGTCACAGATAAGGGACTTCTCTACCAGTTCAGGTTGGCATCTTCTCTGCACCTTACGGTCTTAGAAAGTTATCCGTGACATGGATACATAAAATAACTAAGTGGTTCCAAGGCCAACCCTCTATCAAATGAAATAATGCACTTAGCACTGTGATTGACACATAGTAGGCACTTAACAAATTCTTATTCTTTTCACTTCACCTCCACCCACTGTATCATGGTGTCTTTTGCTGTGGAAAATGGTACAATCTCTTCTTCATGAAGCACATAGTAGGTGCTAAGCAAATATTTTCCCTACAGTCAAATAGAAGTTGAATAGTTTAGTTTCCTTACTATCATCCATTGTCACCTTAAGCAGCAGTCCTGCCCCTCTTCAAACCTCCTCTTGTCTCCAACATAGCTTTAAAAGCTTTTAAATTTTTATTATTTTATCTATTTATTTATGATAGCAGCTGTTTTTAGTACAACCAAACCTTGACTGTCTGAGGTCTTTAGCACTCAACAAGATCATGCATGCTGTATTTTTTAAATATTTTTTCCCAGTTGCTTGTGTTTGCTTCCATCTTCTATATATGTCTTTTAAAAAACTGAAATGATCAATGAGTTCCCTGTATAAACACACTAGGTCTGTTTAAGAAGCACCTCTCTTTTATCATCTTCAATCAACTGATCAATGATGCAATAATGAATGATTTACGATTGTACATTCAGAATCTCTTGAGAGCTTCTCATCCCTCCTGAACTGACTCCCCCTATAGAATATTGGACCAGAGAAGGCTTCATGTCTTTTCTCTGAACCCTTTCAAATCATCTCTCCCAAAAATGTCAGTCTATGCCAAGATATCACCTTTCCATAATATCATGAATTCAATGATGGAGCCATTCCTTACTCCTGAGGTTTATATAATTTCTACCTAAGCAACCATTTCCTCATCGTTAGTCAGGATCTTATCCAGGATAACAATTTTCCTTGTCACTTCCTCAACCTGTTGAATGATGAAATTGCCTTTAAGACAGTTTGTGAATTTACTGGCCACTCTCCTTTTTTGGGGACGACATCACTAGCACACATCTAGGCAGCCTATGTCTCTATTTTGTTTGGATGCTAGATTTGCATTCTACTTCCCAAACTTCTTATCTATGTTATTTTATTCTCTCTCCTGTTACCCTCTCCCCAAGTTTTAGCAAAGTGACAGGCACATAAAAAATGCTCAAAAATATGTTGAATAATATAGGATGTCTCCTCTTTTCACTTTGGCCTTCACAAATCTGATAACCTGATAAAGTGGTAGGACAAAGGGACTAATGAAGGACTTATTGATAGTCTTGGGATGTCATCACTTTGGAATAATGGAATTGTGATAACATTAACCAATTAATGAGAAAATATGACTAGTTTTGTGTTAAGGACACTTTACAATTTTCTAGATCAATAGTTACTTGGGATTAGAGTATATTAAAGGTTTACACTTTTCATATCTTAGGATTTTTTTTCAGCAATGGACAAAAGAAGACTCAGCAGGTTTATGCCAAAGAAACAATTTTGTGCAAGGGAAAGAAGTATTTAATGGGAACTAGAAAGCACATGAGGAACTTTCTAGCCTAGAATGAACATGAAAATTCCTATATAAATGTAAGATAACATTCTTAATAGTAATACTAAAGATAGAAGACACACAAATATTCTTGTAAGTAGAATGGAAATAGGTTATCAGTCTGTACCTATCCTTAACCTTGCGTGGCCTCTGACGCAGATACCACAGAAAAGCAGGAGTTTTCCCAATTCCTCCCATTTATCCCATGAGACAAGAGGAAGAGAACCATTGCTTCCCTTCAGGAGAGTAAAAATGCCTTTTAGTTCCATCTATTATTTCTCTTCTGGTCCAGTGACAAAGTAGTCTTTTTACCTACATCTCAGTAACTTCCCCTGTGTAAGGTTAATAGGATATAAGATCTTCCCCACCCATTAATAGGGCTCAGGTGGAGCCCATTAAGGGAAGCTTCTTTAGGGGTAGCTTGCTTGTGGAAAGGCTTTCATACCTTTTGTTAATTTCTAATTAGGCACTGAGTCAGAAGGGCTGTGATGCCCTCTGGCTCTAAAAAGGGTATATATACTATAAGGTTAGCATTTTGCTGGGCTCATTCACTGAAAGGGTATTTTCTTGATTTGACCAGACGAGACTCTGGGTAGCAGTTAAGGGGCCCCCGGCTTTGGAAAACCCAGATCTTGGTCCTTCTCTCTCTGGTAACTATGTATGTATTGTCTTAGTCAGACAGTTGGATCTGTTGATCTGTGCTAATTTCTCAGATACTTAGAAGCCCTGTCTGTTGGTCTTTATTTCTCTGCTTGTATTTTCTCCATTTTCTTTGTTTGAATTTTCTCTGAAGTGAAGGGTGCTGATTTTTCTCCTGAACTAATGAATGTAATTTTAAAAAAAAAGATTTTTGACCCCTTGAACAGCTATCTTTCCTAGTAAAGCAGATCTAAGAACCTGTGCTAGCAGCCATCCTGGGTAGGCCAGTGTGGTTGCTGCTATACCTGAAGACTGGAGACCACAACATAAGTTTTATATTCTAGGCTCTGAGTTCAACATCAGCCCAAGGATCAATGAAGATATCCCACTTTTTCAAAGAATAAGATAAAAAATCAAAGGGGTCCTAGCTCATTAGTAGAGAATTTCCCCCTCAGTTCAATCACTATATATATATATATATATATATATATATATATATATATATATATATATATATATAT
>CM053580.1:273254286-273272489 GCA_028627135.1 Pseudochirops cupreus | reverse complement strand
TTAAGAATTAGAATACAGCTAGAGATAACTAAAGAGGCAGGTCCCTAATACGGAGAAAGAAATTATCTATCATTTTTATTCCCCAGAATTGAGGCTATTATTATTTCCTGTGAAGATTGATAATAGAATGAGGCAAGAGTGAGAGAGCATCCAAGCATTACAGGTAATGTACTTGCAGGTGAGAACACAAATGGAATTGGAAAGGCAAGGGAGTAAACACTGATGATGAATGAAGTCGCTTATTGTGTTAGGGAAGATGTTGGACCTAAGGAATTCAGGACAGAGGAATTAAAGGAAAAGGTGGAAGAGATATTTTTCCATGTCTTTGTACATATGATTTCCCCTCCTCATATTTATCATCTATATTAGCCAATTTAGCACTTATTAATAGAATATCTGATATTGTTTGCAAATAACATGGGTATGTCATTTCTTCCCTTCTAGATTATGAACCTTTGAGGGCAGAGTTTTTGATTTAATCTTATTTGTATTCCTTCAGTCCTGAGACCAAAGTTAAAGTGGCTTTTCAAATAAATGTTAATTGATTCACTGATAGATTATTCATCCTTATCAAAGTTCTCAGTGAAGGAGAATACAAAGATATAGATAGAAGATGCTGAAAGAGGACTGGAAAAGTCCAAATAGTGGCCAAAGGGAGAGTTCTGTTCACCAGTATGACAGTATTTTTAAGTGTGTACAATTAACTTTCAGAATAAGCTGAAAAAAGTGTTTCTTGACAAAGGATTGTGGAAAGAAAGGTCCACAATTCATACTAGTGAATTTAGGAAAATCTTAAATATCCATGGGAGTGGGACCCTGAGCGAGCCCAGATTAATTAGCCCTAAAGTCAATCTCTGCTCAACTTCTGCTCTAAGTCACACAAACAGTAATCATCATAATGAGATCTGAACCCCGGACCTCGGACTGGAGAGTCAGTACCCTTTCTACCATACCACACTTGACATGAGACCAACACGTATTTGACCATTAGTCCCCTGTACAAATTCCCAAGAAGTTGTCATACCTCTTTGGCTCAAGAATATCTGGCGAAGTTTCTGGCTTATGTTCTCATTTTCTATTCCTAGGTTCTGGGTTCAATACTAGATTACAGACCTCTGGGATAGGCCAGTCCAGGACTATTTATTTCTCTAGGCTCTAGTATGAAAAAAATCATGACAATATGATTCCAACTTCAAACACTCACTAGCTTGTGTGATATTGAAAAGTAGTTTAACCTTTTTCTGACTTGGTTTCCTCATTTGTAAAATAAGGATAATAATAACTCCTCTCTTTCAGGTAGATAGATAGACAGACGGATGGATGAATAATATGTGCAAATCTTAAAGTGTTATATAAATGTAAGCTTTTATTACTATTGCTATAATTAATGCCATTTCTCTATATAGCCTAAGAAACTAAGGGCCTGAGGGTGGAGAATGAGCTTTACAAAGAACAGTTTATAGGTAAAAGGTTATATTTCATCTGACTGGCTTCTCTATAGGTATGTAGGTTATCTTCTTAATGAGTTCAGAAAAATCTTTGTCTCACTAGTTGGAGAGCTGTAATGAAGATGCTGAGCCTACAATATGCCCTTGTGCAATCAGTCCCCAACCTCATCAGAAGAGAGAACTCAGTAGCTTGGAAACAAACAAAAGGAGAGTAGGACTGGATGCACTTCTGTCACCTTAAAGACTAAGAAAACATTAGCATCTTAACCTTGTGGAGAGGAAAAAGTCTTTATTCTTCACTTCCTGGAATACGGGGGAGGTGAGTGGCACTTGCTTTTACTGAGTCAGAACTCTGTCCTTTTCTATAGATGGAGTAGGAGGTTATTATATGTTGTTACTTTAGGGAGACTGGGAAATTTCTGAAATTCCAACATAGAAAAAGTAGCAACATCTTCATGTAAATTGTGTATCAAATTCCCTTTGTTTCAGAAAAAAAAATCTGGCTGGAATGAGGGCAATGGGCAGCTGAAAAGGGGAATTAGGAATGTAGAAAGGGAAGTTCAAGGTCACTGATGAGAATATTAGCCCACTTCCCCAATTTTTACAGGAGTCATCCCTGGTTAAAAGGAGACAATTGAAATACCCCACACAATAAATAGCAATAAAGCACATATGTTGCTCAGTAGTAGGCCTCGATTTTAATTAGGTTCTTATCTAACATGGCAGAACATTCAGTATCTTATTATTTGCCATGAAAAATGTTTATATTATTAGTCTTGTGATCAGAAGGAGGCCTAATTTTGGAAGCATTTTTCTGAGACAAATAAAATTTCATTTTCTTCCTTGACCTATTTTAACATATTCTGCCCCACTTAACATTTTCCTTCCCATGCATTCTCCTGTGTGCATTTTATGCAAACAAGCTGCTGAGCATGAGAAAATAAACTACATTTGTCTTCCTGCCACCCACCCTAAAGGGAGCTATGAGAAAGCCAAGCACATTCATTGATCATGCTTCTAACCTTGAGATTGATTGGCCCGTATAAGCATACCTATCTCACAAATAAATTCATGAATAGAAGTGAAGATGGAAATGATGTTGAAATTATCCCTCCCCACCCCCACCCCCACCCCCAACTCCCGTTTCTAGCTACTTGGACTTTTTCACTTTGGTGCTCTAGTAAGGCCTGACTACTTTAGGGCAGCATAACATCTTAGGTCCCCTTGCCCTTCCTAGAACAGGAACTAGGAGTTTGGAAGCATGGGGTAAGTGGATGTTCCATTTGGGAGGCTGCCTTGAGATGCATCCTAGGGGGAAAAATTTTACCTTGGGACCCCATAAGGTTTCTGTGCTGCCAACAAATGAGTCCAGAGGGTGAGCTAAGGATGCACCCATTGATATGAAGAATCATGCCTTTGGACTTGTTGGTATCCTTTTAATTTCATGCTTTGGGAGAATGTCTTATTGGCTCTCCCTAGTCAGGGCTCTCTTTCATAAAAACTCATCCTGTCTTAGTTTCCTTCCCCTCAGGGCTTTTCTCTAAGTCAAGTGACTTCCCTCCCCCTTTTTGTCACGATCTGATCACCTGTCCCATGCATATAGGCAGCTTTTCCATGCTGGAAGAGGAGACAGGGGAGTGAGATTCTAAATGGTGTGTGGGATATTTCCTGATCCTATTTATCCACTCTGCTGAAAGAGTTAGTGTTCCCTTCACCTGTGGAGATTCAGTGGTGAAAATGGAATCTATATACAATAGGGAACTGGCAATCATTTATCCCCTCTCATCAGAAGAAAATGTGTTGAAAACATTATATCACGGAATTATGGACTTAGAGTTGGAAGAGACTTCAGATGTTCTCAAGAACAAACTTTAACTTTATTTAGGGGCAACTGGGTGGCACAATGGACAAAGTGATAGGCCTAGAATCAGGGAGACCTGTGTTCAAATCTAGCCTTAGATATTTACTAGCTGTGTGACTTCAGGTAAGTCATTTAACCACTGAATGTTCAGTTTCCTCAACTTTAAAATGGGTACACATAAATGGCCAAAGACCTCAAGACCACAGCTTTCCCACCCCAAGCCAAAGATATGAACAGGCAGCTTTCAGATGAAGAAATTAAAGCTATTAATAGTCATATGAAAAAATGCTATAAACCATCATTGATTAGGAAAATGCAAATTAAAACAATTCTGAGGTACCACCTCAGACCTATAGGATTGGCTAATATGACAGAAAAGGAAAATGATAAATGTTGGAGAGGATGTAGAAAAATTGAGACACTGGTATACTATTGACGTAATTGTGAACTGATCCAACCATTCTGGAAAGCAATTTGGAACTATCCCCAAAGGGCAAGCAAATTGTGCATACCCTTTGATCCATCAATACCACTACTAAGACAGTATCCCAAAGAGATCATAAAAATGGGAAAAGGACCTACATATACAAAAAATATTTATATCAGTTCTTTTTGTGGTGGCAAAAAACTAGAAATTGAGGAGATGTATTCACCAATTGGGAAATGGCTGAACAAATTGTGGTATATGAACATAATGGAATACTATTATGGTCTAAGAACTGACAAGCAGGCAGATTTCAGAAAAACCTGGAAAGACTTAATGTGAACTGATGCGGAGTGAAATAAGCAGAACCAGGAGAACATTGTACCCAATAATAATAATGTTATATAATGATCAACTATGAATAGCTTATCTCTTCTCAGCAATACAATGATCCAAGACAGTTCCAAAGGACTCATGATGGAAAATGCTACATGCATCTGGAGAAAGAACTGATATAGTTTAAATGCAGATCAAAGCATACTATTTTCACTTTATTTTTTTCCATGTTTTTTTTTCTCTCTTTGTAGCAGCAAGTACCAGTAACAAAAAGTGTGGGCCTCCCTGAAAAACAAACCTCTCCTAAGCAAGTTTCTCTTCATGGGCTCCAAGTGACGCCCATTAAGGGGCAGGAAAGATGTTCAATTCCCTTACCATTACACCCGTTTGGTCTATTTCTTCTTTCACAACATGACTAATATGGAAATACATTTTACATGATTGCACATATATAACCTATATCAAATTGCTTACCATTTTAGGGAGGGGAAAGAAGACAGGGAGGAGGGAGAAAAATTTGGAACTCAATTTTTTTTAAGTGAATGTTTAAAATTGTCTTTACATGTGATTGGAAAAAATAAAATACTATTTAAAAATGGTTATCATAATAGTATTTACGTTACAGGGTTGTTGTGGAGATCAAATGAGATATTTGTTAAGCACTTAGCACAATTCCTGGCATCTATTAGGTGATTAATAAATCCTTTCCCCCTTCTCCTTCCCCTGACCTTTATCTGAAGCATAAATATCCTCTGTGAAATTCCCCAGCAGGTTGACATTCAGCCTCTGCTTATAGTGAAGTAGACTTCACAGTTCATGAGGGTCATTCTACTTTTCGAAAGTTATAATTATAAGGAAGTTCCCTCCTTCTCCTTTATTAATTTGAAATCTACCTTTCTGTTACTTTCTCCTATGAGTTCTACTTATACCCTGTGGAATAATACAAAATAAAATAATGTCTTTTCCACATGACAGCCTTTCAGATATATGAGGGCAAGTAGCATATCCTTCCTAAGCCCTCTTCTTTAGACTAAACATATTTATTCCCTCTGCCTTTTTAAAATATCTTTTAAAAATTAACTTTCTGACTCCAAGATTAACTCTCTGTCTATCCTGCTTCTCTATCTTATCTTTAACACATATTGGCTGTGTGACCCTGGATAAGTTGCTTGACTTCTCTGTGCCTGCAGGCCACTCTCTAAGACTATCGGTTGGGGAAGAGAGGGGAGAAGGTGACTGTATTGGCAGAGGCCTCAATGGGGGCTCAGGACACTAATGACATCATAGGTCCAGTCCAAAAAGATGCTTTTAACTTCCATTTTTTTACAGTTTGTGTTTTTAAGTGTGTACTGAATTTAACAAGTTAAGAAATATCCTGTTTGGTGGCAGAGTTTTTTCTGAACTTTTTTTTGGCTTTCTTTTGTATGATTTAAAAAAATATATTAATCCTTTTTTTTTTCACATCTCTTTCAGCATTCACTAACCACAATTCCCCTCCCTCCTGCCAAAAGCCCTCCCTTGTAACCAATTGGTATATTCAAGCCAAAATTATTAACACATTGGCCATGTTTGGTAATATATATCTCATTCTTGACCACTTGGCCATTACATCCCTGCCAAGTGGCAGGAAATCCACATCATCAGCAACCTTTAGAAGTCATGATTGGATACTGTACTGATCAAAGCTATAAAGTATCTCAGACTTGTCTTCCTTTCAATTACTGTTTCAATTATGTAAATTTTCTCCTAATCCTGCCCATGTCACTTTAGATGAGTTTATATAAACCTTCCTATTTTTTCTAAATCCTTTATATATATATATATATATATATATATATATATATATGTATATATGTATATATGTATATATGTATATATATATATATATATATCACTTTGTATAGAAAAGTACTATCCCAATACATTAATGTAACGCATTTTATTCCATTACTTCCCCAGTTGCTGAGTGCCCACTGTTTCAAGTCTTCAATACACCAAAAAGTGTGGCTATAAACATTTTTGTACATAAGGGCCTTTTCTCTCTGTCTTAGCCTCCTTGCAATTAGTGGTATCACTGGGTTAAAGGCTACATACGACTTACTTTAGCTGTCTCTCACAGTTTTAACTTTCTTCACTGTCACTAACACATCAGTTTTCAAAGACTGCCAACCTTTAGCTTCGTTTTACTTCCTTCATACCAATTAGAAAGCCACTTGCAAAACTATTGTCTTTACAAAACATGACTCTATGAAACTGTTTTGTGAAAGAAGGACACTGTACTGAATTAGGGTTAATTAGTATGTAATAGCAAAGTAACTTTACAGTCATAGGAAAACCCAGTGAAGTTGATGCATAAAAAATGGTGTCATTTGGTGATAGGAAAAAGTGGGCATTCCAAGCGTGGAAAACGACCTGTAAAAAATCTGAGACGTGAGGAGGGAGAGAAAGAAGAGGAGGAAGAAGAGGAAGAGGAAGAACAAAGGAGGAAGAGGTAAAGTATTTCAAGCATTTGATTTCAAATATTTCAAGTTCTTCTTGCCATCTTAGGGCAAAAGAGGAGCAGCAGGTGAAGGTGAAGTGGTACATTTAATATCAACATAAGGAAAAGCTTGCTAACAATTAAAGCTGTCCAAAAGTAAAATAAGCTACTTGGTGAGCCACTTGGATCACCTTTCACCACAAGTGTTTAAGCGGAGGTTGCATGACCATTGCTTAAAGCTGTAGTCATGAGGACTCCTATGCAGGTACAAGTGGAACTGGATAACTGTTAATGCCCCTTCCAGCTCTGAGATCCTGGGACTATGGGAAGTAGGCATCTTCCAGGAAATCTGTCTAGAACCAAAGAGCTGTAAGGGTCCAAAGTCAAGATTTGTGTCAGGGACTAGATTTGAGCAAAATTAAGAAGATGATGTAGGTCAACCTTACTCTCATTGAATTTGGCTTAGGGAGGAAATGACATACACTCTAAAATGGGTATCTTGTCCTGCAGAAGAGTAGGGGGAAAGGGGATGATGGAGGGGAGGGCAGGTTCAGGGGGAGGGTTGTTAGAGGCACACACTTCTGTAAAGGAACAGGGACAAAATAGAGAGTAGAACAAGGGGAGGGTGAGATAGAAAGGAGGAAATTATCGTCAGTGTTACATTGTGGAGATGTTCTGCGTAACTACACATGTAGGGCCTGTATTGAATTGAATTGCATGTCTTTCCAGCGGGTGACAAAGGAGGAAGGGAAAGAATCTAGAATTTAAAGTTTTATATATATATATATATATATATATATATGTATATATATATATATGTATCAATGTGTATATATATATACATATATATATATCAAAATGTATATGTATAAATGTATATGTATAAATATATATGCATAAAATTTACATGCAACTGGGAAATAAGATATACAGGCACTGGGATAGGGAGATCCATCTTGCTGGACCAGAAAGTCAGAGGGATGATGGGGAAGGATATAGAAGAGAGCAGATTGGGGGAGGGGTTATACAGCGGAATTGCTGTTTTGGGTAGGTGGGTAGGGGAAAGACAGGGAAAAAATTTGTAACTCAAAATCTTATGGAAATCAATGATGTAAATTAAAAATAAACAAAAGTTAATTTTTTTTAAAAAGAAAAAGATGATGTTTGTTTTCATCAAAATAAGATCTCCCCTTTCCCTGTTCCTTTTCCCCTTCCATAGCATACTCAGCCTCTGTGTTAAAATAATATCTTGTTCTGTTTCCCCTGACCGTCCCACCCCTCCTTCTAGTTAGTATAGTAAGTTTATAAGTAGCCAGTATAAACAGAACAGGAAGTAGCAGGAAATATGATTACAAAAGGGAACCTAGAAGTCATGAACACACCATCCCAAAGATCAAAGGAGCATAATTTACAAATTATATCATATATTAACCAAAATGAATGTCCTGGTGGTATGTGCTGAATCAGTGGAAGGCATCTAAGCCCTGCTGTCAGGACCTTCTGGTCCTATGAAATGTAAATCTCAGACAAGTTCTAGGCTTCCATAGTAAGCCCAGCACAGCACCAAATGGTGCTGTTAATGTTGAGATAATGTGGACATTAGCCCAGAGGTGATCTTGAGATCTCCAAGGTATAATAGTGAAATGAATACAGGCTTTTCTTCCAGGTCCTACCAAACTAGAGAGCCTTTCAATTTGGCTCAATGATAGATTATAACCTTTTTTCTTCCAATGAGCAGCCTTTCTAAGTTTAAAAATGTTCATTAGCAGATTGGCTTTGGGATGATGAATTTCTCTGGCTTCAGCAACTCTCAAGGACTACCTATCAAGATAGGGAGAAGTTGTTGTCTGCTTAAGTTTAAGAAATGACTAGCCTGGTGAAATCACAGGTCCTTAAAAAAGTATATAGTTTATAAAGTGTTGCACATAAATCATCTCAGTTGCCCTAATAGCAACCATGTAACATAGGCAGAATAGATTAATTATGCCCAATTTACAGATGAGGAAATTGAGCCCTAGAGTCATTTAATGGCTTTCTTGAAGTCACATCAATAGTAACTGGCACAATTAGGACTCAAATCCAGCTTGTCTGACTTCAAATCCTGTATTCTTTCCACTGCAGCTTATTGCTTTCTAAGTATATTAGGATTCTAAGCTTTATATCTCACAGTGGAATCAGAGAAGGGCAGAGTAACCATCCCAGAGTCCCTGAAATCAAATCTCTTAGACAGCCACCTCTTCTACCTGCATATAAGGTCAGGTTCAACTATAAATTATTGTTGCTGTCACCCCCCTCCCCCCCCTACACATCCCTTTAAAAATTAAATTATGATGCTTATTTTTAAAGCAAGAAACACAGTGAACATGAAATAATGCTGGTTGCTCTTTTGGGTGCCCAGGAGGTTGAAAAAAGGCTTTGAGGGAATTGCTGCTCTCCAAGCCTGAGATCCTATGGCTTATTTGGAATGGCAATTGTTGTCTTGAATGAATAGAGTTGTTTTCCCTCTATTACAGGTAGAAAGAAAAAAATAAAAATGGAAGAATAGCCATATCAACCTGAGCTCAAGGGGATGGCTGAAACAGATCAAGATCTCTTGCCTGGAGAGAAACAAATATAAGGAAAAGAAATCTGAAACAGCTGTCACTTTTTAATGGCCAGTTAAGCAATTGGAACAGCAAATGTCCCTATGAATCAGCAATGAAGGATAGAAGGCAAAATATGAGTAGATTGCTTTTCAGAGCCTGCTAAGCCCTGCCTTAGCTGGCCTAGGTTTAAGCAAGACAGACAGCTGTCTAGGTAGACCACACTGCAAAGAGAGGGGTGGGAGGTAGTCAGAGGGAAATGCATCAAACAGTCTTCTTTATTATTACTTTTATAAGATACACCCGTTTTAAATTCCAGAAAAGTCAATCAAACAAGAATTAATTAAGCACCTAATAAATGCCTGATAATGTAACCAGAGCTGGGGATATAAAACAAACAAAAACAAATGAAACAGCCTTTGCCCCTCAAGGAATTTACATTCTCTCTATAATGCTCCTTCATTCTAAGTGTAAATGCAGAGCAAGAGAATTAAAAGTGACATATAATCAAGGAAAAGATCTAGCAAAAGGAAGAGCAGCAGGTAAGAGACCGCTAAGGACTAATAGCTTTCACGTCCTAGAGTTGTTACTTAGGACGAGGATTAAACCATCAAAAACCTTTATAACGTATAAATGTCCTGCTTCTGAAGTTGGATAACCTTAGCCCCTTGTATTATTCTGCTATAGCACTTGGTTATAAATCTTCAACTTTAAAAGTCTCTAAGAGTGTGCAGGGAAAGTGAGAAGAGGAATGAAAACTTTCAGTCTACTATGACAGGAGCTGGATGCTTGCTAATTATGAAACCCATGAAAACTAGTGGAATTAAATAGCAGTGAAGAAGCCAGTAAGGCACCAGTGAGCCAAGTTCTGGGGTCTGGCTCTAAAGAAGAACCTTGAGACAGGGGCCAGTGAGGAGAGAGAGTAAGTAAGATAGCTTCCTCCAACTTAGGCTCAAATCCCTGGTAGGACAGAGCTTCTGCTGCTACTCAATCTGTCCCAAGCTGATGCTAGTGGAAAGGTCACTGTGGATCAAAGGACACTGTGATAGTGTCAATACTGACACTGTAGCACAAAATATAACAGACTCTCCATATAGAAGACAGAAGCAAAACATTTATTCTGACACCAGAAAGCCAAATACCAACACTAGAAAGCCATTGAACCACCTGGTCAGCAACTTTCTGAAAAGTTCTAGACCTCCTGACTAAGGTTATCCTTCTGACACTGGAGTCAGAAGACCTGGGCTGAATCCCCAGCTCCAATCTATATTGGTGGTAGTATGACCCTAGGCAAGTCATTTAACTTATTTGAGCCTTGATTTTCTCCTCTGTAAAAATGTATATAATAAAATTGGGAATAGTCACCTCACAGAGATGACAGAATTATAGATCTAGAACTGGAAAGGACCTCAGAGGCCATCTAGTACAACTTGCTTCTTTTACAGATGGGAAAAAAGAGTCCCAGTGTGATAAAGTGATTTGCCCAAGGTTACACACATATTAAGTACCAAAAGTCAGATTTGAAGCCTGGTCCTATGAACTCAGCAGTCTCCTGAGTCAGTGAGTCTCAATGCCCCCTTAGAGTTGTTTTTGTTTTTTTTTTAAGTGCTGCATCAACTTTAAAATGCTATAAAAATGTGAACTGTTACTATTATTGTACATAGGTATAAAACAAAATCCTTAACAAATACACTAACCTTACAAAGCTGCTCATTAACCAGCTGAGGTAGCAGTGGGCATATATATTTTCAAGGAGCATTACACTGGTCAAATGTCACCAAAACAATTTCCAAGCAGCCTGCCCTCATTAGTTTCTGGAGATCTTGATTACAAATTTATAAGAGACAAGCCCCAGACAGGGAGAAAGATTGAGAGACGGCCATCCTGTTGGTCATTGGCATATCCCACCGGGAACATTAGAAACCTTGTCCATCAACCAAAATAAACAGCTCCAGTCATGAACAGAGCCAATGAATACCCAATAAATCAAAGCTGTCAAAAATCTTGGTAGCATTGCTGAAGACAGAAATCAATCCAAAACTCATTAGTTCCCCTGACAAGTGCTTAATCTCATATTGTTTAATATCGGCCAGGGCATCTCAGGTAGAATAGAACCCTGCAAGTTATCAGGAAGGTTTTCTATGAAGGAAACCTTTCAATGATTATAGCTTAATCTTGCCTTCAGCCCATCCCCATTTCCTTTTGTACTGAAACAGTTCATGGGTTTGAATCATTTGGTGCTGGACAGGACTAGCTCCATGGCTGATAGCTTTGCACTGCTGGCAGAATGAGTTTGCAGACAACAGTTTGAAAGGAGAGTTGGAGAAGTGAGTTGTATTATACAGTCAGCATATCACCTGCACCCACAGGCACCAACACAACAAGGCAGGAATAAGGTTAACTGTCTAGAAATAATACCCCTCTCCACATAGACTCCTTCAGTTGACCTTTTATAGAAGCTGCTCCCCTTCAAAATTCCCTTTGACATTTATTTTAATCAGATTTACCAATACTAAAATGTTCCTGTATTTGTGTGTGTGTGTGTGTGTGTGTGTGTGTGTGTGTGTGCCTGTGTCTGTCTGTGTGTATATAGTATAGAGTAAATTCAGTGATTTGCCCTAGGTCCCGTGCTGTCCTAGGACTGATTCAAAGCAAAGGTAACCTAGCCTCCTCCTACCTTCCTAGTTTTCTTACACCTTACTCCCCAACACATCCACTTCCATCCAGAGACAATTGGCTGATTCACAAACAAAAATACTCCATTTCTCAGCTCTAGTCATTTTTTTCTGACTGTCCGTCATACCTGGAGTGCTCTCCCTCCTCTACTCTGACCACTGACTTCCTTGGCTTCCTTTAAGTACCTACTAAAATCCCATCTCCTGCAGGAAGCCTTTCCCAACCCTTCCTTTTAATCATTTCCTATTTAGCCTCCATGTAACCTGCTTTATCTAGATACACTTGTATGTTTACATCTCCCCTGTTGAGGGCAGGGACCGTCGTTTGCCTCTTTTTGTATCCCCAGCACTTAGCACAATGCCTGGAACATAGTAGGTGCTTTGTAAATATTGATGGATGGATTGATTTTGTAGTTGGCAGTCTATGGCCTAGAATGGTGACTGTGCAAAGTCATACATTTGGCAGAGGCAAAAATAGAGCTCTGTTCCTGTAGGCTTCGTTTCCATATTGTAAACTCCTTACCTGAGTGTTCAGGTTCTTTCACAATCTAGCTCATTAATTCTCCATATTTTTCTCCTATTATTCCTCAGCACAAACTGTTATGTTCCAGCCAGTCTGAATTACTCACCTGGACCAAAAAATTGCATTCTCACTTGCATACCTTGATGTGTGCTATTCTGTAGGCCTAGAATGTCCTCTCCCCTGTTCACCACCTGTTCAAATATTTCCTATTCTTTGAGGCTCATCCTTAACTAAGTTATCTATTCATGTCAAGCTTTTTCTATCCAACTAGACTATAAACTCTTTAAAGGGAAGGATGGTGTCTTAAATGTTTTTGTATCCCTCATTAGCCTTGACACAGTGCCTTGCCAGATATTAGGTGATCAATAAAGATTTGTTAATTGGCACCGGGGGCAGTAAAGTCTAAATCCTCAAATAAGCTCCATTGGTACTGTGAGTCCAATAATGCCTCATTAAAGACTCAGAATTCAAAATGAGGAGCTGACAATTTTCACTATCCTCATGGACATAATGATACAGTTTCATCTTAGGTTATACCTCCATAAACAAATTAGTTTCATCAACTTGACTAGTTAATTCAGATAGGTTTCTTAAAGTTAATTTCATACTCTTCCATCTCTTCTACCGCCCCCTCCCTTTCAAAACATAATGCTGTGGATCAATTAATTCAGTCACACAACAGGATTATAATCAACCAGATGTTTGACTTGCTTGTGTTTAACACTTAAGTTAACATAGTCAGACTTATTTACCTGTAGAGACATAATTCTCAGATGACATGAATTTCTGAAAAGAGAGATGCCAAAGAATCTATCCAGTAGAATTCACATAGATTCAGTGCATTATTATTGGCAAAACAGCTGAAGGTAAACCTCTCCAGGTATCTGACAGTCAAGTGTTTGTAGAAAATCGAAGACTGATACCAATGAAGCATCATACCACTAAGTATGTAAATACCTTGTAAGAACCTAAGCACAGGTTTGTCTCTAATAGCTAACACAGTACCTTGTACATTAATAGATAACACCGCATAATGGATTTTAAAGAATATACCAATCTTCTATTTCAGGAGGTCTAGAACTTTTCAGAAAGTTGCTGGCCAGGTAGCTCAATGGCCTTCTGGTATTGGTATTTGGCTTTCTGATGTCTGAATAAATGTTTTGCTTCTGTCTTCTATATGGAGAGTCTGTTATATTTTGTGCTTCAGACTTAAGCCAGCATATTCATAGTTGCTGTTGGTGCTGTAAATATTGCCTTGGCAATATAGGGCTAGGCCTATCTTCCTAAATTCAAATCTGGCCTCAGACTTACTAATTGTGTCACCCTGGCCAAGTCACTTAATCTTGTTTGCCTCAGTTCCTCATCTGTAAAATGAACTGGAGAAGGCAATGGTAAACCACTCTATATCTCTGCAAAGAAAACCTCAAATGGGGTCATGAAGGGTCGAGTTGACTGAACAACAATAACAACAAAATCTTTCTAGTTTATGTCCTGGGGGAGAGGAGATATGAAAAAGTGGGAAAAGAAGTCAGTGTCAGGGGTGGCTAGGTAGCATAGTGAATAGAGCACTGGCTCTGGAGTCAGGAGGACCTGAGTTCAAATGCAGCCTCAGACACTTAACATAAAACTAGCCATGTGACCTCGGGCAAATCACTTAACCCCAATTGCCCTACCTTCCCCCTCTAAAAAAAAAAAGTCAGTGTCAGAGTAGTGAATTAAAGTACGCAATTAAAGACTTAATCAAGTCAACAAGATTTTTTTTTTCTGAAATACAAATAAGTTGAGAAAGTTAAGCCTCATTTACACCTTATCATGAATCGCTTTAATCACAATCAAATTATTTTCCTCTTACTACCCAACAGACTAGATGGCATCAACCTAAAGGAAATGAAAGTTTTATTAAGGAGCACAATATATGAGAAATAATTGTGGGTAGAGAGTGAAAGGGGGACACTTCATATATCCAGATTGAAGCATGAAAGTTCTGGTTATCTAGAGAGTAAGAGAAAGAGAACATTAGAGAAATTAAGAAAAAAAAAGTGGGAAGACACCAAAGAGACTTAGATTCATAGATTTTCTTAGCAGGATTTCCTAGCAGCTCAGCTGTAGAAGCTTATCTTCTACACAAGAACCCTTCCCTGGAAGGTAGCTATCAAAGCTATTAGAACACTTCCAGTGTATGGCTGGTTCTAGCATTGCCCTCTGAAACTAAACACAATATAACTAATTCCTCTTCCACCAGATGTCCCAGGTCTTCTCTAGGCACAATATGTCAAAAATTCCTTCAACTGGTCATATGTCAAAGATTCAAGATTCTTTGCCATTCTTGTTTCCCTCCTCTGAATGTTGTCCAGTATCAATCTTCCTCCCAAACTATGGGACCTTAACTGAACATCATTTCCCAGATATATTCTGACCAGAGCAGGGTATAGTGGGACTATTACATCTCTGACCCTGAAAGCTATGTCTCTCAATTCATCCCTTGAAATGTTTTCGAAAACCCTTCATCATCCTAGTGGTCTTCCTTTGAGTATGATGCAATTTGTAACCTCTTAAGAATATTGCGCCTAGGAGTGAGGAAAATGTTACTGGCAATAGCTCTCATTAAATCACAAAGCAGCTTGCCCAAGCATTTTTGTTCCTAAACGGATACTTGGTACCTGAGCCATGATAACATATTGCTGTCTTTTAAAAAGAAGTTTCATTTCCTTGGTCTTCACATGTTAACTTCAAATCATTCAATGGTAGACATGTAAACAAGCAAATGAACAACTTAAAACAAATGGCTAAGCCAGTTCAAATGGATTTTCCTTGATGCCATTTAACTTCATTATTCTGTTAACTATAACTTCCAATCACTGATAAGAATTAATTCTCCCATTTCTTGCCACAAAAATGAGGAGATAGAGTTGAAATAACGAGGCCCTTTGCTGATGGGCTTTTCTTTTTGGTGCCTTTCCTCTTCAAAGTACTTTTAAGCATTGGCTAATTATTTTACTTAATTAGGGATTGGTTTGTCCCTGAAGGAAACAACAGTAAATTAAAAGATGTATATCCTAAATAGATCAAAAGTTTCCGAGACCTGAAAACTGCACCACTTCTTTATTATGATCTCTACTGATATTTTATTCTTGGGCCTTCATTATAATTACTTGTTTAAGTGCCTTGAAGTAGCTATACCACACCAACACCTTTTTTCTTGCATTGATTACACGAAATTTCTAAAAAGTTGGTCAAGATCATTATGTACAGAGGAGAAGGATCTTAAAAGACCAGCTAATTCTCTCATCCTCTCTCTCCCCCAAGTCATAGCGCCCTTGATCCAGTTCAACAACTATTTACTAAACATCTTTTATGTTTAGAGCACTGGTCTAGGTGTTAGGTAAAACAATCTATCATCATTGAGCCACACAAAAAAGATGAGGAAACTAGACAGCTCAGAGACAATGTTACAGAAAGATCTAATAAGAACAACTAGAAATAAGCATTTAATTTCCATTGCAAAAGGGGGGGGGGAGGGAAAGGAGGAAATATGAAAGCCCTTTGAAAACTTGGAGAGTATCTGGAATTCATTTGTAAGGCCTGAATAGTTGAAACAGGGTCTCTATCCTCACGAATCTTACAGTCTAGTGGAGAGGGATACATGAAAAGATAAAACACAATTAATGTCATAACATAATATTATTGCCTTTGCTCATGATGCTCTCTTCCTGTTTCTAGAAAGCGATCCTTCTACCTCTTTGCCTACCCATATCTAACCCATTCTTTAAAATTCAACTTAAGTTCTATTTTTTTTCCAGAAAGTTTCCTTTACATCAGCTTCAATTAACATCTTTCTGTACCCAAGCCTGGTTCTAGTGGTTCTCTTCCTACCTGACATATTAGTCTTCTTTTCACCTCTATCAGTTTGTGATCCAGATCCCTAAGTGTAGCTGGATTGCAAGAGTGGATCTTGAGATCTCTCCATATCTCTCTTTACAGTATCATTCTCTTAAAAAAAAAAAAGAGTTGAACTGATGTTTTTGTTTTTACAAACATTTACAGATTACTCCCTCTTAGTCAAAGTTCTCTTGAAACAAAGTAAAAAACTTAAGTAAAACTAAGAATACAATAGTATCATCTGAAAATGCATGCAACATTTCAAATTTGCATTATCTCTCCTGGTGATCTCATCAGCTCCTATGGATTCAACTATCATTGCTATGAAGTTGACTTTACAATCTATAGCTCCAACCCACATATTTCCTTAGAAATCCAATCCCACATCTTTAACTGCAATTAACTGAGGTCTCTCAACATGCCCCTCAAAAAAATTTTAAAACATCTCAAATTTTAGAGTGGCAGAACCAACAAAGATCAGAATGAGAGATTCTTCCAGCCCAAGACAAATTAAGATGTCATTTGTGTTGTGGGGCCGGAGGCTGGCCTGGAGCCCACATAGATGAAACACCAGTGGTGGGACTAGATGGTGACAAAAAAAAAAAGCAACTGCAACAATGGTAACTCTCAAACCATATTTCGTTTTGACACAAATATGATTTTGATACCTAAACCAGGGAAAGCAAGAACAGATAAAGAATACCATAGACCAATTTCCTTAATGAATATTGATGCAAAAATTTTAAATGAAACACTAGTGAGGAGATTATAATAATATAGCACAAAGATCAGGAACTATGACCAGGTGGGATTTATACTAGGAATGCAACACTAATTCAATATTGACAAAATTTCAGAATAATTGACCATAACAATAACAAAACAAAAAATATACAATTATATCAAAAGATGCAGAAAAAGCCTTTGACAAAATACAAAATCCATTCCTATTGAAAACACTTAAAAGCATGAGAATAAATGAAGCCTTTCTTAAAATGGTAAGGACCATCTATCTAAAACCACGAACAAATATGTTCTGTAAAAGGAATAAACTTAAAGCCTTCCCAATAAGATTAGAGGTACAGCGAAGATGTTCATTACCACCACCATTATTCAACATTATACTAGAAATGCTAGCTATGACAAGAAGATAAGAAAAAATAATTGAAGGAATAAAAATAGACAATGAGGAAACAAAAGAGTCATGGTTTGCTTAGAGAATCCTAAAGAATTAACTAAAAAATCTAATTGAAACAATTAACAACTTCGGCAAAGTTGCAGGATATAAAATAAACCTACGTAAATCAACATTTCCACACAGTACTGACAATGTTCACCAAGATGAGATATAAAGAGAAAATTCATTGAAAATAACTTCTTAATTCTTCACTTTCTGCCATCAAGATGGTTTTGTCTGCATTTCTGATATTGTTGATATTTCTCCCAGCAACCTTAATTCCAGATTTTGATACATTCAGTTTGGCATTTATATAATGTACTCTACAAGTAAGTTAAATAAATAAAGCAATAATATATGACTTTGCCATACTCCCTTTCCAATCTTAAACCAATCAGTTGTTCTGTGTTTGGTTCTAACTGTTGTTGCTTGGCCTGCATACAGATTCCTCAGAAGACAAGTAAGATGATCTGATCCTCCCATGTCTTTGAGGACTTGTCACATTTTTTTGTGATCCACAATCAAAGTGTTTAGTGCAATAAATAAAGCAGAAGTAAAAGTTTTTATTTGCCTATTTTTCTTCCAAGATCCAGTTAATAATGGCAATTTGGTCTCTAATTCTGCATCCTACAGGCATGTTTATGTATGGATTAGTGTGCCTGTTTCTGTTTGATTTTGACACCCTTGACTTAGTGGAAGTAATTTCACGAGTTGTAGCTAAAAATTCCATCATCCTGAAGCTATGATCTGGTGATGATCTTCCTGCCAGCCTATTTGGACTGGTCAATCACCAGACCCATATTGAGCATTTCCAGCATG
>CM053580.1:273203380-273253786 GCA_028627135.1 Pseudochirops cupreus | reverse complement strand
TTTTTAAATTGTCTCTCTTGGATCTATTTTCCAGGTCAATGGTTTTTTCAAGGAGATATTTCACATTGCCTTCTATTTTTTCATTTGTTTGGATCTGTTTAATAGTATCTTGATTTCTCATAAAGTCATTTGCTTCCATTTGCTCCACTCTAATTCTGAAGGAATTATTCTCTTCAGAAAGCTTTTGAGATTCTTTTTCCATCTGGCAAATTCAGCTTTTTAAGGCATTCTTCTCCTCATTGGCTTTTTGGGCCTCTTTTGCCATTTGAGTTAGTCTATTTTTTAAGGTGTTATTTTCTTCAGTCAGGTTGTTCACTCTCTTTTCATGATTTTCTTGCATCCTTCTCGTTTCTCTTCAGAGTTTTTCCTCCACTTCTCTTATTTGGTTTTCAAAATCCTTCTTAAGCTCCTTTGTGGCCTGTAAACAGTTTATATTTTTCTTGGAAGCTTTTGCTACCAGAGTTCTAATTGTGTTGTCTTCCTCCCATTCCATGCTTTGATCCTTTTTGTCCCCCAAAAAAGGAATCTAAAGTTGGAATGCTGTGTTTGCTTTGCTTCCTTTGCCTGCTCATGTTGCCAGTCAATTAACTTGACTTTTGAGTTCTTTGCCACAGTAGAACTCTGCTTCCAGAGGACAGAGTTTTGTCCCAAATCACTGGGGGTTTCACAGCTGCTGGAGCTATTGGGAGGCTGCTGTCTCTACAGCCCCCACCAGCTTAGGCCCACTGGTCATACACCTCAGCACCACTGCCCAAGACAACGATCCTGATCCAGGCAGGTTAAGGCAAGAGCACTTAGCCTCTAAATGGCTGCTTGGCCCCCTGCAATCTGCAGGCTGGTAGCTCTGAAGCAGCCACGTGTAGGTAGCTGCAGGGCTGCTGCTTCCGCTGCTTCTGGCTCTGGGGGCAGAGGGCTGGACCTGCTCCTCTGTCCCCCACAAATTCAGCCAAGTTCCACTGACCTTTCACTTTGTCTTTGGCATTTATGGGTTGATAATTCTGGAAACCACCACAGCTGCTGCTGATCTACTCTCCCAAATGTTCCAGCTGGGCTGTTCGGGCCACCCTGAGGCTAAAACTGTGGGTTCACGTGGGGCTGGGCTCAGCTCCTAGCGTGTGGCAATGAACTCTTCTGGGTTCACCTGCCAGGCTGCCTTCAGCAGGAGATTTGTTTCTCTGTCACTTTGTGGGTTCTGGAGCTCTAAAATTTGTTTAGAGTCATATTTTATAGGTACTTGATGTGGTTATGGGGGGATCCATGGAGTTTTCCTGCTTCTATGCTGCCATCTTGACTCTGCCCCCTCAATTATACCTCTTTACAAAATCATTGTAATGTTCACTAAAGTCATTTTGGTTATCTATTTCTACAAGTCTTGCATCACTTGAGGAAGTGGATAGAGGAAAAAGAGAAATCTCAACCCTTGCAGTAATTTGTACATTGAATATACAAAATGGGTGAAGTTTGTGTTGGTCAAATAAAACACAAAAGAGAGCTTTTTCTAGCAGATATGTATCATAAAATTGTAGTGTTTATCTGGGGTGAGGGCTTTGATCCAATCTGCTTTTCTTTTTCTTCTTGCCTCCTAGTTTCATTTGTATGTCAGTCAAGGAGAATCTGGCAATAAATAAGAAAAGTCCCAGTCCACACAACTTCTGGGAATAGATCCTGAAATGGGTTTTGAGAGATTCAGATGCATAATTAGGAATTTAATAACTTTTAAAATATGTTTTTTAAAAATCCAAACTGAGAGTTTTGGGGACCCAGTATCTAAAGTCTGAATTAGGAGAAAATAGGTCAAAAGAAAGATGTAATCTCATTCTGAGAAATTCTTCTGTCTTTTACCGTCCCCCTAATTGAGCATGATGGTTCATGTGCCTAAGCCTTGGACTTGAAGAATTCACTCACTTTATTGCAGGAAAGGCTTTCTAGTCAATACACCATAGTAGATGTTAACACAGAACAGCATATAATCCCAAGAGGCTAAATAGCTAAGGCCCTACAGGTGGTGGTAGATAATAATCTGGTGACCAGTGCCAGCCAGAGCTCTACTAAGAACCATGACCAAGTAACTCAGTGATCACTACATTTAGAAAACATTTCCCTGTATTGTCAAGTAATTAACTGTCTCTGAACCAGTTGATATGATAATCTATCTGCAGGACGGGGTATTAGATGACTTTGAAATTAGCACCTCAGCTAAAGACTATAACTGATTCCCAGTGCAGGAAAATGCACTAGCTAAGAGTTGTAGTCTTTGGCTGCAGGTAAAAGGATTGCTAATCCTAAAGATGAGAAAAAAAATGTTTGCCTGGTAGGGAGCAGCAAAGATACCACATCTACTGAGGAACATGCCCAGTGGAGAATAACACATGACGTCAACACACAATGTGGACAGCTCTGCTGCATCAGGCATAACTTGTCCCTTTACCACTGTGTCTTGGTCACATGTCTTTCATGCATGCCTACTCTTTCCATTATCTGTGTATTTGTAGGAAAGTTAGCTCAAGATTTATGACTTAGGCAGAGGCAATTTATTTAGATTAGTAAACTATTTCATTAAATGCCTTTGCTTTGAACTAAATATGTCCTCTAGTTGACTGGTATTTGTTGCTGTTTATTGAAAAGGACCAATGACATCAAGAGGGTGATGTTTTGACTTGCCAGTGAATTGGATTTAAGTAAGGAAGGACTGTACAAAGTCATCAGTCTCACTCTCTCCTCAAAGCCACCTGGTAAGACATAAGGCAAGACAACTGGAGATGGCCTCTGATGCAGTGGGGAAACTTCAGCCTTTTTAAACTAAGGTCTCAGGTCTTTGGTCTCAGTTTGTCTGAGGCAACACCCATTCAGTGATTTGGTCATTTGAGGATAGGTAAGAAATTAGGTAAAAGAAGACCTACTTTGCTTATTAAAAAAAAATCAGTCTGGGAGGGGAAGACCCTCAGGGTTTCTGGCTGGAACAGAAACAATTGCTATTTGTACTCATTCTGAGCCATCAAAACCCAAACAATGACTCAGTGAGACTTGGGATGGGTCCTGTTATTGGCCTATCTGAGAGCCACAATGATTTGGGTTTAAGGCATAGTTAAGTAGCTCCATTTGAATCTCAATGGGCTTTATCAAAGCCTGGTTTTCTGGAGCTCTGTTTCAAGAAATCATACATCAAATTACATGGGACTAACAAGTTAATTGTACTAGTGTTGGGGGTGAGAGGGATTGATAGAATAAATAAGTAGGGAAAAGAAAAAAAAATCTAGCCCCTAATATAAACACACATTGGGGTTTATAAACTATGGCTTATAGAGGATTCTGAACTACAAAGTACTTAGAACTAGAAATAGTTTTATGAGGATTCATGGATGAGACAGAGTTGGTGCTGTATCTAAAAATATTTTTCATTCCTTTACAAACATTAGACAAATCAGTCCTAGAATTGATAATAATAGAAATTAGAGGAGGGAAACAGGAGGGGAGTGGGAGATGCCTGAGGATTTGCTGCCATTTGGATGTTGTTCTACTCAGTGAAACCAAGAAACTAAGACCCTAATTACTAGAGCATTCAGGTGGAATTTATTTGATAAGAAAAAAAGCAACACTGTAATTTTGCTGACAGCCAGTCTGTAAGTTGCTGTAACAGTCTGTTAAGGAAAAAAAGGGAATCAATCTGCTATTTTCATACAGGGAAAGGGAGATGATTTTGCCCTACTGTTACCAGTATTTTGTTTTCTTCTATTCGAGGAGAAATAATTACTTCCTGGTAAGTTTATTTGTATAAGCAATGTCTGAGAAGGAAGCTTCTACTCCTGTGGTTAGGGGAAATTCAGACATTATAAAAACAAGAGCTAGAAAAGATGGTGAATTTTCATCAGATATCCAAGTAACTGGCTAATTTTCGTTTTTGCTTTCATTCAGATCACCTTTGGAATTGAGCAGCTGTGACTGAGGAACTGAACAAACACTAATGCTTACAAAAGGAATAATTAGCACACATTAAATGGACTGGTCTATAGACTAAAGTGCAACATGTTGAAAGGAATACTGAATTAGGGGTCAGAAGACCTGGGTTTGAGTTATGACTCTTTACCTTGCCATAAGAGTTCAGGCAAGTCAAATCTCTCCATTTGTAAAATGAAGATCATTTTATTGCCTTGTCTGACTTAGAACTCTTCTAAGTAGTAAATGAAATTAGAGATATGAAAATGCTTAGAAAGTAAAGAGCTCTTTTAAAATGTATCATTGTCATAATTAAAACATGGAAGGAAATAATTTCTTACATCGTCAGACTCAGAAATACAAATATCACTGTATAAAAAATATCGAGAGAGGCTGAGTCCCTGCTTCAAAATTTGAGAGGGAGACATATAAACATGCTTATGGAAATTTAAACTCATTATCATTTATTGAAAGGCACTAATGATTCTAATGAAGGCAGGAGAGCTTCATTCAAATAAACACATAATTATAGTTAACAAAGCTGACAGGACCCTAATTAATGAATGTGTTCATGCTGTTCATATTTGGGCTGATAGAGATACTGCTATTAATGACCAGTCTGGGTCATTCAATAGCATGTTCCTTAGCGTGGATCATTTCTTCAGCCTTGACTTATGACCTCCATTCAGATGACTTCAAATAAATATATGTATATGCACAATCATGTGTGTGTGTGTTTGTGCATGCATGCACACGCAACCTAGGTGGCTCAGCAAGTCACTTAACCCAGTTTGCCTGAGTCTCCTCACATGTAAAATGAGCTGGTGAGGGAAATGGCAAACCACTCTAGTATCTTTGTCAAGAAAACCCCAAATAGAGTCACAAGAGTTGAACACGACTGAAACAACTGAACAAAATAAATGCACAACATACATATATATGTGTGAGTATATATGTGCATATATATATATATATACATACACACACATTATATATATAAATATATATATGGATGGATAGATATATATCCATATCCATGTACATTTTAAAAATGAATTGGTGGTTCCATAAATCTGGTTATTCCCTCTGATAATGCATTCATGCTAATTAATCTGATGAAACTCTTATCCACATCCCCCTGCCCACCCTTCCCCCCCCCCCAATCTGCCACAGTCCAAACATTCCCTGGCCTAAAAGGCCTCCTCACTTTCACTTGACATTGCATGAATACCAAAAGAACATTCAGGTTTTCTATCAATCATCCCTAACTTCCTACACACAGAGCCCATCCTCATTTCATTCCATTATACGTTTCTCTGATGGTATCCTTTATACTTTTCTGCAATTTCTCATTTGTTAAATATTGTATACTACTCACACCCACATGTGTTTCTGTATGCCTCTTTGTGTTTATACAGTTGTAAACACACATACACACACATATACATACATCCCTAATTTATTCCCTGACCTACAGGGCTGAATTTTTAACTGCCTGTTAAATATCTTCACTTAGTTGTCCTACTGTATGGGTTAGAAAACTACTTGCCCAATTAAAGGAAAAATCAGAGGAACACTTGCGGGGAACAGAAATATTTTATTACCAATTCCCGGGAATGGGGAGTCCCTCTCCAATGCAGGTCAGGAGAAGGAGGCCACCCAACTCTTGGGGGGTTGAGGTTTTATACCCTGAGTGTCATAAAGATACATTCTTTCATCATCCCTGACTTTTATTGGATGAGACCGGGGGTACAAGCTTAGCGTGGGAAGAGGACAAAGAGATGAGAGTGACTTCCAGGACTGCCCTCAACTCCCATTGGAAGAGGGGCGGGGTCTCATTTAGAGGAGAATTCAAACAAAGAAGTCTCAACCTGCCCTGTCCTGCTGTCCCTCACCTCGGCTTGAGCAAAGGATCAGGCACTCATTCTGATACAGAGGCAGTGGTACTGATACAGATACATAGTGAGGTAAAGAAAAATAGACTTAATCCTACTGAGGGAAAACCTATCTTTGGGGAGTCTTCATCCAGGGGTCTCCCCATTCACTATCAACACCTCAAATTCAGCATTTCCAAAACTAAACTCATCATCTTCCTCTCAAAATCTTCTTTTCTCCCCAAATTCCCTCACTCTGTTGACACCACTGTACTGTCAACAAATCAGGGTTAAGTCCTCAATGTAATCTTTGATTATTCCCTCTCAGGTATAATGATGAAAATCATTGATACTTATTATCCATGGGACACCTCAGGGTTAATGAAGTTATTACCTGAAGTTGGACTTGGCCTTTAAAGAGATGGCTGGAAGACACAGAATAATGAGATCTGTTGGATAAAAGAAAGAAATGCAAAAAGACAGGAGGACTGCACATAGGGTATTAACTCAGGTGACTGAGATCTGGAGTGACAAAGCCCACAAATTAGCACAATCCCCCACAGACAAGCTCTCTGCTCCAGAAAGAGTTTGAACAGAGTAATGGTAAAAGAGTGTCTGTGATGTTCTTTGACCATATGAAAGTTTCTAGTTAAGGAGAAGAGTCTTGAGTCAAACAGGAGTTAAGGCCAAAAAACATCAAGAAACAGCTGCCATGTAGAATAGCAAACCTAAACCTATTCTTTTGCTGATATTGTGAATTGTGCAAACTGCAGAAATGGAAGAGAAAGGTGTCAGCTCTCTAACAATTCTGAGTTTTTCCCACATACTTCCTTTTCTTTTTTTTTTTTAAAGGATAATCAGGGGAGTAATGAAAGTCTGGAGGTAGTTATATAGGTTTCTGGTAAGGTGTATCTCACTTGAAAACGTAAAGTGACTTTCCAGTGATCACAATCATGTGTGTGTGTGTGTGTGTGTGTAGGTGCGGGAAGAGGGCTCACTTTTGGGTAATTCTATACAGGTAGGAGAACTACAGGTATCCCTTTGGCAGTTGTAAGTCCACTGCAAGAAAGCTATGGAAAGTTGCTTGAAAAGTTTATGGTCCAGACCAAGAATGAATTTTTGTACTTTCTGTTGGGTAAAATAAAACTTCTATTATATCTTATATCATATTTACCTGAGTACAAGCATGGTAAAGGATGGCTTTTAATCTTTTCTGTAGAGACCTAGATATGAGTCAAATCTTTGAGGGATGTCCTTGAGGCAGGAGGGTACACAGAATGAATATTCTGATGTCCTCATAGGAAAACCTTAGTGGAAAAAAAAAAACAAAAGTTAGTCAAAAAACTTTTTTGAAAAATGCCCAAGATTATAGTCATTCCATATAAACCCAGAATTCTGCCTGTGGATTACAGATGATACACAGGTGGGATCATGTTGCTCCCCGGATGAAGAGGCAGAGAAATTCTACAAGTTCCAAGCCAAATCAACATTTATTTTGATCTTTGGTAACTACAATGCAAAGATAATCAGAGTTAAATGTAACCTGCCCAAGGCAGGGTTAAAATCATAACTAAGGTCTGAGAAATGAAAGCAGCAAAAGTCTTAGACACTCTTAGAAGCCTCATGCCTATACATTCATGAAATTGTTCTTCCCCACCAAAACAGAGGAGAGAAGTAATAGATATTGTGATCACCAAAGAATATAACCACCACCCTCAAAAAAAGAAATTTACTATAATTTAGCAGATAGGAATTGATTGGAGACTGATCTGGAAATCACCTAAAAACCAGCTGTTTATGAGCAACTAGACCATCAACTCAATATAGCAAAGGTTGAAATAAAAGTAAAAAAGAAGAAAAGATAAGGATCAGAAGACACTGCCAAAACTTGCAATAATGCCAACTTGACTTATTCAGCCATTTATATTCTCCTGTACCCTCCTCAAATGGGAAATTTCAAAAAGCAAAGAATATCACTGATACTCACCATTTCCTCTAGTAGTTTGTACAAAGTAAAACAGTTATCATAATGAAGGAACAAAAAGAGCTTAACCACCTGGAACCAAGGAGCAAATAATTTATCTCCTTCCCAAGCAGAGATCCATGGCAACTAATGTCAACACAGCATCAGACCGAGAACTTCTTTTTGTCACACCTCAGAGAAGAACAGCCAAAGATAAGGAACATTATTGCCTCTTGAAGTGTCACAAAACCATGGAAGGGAAGACAAGTGTGCAGAAAGTTTGGCACGAGATCCAACTGAAATACATTATCTTGAGCACATTCACAGATGACATTGGAGGGAGGACAACATCCCTTTTCTGACAATTGCTGGAACTAATTTTTGGACATTTCCAAAACAATCTGTTTTTATCATTAATGACAATGGAGCCACAATACTTAACCCCTAATGCCTCAGTCTCTAAAGTGTCATGCAAAATGTTGAAATAACCCTGTAGTTAATGAGGTTAGGAGGATTAGCTAGACCAGGTATGTACTAATGAATGTTGCTCTGTGGGTGATAAAATCTTGAAAGCCTTGGAGAATAATTCTTCAAAAGAATGGGAAAAATAATGAATGACATTATTACCCCCAAAAAGGGGATCAAGAGGACATCAACAGCTATCATTTCATGTCTATATTTCTCATCTTCATAAAATATTCATGAGAATGATTTATATGTGCATCAAGGCTATCCTTGATGAAAATATGAGCAGAGACAGACAAGCCCCTACAGTTGGAATACAAGATCTCACTATATTTAATGTTTATCAATTACCAAAAAAAAAAAAAAGTATTTTACTCTGTAGAAGAAAAAATTCAGCCTTAATATCTATTCCTCAATAGACTTTTTCCTATAAGTGCTAAGATTAATTCACTAACCCTTTCCCTTCTCCTCTTTTAAATATTACTCTAGAGGAAAAATCATTTACTCTTTATTAATATAAATCTGCTGAGATTTCTATGAAAATGTAAACTCACAGGATTTTGAGTTAGAACATGCCTTAGAGATCATCTAGTCCAACCTTTTCAATTCAGGAGATTAGGAAACCAAAGCCTGGACAGGAAAAGAATTTACACAAAGTCAAAGAAGTATTAAGTGTGTCTCGGATTTGAACTCAGGTTTTCAGACTCACAATGTCATGCCCTTTCTAATTTCACAAGGAATGGAGGAAGAGGGATTTGCATTTTCAGCCTTATTTCTCATTATGGGAAGGTTTTAAGCAATAAGTGAAAAATTTTGTGGGAATGGGGAGCAAATGAAATCACACCCTGTAGATAATGACTTATTAATGGACTTTGAACATAGCCTGAATCAGAAGAGAGGACTCAAAGATCCATATATTTTCATTCATTAAACAATATCCACTGTAGAAGATAAATCCCTTAACTGTTGTCATGCCTGTATAGCCCATAAGAAAGCAGGTATCTTAATCTGAGACTTTATATAGCACTTAACTTAAATTCCATTTTACCACTAATGGTAATAAAGTGGTCAGCTCATACATGACTAATCAATGGCTGTGCCTGTAATTCAGAATTGTCACATTTATGAACTGTATAATTATGTGTTTGTTCTTATTAGGTCTTAAAATTTTTAGAGTTTGGTGGGTAATTATCGCACTCACTTGTGGAAAGGCATTACATTGAGCAGTGGAAATGTAAATCAGTTCAAATTTTTCTCCAACTAAAAGTCTAGCACAAAATGGAGATGTGACTGACTATCCAGCTGAGGAGAAAAGGAAATATCCGGGTCTAGGGAGAGTTAAAGGTTAGAGCTAAGTGTGGATTTTGATATACTTGTGGCTATCATCACTTTTATGAGGTGACAGTTACTCATTTCAAAAAGATCTGTTGGTTCCTGGCAAAGTCAACTATGGCATATGGAAGCAAAATGTAGTACAGTAGACAACATACTGGTGCTTTAGTGAGAAGATGTGAGTTCAGAGCCTACCTGTAATCCTTGCTTTCATTCATTCATTTAATATTAAGCACCTACTACGTGCCAGACAAAGTGTTAAGTGCTATTACACTTATAAATAAAAAGTAATCATATGGTAACAGTACCCTATTAATGAGAGCTAGCATCTTAAAAATCTTTTCTTCAACTCTAAAATGAGGGAATTAGTTTCTCAGGTTTTCACCAGATCTAGATCATGATCTTAAACTATATCTAAAGAATGTCAAAATAGCTGCTAAGAAGTGAAAAAAAAAATTAAAGCCAAACCAGTGACTAGTATCACACAGAATAAAATACACACTTGTTTGATGAAACTGAGCATTAAAAAAAAGAACTAGAGGAATTTTGTGTGTAGATAAATATCCTATAATATGGATATCTGAGTTGTCTTTACATAAAAACAATCAACAAACTTTTTAAAAATTAATAACCAAGTCTTTATTGATGTTTGGGTGGTATGGGAGACATAAGAGAAAAAGATGATATGGACTGGATTCTTGAAGAATTTGTGCAGACTTTTACTTATGTTCCCTCTGCCTCAAATACCTTTTCTTTATTAGGCCACTACTTATTAAAAGTCTTCCTGAAACTAGCCAAGTTACTTTTAAAAGTGCAAAGGGCCAAGTAGGCATCCCTAGGGTATTCTACTAGAGACTTTTTTTCCTAATTAATAGTAACATATTACTAACTACTCTTTAGTCATTCATTCAGTCTCCATACTGTCATCTAACTGGCACCTAATGCTCCCTTGGGGCTGCATTTGAAAAGGATGGTGTCCAAAATTTGAGGAGGGGTGATCTCACTTTACCCTGGTCAGACAACTGCTATATTTCTGATTTCAATTCTGTGTATCATGCCTAATGAAGGGCATGGATAAAGCGGAGAGAGTGCAAAGTAAGACAACCAGGCTAGTGAAGTACTTCAAATGCGTGCCAGATGAGTAAGAGTTGAAAAAAAGGGGGGATTTATAGCCCAGAGGAAAAAAAAAGACAAAGTAAAATATGAAAGCTATCTTTAATGTTTGGAGAACTTTTCCATTATTCCCCATAGACCAGAAGGACAGAGTTGGGGACAGCAATGAAAAGTTTCAGGAAGTCAGATTTGGGATTCATTTCTTGATAATTAGAACTATCCAGGAGTCAGTGGGCTCCCCAACACTAGAGGTCTACAAGCAAAAGCCTGATGCCAATTTGGGGGAAGATATTTAGAAGACATTCTTGTCCAGGAATGCTTTAGATTGGAGGCTTCTGAAAGTCTTCACCAATCCTAAGATTTTGACTCTGGACTAATCATTTTCTATTTCTAATTCAGAGGACACCTCCTCAAAGTATTTTCTGTACATCCTGGTTAGGAGCAATTCCTCCCTTCTCTGAAATCACAGAATGTTTTGTTTGTATCATGGATTTAAAACATAACATACTTATGTGATCATAAGTTGAAAGAAACCTTAGGCATATGTCATCTAGTCCAACACCCTTGTTTTACTGAGAAGGAAACCAAAGCCCAGAGAACAATAACTTCCTCAGGGTCATATAGACATTAAATGGTATATCAAGGAAAATTCCAGAACAGGTCATTCTGGTCTTATCTCCTACTAGGCCATTTGACACATGAAAAAACTAAAGCCCCTGAAGGTAAAATTGCTTGGTCAAGGTTATATAGAAGGAGAACTGGAAACAGAAACCATTTTACCATATTCCTGGACCAGTGTTATTTACATTGCACTATTTCCTACCTTGTAGTTCTATGGATGGCTTATCTCCCCTTTTAAACTAGAAGCTTCTTGAAGGCAGAGACCCAGTCCTTGTATTTCTCTTGGAATCTAGCACAGTGTTATTTACATAGTCAGTACTCAAAATATTTTTTTTATAATTGAACTAAATTATCATGAAATAATTTTCTTGAGGCAAGTACTCTGCTGTATTCACTTTCCCCAGCCACCAGATCTTTGGATGAATGAATGAACGGATGGATGAATGAATGAAGACTTCCAATTAGCTCCAGTTCCCTTGCCTCTACACCAGTGGTTCTCAACCGTCCTAATGCCATGACCCTTTTATACAGTTCCTCATGTTGTGGTGACCCCTAACCATAAAATTATTTTTGTTGCTACTTCATAACTGTAATTTTGCTACTGTTATGAATCGTGATGTAAATATCTGATATGCAGGATGTATTTTCATTGTTACAAATTGAACATAACTCACAGGTTGAGAACCGCTGCTCTACACCCTTCTAGACTTCTCTCTCTTTCATGAATTAGAGTTGAAGCTCCTTGTGTTCTGCTTCTATATTATACTTAAAAAACATTCCATTCACATTCGCTCAGGTCGTCCTCTACAGCTATAATATCGCCCCTTCTCATCTCTCTGCCTTTTTGCTGTGCCAAACTTCCATAATACCCTCAGCTAAATGTATTTTCTCTCTCCTCAAATTTTTCTTCTCTACTTCACCTATATCTTTTCTTTGTTCCAGTCACTTTCTATGTAATATTATATGAGTTCAATTGCCTCATTTAAAGATGAGAAAATGGAGGTCAGACTTATTATGTGATTTCCCCTAGAGTACCACAGGTAGTAAGTTGCAGAACCAGGATTTGAATTTAGCAATTCTGACTGTGTAGGTATCACATCTTCTCCAGTAAGCTCTTTGAGGGGAAGTACTTTGTTCCTTTAACTCTATATCCTCAAAGAAACAAAAGGTGACTTAGCAGAACAGATAGAGTAGTCTTAGAGGCAGAAAAAATTCAGTTCAAAACCAGCCTCTAATCCTTCACAGGCAAGTCATTTAACCTCTACATGCCTAGGGCTACTAAGTCTGAGGTGTGTTTTGGAAGAAGTTCGTGTGCCAAAAAATTTGTACAAAAAGGGAATGACAACTCCTTGGCATATTTCTATTTTCCTCAAAGTCTTGCTCAGTGTAATGCCCATACTAGGTGCTTTAAAATATTTGTTGTATTAAATAAAGTCATGAAATATTAGAACTAGAAGGGACTTTAAAGATACGTCACTGATTATCTTTATATGTGTCATAAGAAATGCTAACTGTGCATTAAGGTACTCCAGGCCTGTCGCTTTATTAGGAGTTATTATGGCTAAGTGCAATCCACAGCCCTTCAATTGCTTTAATCAAACCTCCAAAAGCTCTGCTTCTAAGATAAGGTAGTGGTAATAGCCAGATTTAAATGATAACACCATAATCAGTCATATGATATCCTAGGCACAATTACCCTAATCCTAAGTGGTTGGATTCCCATCCCTTGGTGATCTAGCTTCTGAGATAAATTCCTATATTCTTTAGATAGCTTTAAAAGTCTTTACCCAAGCAATGAATTTTGCTGATTTTTTGGTCTCAGTCAATGACCAACTGTCCATAGTAAATATTTCACTACAATTTTTCCCTCTATCCAGAAAACTTTGGGATTACCTTCATAAGATCATATATTTAGAAAGGTCCTTAGAGGCCAACTAATTCAACATCTCTCATTTACAGATGAGGAAGCTGAGGTCCATTTGTGTTTTGTGATTTCCCCCAAGTCACAAAAGTAGTAAGTTGCAGAACCAGAATTTGAATCCAAAAAACTTAGACTCTATATCACTGACTCTTCCACAATGCTGCCACTGATGACTATATACCTCTCATTCCTTTATACTTCCTTCATAGTGATAAGCCAAAGGACTTCATAGATGGGTACAAAGGACACAAATTCATCTTGATATCAGTCTGTTAGAAGACAGTTGTTAAGAACGTAGGTATTTCACATATTCCCAAGAAAAATTTAAATGTTTTTGTGTTATCTAGAGTTTAGATTATTTGTATAGTTTATTTGTACAGATTATTTGAGGCAGGTAGGTGACATAGAAGATAGAGTATGGAACTTAAAGACAGGAAAACCTGAGTCTGAATCCTGATTCAAACACTAACTGTGTGACCCTGGGGAAGTCACTTAACCTCTCAGCTCCAATTTCCTTGTCTGTATTGTTGTTGTTTTGTGATTTCATTTGTTTTCAATTCTTTCTGACCCCATTTAATTTTCTTGGCAGAGATACTGGAGTGGTTTGCCATTTCCTTTTCCGGCTCACTTTACAGATATGGAAACTGAGGCAAACAGGGTTCAGTGACTTGCACAGGGTGACACAGCTAGTTGGTGTGTCTTAACTTAACTTAGAGGCCACATTTGAACTTTGGTCTTCATGACTCCAGGCCTGGGCTCTATCCACTATACCACCTAGCTGCCCTAAAGTAGGGATAGTAATAACATCTACCTGTCAGGGTTGTTGTGAGACTAAAATGAGATAACATATGTAAGGTTCTAGTTATTGTTGTTATTATTATTATTATTGTGCCATTATGTTCATTTAGATAATGAAGACTTCATAATAGGTAGGTAGGTAGGTAGAAGATACCACAGAGATCATTGACCTAAATAGAAATCATCTCTACAACCTCCCTGACAACTGGCTATCCAAGCTATGCCCAAATATCTGTGGTGTTGGAGAATTTATTACCTACCTTGTGGCAACCCATTCTACTCTGGGATAGCTCTAAGCATTAGGACCATTTCCTTACATAAAACCAAAATCTACCTTTTTTAAATTTCCAGGCAGATCTTAGGTCTACCTTCTGATATCAGGCTCAACCAATCTCTTCCTTTTCTAAATGAAAGTCCTTCAAATACTCGAATATTGCCATCTTACACCAGACCCACCCCCAGTCCCCAACTCTGATCAGGAAGTCTCCTCTCTAAGGCTAAATATCCTTAGTTCTTTAAGTGAAGGTAAGCTCCTGCACAGCATGGTTTTGAGATCTTTCAGCATCCTGGTTGTTCTCCTTTGGATATGCTATATCTTTTCAGAATCCTTCCTAAAATAAAGTGGCCAAAATTAAATATAATACTTCAAATGCAGTCTGTCTAAAGCAGCGTATGGCATAATCTTAATACCCTTCAGTCAGGTCATTATTTTTCTATTAATTCAACCTGAGGTAGCATTGACACTTTTGGCTGCAACATGGTACTCTGGCTCAATGATTTTGAAATTCATTACTATCCCTTTGTCTTTCCTACATCAACTTTTGTCTATCCATATTTCCTTTAACCTGCACTTTTGTGATTGAATTTTAAACCCAAATGCAAGGATTTACATTTATCTCTATTGATCCAAAATATACAGAGACAGATTATGAAAAGTTTTAAATGCCAAACAGACAAGATTCCCTTTATCCTAGAGGCAAAAAGGAATTTTTTGAATTTCTTGAACAGGACAGTTCGGCTAGATCTGTACTTTTGGAACATCGCGGAGACCAGTTAGGAGGGGAGTACAGCAGTCTATAAGAGTGGTAATGATCCTCAGAGGCAGAATTATGAGTAGAGAGAAAGGACAAATGGAATGAACAAAGGGTGCTGCAGAGTGAGAATCTGCAGGTTAAGAGCTGATGAATATTTGATTGCACTGGTTTAGATTTAGCAAATCATTCAAGATTGTCAAAGTCTTTTTTAGATCCTAGTTCCATTTTCCAGCATCCTGCCTCTCTTAACTTCATATAATCCACATAGTAGACAAGCACACTATTTACTTCATTGAGTCAGTACTAAATCACTGTGCAAAGACCACTGACTCTGGAATCAGAAGACAGAGGTTCAACTCTCACCTCTGACACTTACTAGTGGTCTAATCCTGGGCAAGTCCTTTCAGCTCTCTAGGGCTCAGTTTCTTCATTTGAAAAATGAGTCAGATGGATCAGATGGCCACTGAGGATGCCTCGCAGCTCTAGAGCAATGCTCTTATGTAACTCCAGGGTTAATATTACACATTTGTGGGATAGAACTAAGGTAATAAATAGTATCATTGTCCCTCTTTTTAGATATTACTATCTTTGAATTACTGGATCTTGCCCCTCCTAGCCTTTTTTTCTGTAGAATTCTCTATATATTGGATTTAGATTAGTGATTGGTTGTACAAGTGTCATTTCCTCCTTTCCTCTTCATTTTTAACTCATCTTAATTAGATCTTAAAATCGACAGGCAAATATTTTCATTCTTTCCCAGCTTTTGTTAGTAGAAAGATGTTATGACTTCTATATCTCAAACCCTGGTCCAAAAATCCAAATATCATTCTCTGATCTTGGGTTTAACCACCCCTTCTCTTCCTGTATTTTCCTTTCTTTTCTGAAGTCCCTTTCTTCAATTGGCAGGAGCGATGAAAATATCACCAGTGACCCTAGGGATTTAGTTTCCTGCTCAGGACTCTATAGTACCAAAATTCAATTCAAGAACTAGTTATTGCTTCTGGCAATGGGGAATATAGGTGGAGTATAAGATATAGTCCCTGCCATCTGAAAGCTCAGTGTTTCATTGAGGAGATAACACACAAAACAGATAAGAATATGAAGCCATAAATTAGGTACCAAAATGAGAGGTAAAATATCTGACAAAAGATACAGAAGCAAGAACAAGCACAGTATTGGCAGGGAATCAGAAGGAGATGGCCTGAAGAATTTTTTAAAACTTAATTTCTTTTAATTAAAATATGATATGATTAGATGAGCAGTTTGACTAGAGGCCCCATTTAGCCAGTTCCAGGCATGCACTTCGCATCTGGCCTTCCTGAAATATCTGCAAAAGGCAGAGGTTTGTAGTCATTTCATACCCCATTTCTTAGCTACTTCTAATAGGTATCACATTGACTGGTGATAGGGGAAGATATCATTGCCACTCCTATGTTTGTCACAGAGAAAAACAAACCTTTAAATTTCTGGACAACCTTGTTAACAAAATGAAGCACTCTAGGAATGGGGAGAACTCAAAATGGTCAGAGGTTACTTACAGATGGTTAATGAAATTAAGAATGACGTGATGGTGCTGGTCTTTTTTTCCTCCTCTTGACAGAGTTGGAGCTGTTTACTTTGGAGAGTATTTCTTTGTCTTTTTTTTTTAATTTAAATTTCTTTTAAACTTAACTACAAAATAAGAAAAAAATACTAAAATTTAAATACAAAATAAGAAAAGAAAAAAAAAGATATTGCCATGTGCACAGTAGAACATAAGGGAAGATTCAGAATATAAAGCAAATAATTTCTATTTCAAGAAAACCTATATAATAAATACTACACAGTGTGTTCAGAGCTTTCATCTTTTCTTTGCTTCCTTGCAGAGCTGTACATCTTTATTTTTGTTTCTAAGTTTTCTTTTGTTCTCTTCTGTGCACTTTTTTACTTCATTCTTTTTCCCCCTTTCTCCATAAGAAGGCTAAAATTAAGCACAAATATTATATATAAAATATGCGAATATCATATATACATACACACATACACAAAAACTAATATACATATACTTATATACACAGGTATCTATGTAACACCATTCCATGCTTGTTTGTCCTCTGTTTCTCTGAAGGTAGATAACATCTTCCTTCATAATCTTTGTCATTCTTTAGGAGCATTTATATATCTTCTTTTTTTCTTTTGTTTTGAGTAGATTTTATCTGGGAGCAGCTGGATGATGCAGTGGATAGAGTGCTGGGCCTGAAGTCAAAAAAATCAGAATGTGAATCTGGCCTAAGACACTTACTAACTATGTGACCCTGGGCAAGTCACTTAACCCTGTTTGCCTCAGGTTCATCATCTGTAAAATGAGCTGGAGAAGGAAATGGCAAATCACTTCAGTATCTTTGCCAAAAAAACCCCAAATGAGTCATGAAGAGTCAGACATGACTGAAATGACTGAAAAACAACAAGCTATTACATTATTAAATTATCTATTAAGTGGAAGCAAAAGTCCAAACTCTTATTTTCAAAACTAGAATTCCATTTATTGCAAATAATTCAATATAAAGGATTCATTAAAGGACTAACCTTCTATTCTATAATGCAGTTATTTATTTTCACTATTGCAGTATATGGTTTTCCCATTGGCATAGCAATTACTTCTAATTCAAAGAAAAAGAGAAGAGAAAGTCATTTAGCTTTATTTGGACCACAACCTTCTCCTGTGCCCTTTAGTATGGTCAGCAATGGCCTCTAAAACCAAGGAGAGGGAACAGCCTTGTTTGAGCATGTTCCTATCAGAGTGGCTCTCCTCTTCAACCATAGTGAAGACCCCTCAGAGCTTTTAAAGCTGAAGTCTGCCTTTGGCATTGGCTTTTATAAAGCCCATCACTGAGGCCTAAAATTGTAAGAGAAGGGTCCACAGTTCAAGATTTAAAAAAAAAGCCAAGAGATTTAGGGTGAGCATACCTGGTTTCAAAAACTGTTTGGTAAATGATTGTTTGCAAGGCAGATCCTAGCTGCCAACCATGTGAAACAAAAACTCTAGATCAGGGATTCCTAACCTGAGTCCATGAACTTTTAAAAATATTTTAATATTTTGAAAAACATTTCGATATAATTAGTTTCCTTTGTTATCTCATTCATTTATCTTATTCATTAAAAATTATTCTGACAAGGGGTTTATAGGCTTCACCAGACTGCCAAAGGGATCCATCATATAAAATATGGTTAAGAATTCCTTCTCTAGGGATGGCTAGGTGGCACAGTAAATAGAGCACCCACTCTGGAGTCCAGAGGACCTGAGTTCAAATCTGGCCTCAGACATTTAACACTTGCTAGTTGTGTGATCTTGGGCAAGTCACTTAACCCCAATTGCCCTGCCTTCCCCCCTCCAAAAAGCAAAAAAACAAAACAAAAACTGCTTCTCTAGGTAATAGAAAGAAAAATTAAGTGCAACCAATAAGCCTATCGAAAAGATAAAATTTGTGGTTAAGTAGCCTGACCAGATCCATTTTATTATTTTGTCCCTTGTGCAGCTCATAATCTTCAGGTGTCATATAATGGGCAGAAACTGTTTTACTTCCCTCTGATCTTCAGTGAAATCATTCTCAAAAATTAGGCTTTTGCCCTTTGATTCTATCCTAGCTAAACCAACTCTCTGCTTGTTCATTTTGTGGCTACTGTTCAGCCTGCAGAGCAAGGACAATTAGATACTCTCAGGCTTGCTGTAAATCAAGTCACTGAGCCCCTAAATAATGTGGAAAGGGACAGCAGCTCATGGTAAGTACAAGATTTAGGGTGGGCAAAACTGATTTCAAAACTGCTGAATGCACATATGTATGTGTATATATGAAGAGCTAGTCCTGCTTGACTTAGAAACAGAGTAAGTGTGAAGTGTGATATATTTTAAAGTACTCAGGTGGCCAAGGCCTGCTGGCATTCCATAAGAGAGAGAATCACTTGGGTTTAAAAGTGTGCTTTAAAAAGTTTTATGAGGACAACTATATGGGAATTATTAGTCATTCAAATTCAACTTTGACAAATATTAAGGAGCATATTATATACACAGTTCTGTTAGCTATTAAGTTATATTAAAATTTTACAATAAGAAATTGTCCTTACCTTTATGGAGATTCCTATAGAATAAAATATAGAACAAAATAACAACAGAATTATATTTCTTAAGATAGACAAAAAACAATCAGATCATCTATAAGAAAGTTACAAACAAGGTTCAAGGAAGGGAGAATCATTCCAAAAGGGAGAATTGGAGGAAGAGGTGGTGTTTAAAGGGACAGAGGAGTCTAGACCAGGGCAGCATGTATAAAAAAAAGCATAAAGGAAAGAAAATGAAGGGCTTCTACAGAGGATGCAGAATAGTCTAATCAGCAATAAGAATAGTGGAGAAAATTGGGTCAGATACAGGTGAGAATCAGGGATGGCACCAACTAGTGGAGATACTTGAATGTCAAGCTAAAAAGCTATTCTTTTGACACTTTCCTGAGATCATAGAGCTAGAAGGGATGTAAGAGATTATCTACTCCAATTCCCTCAATTTCCAAATCTTTGGAACTGAAAGAATAGGAGTTTTAATGGAGGGAAGAGAGGAGGGACCAAGAAAGCAATTATGGAGCATGAGACATTGCCAGGCACACTCAGCTTGAGTGGAGTGCATGTCAGAAAGAAGATAGTGGGTGCCTGGAAAGTAGTGGAGAGGATTTACCAGGAAACAGGAAATAAGCTTAGGAAGGGCCATAGGAGGTCAAAAAAGAGAAACTTTTACCAATTCCTTTTGTTTGGAAACTGTTGGAACTCAATGGAGATTTAAAGCAAACTGCTGTTTCTTTCCCCCCTTCCGGGACAAGGTCTGTCAGGCAGCTTACATGCCTGCAAAATAAATAAAAAGGTTTATGAGGGGGAGGCAAAGCAATATACCCGAGAAGGCTGCCAAGCACTCACCTTTCCACATCACTCATACCAACTGCCTGCTGTGGATAGAGATTTAAAAGATTGCAGATTTGGCATTGTTGACCTCAGCTATCTCCATTAACCCCCTGTTACTGAGTTATGGTCCAGGGACATTCTCTTGCACAGGACTTTGGGGAGAGGAGGGTAATGGCATAGCAGTTTAAGGACACATTCTATATATCAGGGTCATAGTTCTTAACATGGTTTGACAGGTTGTTACTTTGCTGATTATTAAAGGGACTCCTTCAATACGAGCATATCTCAGGACTAGAGGTCAGGAGCCCTAGTTTCTACCACTGATTTGCTGGGTGAGGTTGAGTAATTCACTTAACTTGACTTTCATCAGTTTCCTAATCTGTAAAATGCTAATGGTAATAGGAGATACATTTGAAAAGTAAGTTGGGAAAGAGTGTAGAACATTAAAAAGAGCACCAGATGTGAGGTCAGAGGACTTGGGTTTGAATCATGGTGCTACAGTTTTCTGCCGGCATGACCTAGACAATTTACGTAAATTCTCTGAGTCTTAATGTCCTTATCTGCAAAATGAGGGGATTATATTAGATAACCTTTAAAGTCCCTTTCACCATGAACCCATATCACCATGGGCTGCAGTCCTAGGGGGAAGTGGGGGAAGGAGGAAGGCTTAAGGTACAAGCAAATAATTTAGGACTTTATCTGATAGGCACTGGAAAGCTAGGGACAGTTCTTGAGGAGGAAAATAAAATTATGGAAATGGTACTTTAATTAAAATGATTATAGGACTGGGAGGGTTGTTTTATAACTAATTTCAGTGGTTAATTCTCTCATTAGATGCCTTATGTGTGATTGTTTTGTGCCCTGAAAAGAACTATTCCGTATGAATATATTTATATACATGAGTGTGTGTATAATGTATATACAAATATATATATATGGATACATGTGTGTATATGTTTATTCTGTGAATATATTCATGCATATGTTATGTGTGTATGTACACATACATAACATCGTGTGCAACTTAAAACTGCATTAAGACTTCTAGGACTCTGTGTGTGTGTGTGTGTGTGTGTGTGTGTGTGTGTAGCTCCTATGCAAGCCCCCCCCCCAATAATCCACCTTTGAACTATGTTACTTTCTCAAGTTGCACAGCACCTCCACTATAGAATCCCACCAAGCTCCTACTAGTGAAGTACATGGTATCAGTAAGTAGACATTCTGGCACTGGGGCAAATTCAGCTGGGAAGTGAGGAGAGTGGGTTTAACCTCTCTTGTACAGGGCTGAAATAGACTTAAGACAAGGTATCAGAGTTAAGAAAGTTGAAGAGGGGCATTTGAAGAAGACAGAATTCAGGATGAAGGAAATACGTGTGATGATAATTCAGCTTATTGGAGAGAAGGGAGAGTCACCCAGAAGTCAACAGATGACATCAACTAGGACCTGAACAGGATGGATTAAACTTTAAATGAGGGGGGACCTTTATCTAGTGACAGTGGGGAAGGCAGGGTCTGAAAGTGTTAATAAGATACAAGGAATATTCCTTTTTCTGGTCAAGGCACACAAGAAACAGAGCAGAGTGCACTGGAGAGATTGCCAAGAGATTTTGTGATCTTCCAGAGAAATACAGCTTCAAAGAACACTCACTAATGGAAAGAATGTAAGAGGGCAAGTTCAAGGATAAAGGAAAGTTGGTTTCTTTCAGTGGTTTTCTTTTTTTGTTTGGTTTTTTTGCACTTTTTGGATCGGGGAAAGGCAGGGCAATTGGGGTTAAGGGACTTACCTGAGGTCACATGGCTAGTTAGTGTTAAGTGTCTGAGGCCATATTTGAACTCAGGTCCTCCTGACTCCAGGGCCGGTACTGTATTCGTTGTGCCACCTAGCCGCCCCTAAAGGAGAGTTTAATAACAGAAGACAGTGCATGGCACCTTTGCCTGTGACTTCCCTCACTGACTGCCAACACCATCCTTCTTGCTGGGTCCTCTAGGCTAGGCGGCACAGGAGGGGTAGTCCACCATAGCGGGGATCTGGGTACCAGGAGAACGGCACAATCTTAAGCATCTGGAGAGGGAATAAATTAGAGGGTCCAAGGCTGCTCTGAGGAGAGGAGGAGGCAAAAAAGTAGACTATCCTGATGTTGGTGCTTGGGGCAAAGATCTGACTTCCTTCTGCTAATTATGGCTTTGCTTATATTAACAAAGCAATACTCAATACATATACATTTGCTAATTTGATTTGATTTCCTGAATGACTATAAACTTGTAATCTGCATTACACCATTTAGCACTTAACTGCTCCCTAATTGTTTCTTGTGTATTCATTTTAACTCCTCAACTAGATTCATTCACAGAATCCCCAAAACTGAATGCTGTTAGGGACCTGGGGGTAAGGGAAGGAAAGGAGGGAGAGGATCTAATTCCATTTATGCCTGAAAAAGAACTTTCCTCCCACTACTTAGCTAACAAGTGGTTAATTCAGCTTTGGCTAAGAAACTGTTATTTCCCTATACCAACGAAACAAGGTCTAGACCAAAAAATAAAAAAAATTAAACAAAAAAAAATGTACAGGGCACTCACTGGGTTCTGTACTGAGGATACAAAAACAAAAATAAAGCTTTCTCTGCACTAAAGAGATTACATTCAACTTGGAATAAGATTATTAGAGGGGAAGATCAATATATAATCATAAGTAAATAAAAGATAATTTGAAGAGAGAAAAAGCAATAACAACTTGGGGAAAACAGAGAAGACATTAGGAAGGAAGTAGCACTTTAGCTGAACCTTGAAGGATAATAAAGACTTAAACCTGAGGATAAGGAAGGAGTGCATTCCAGGCATAGGGAATGAACTCTGATGATGATTGAACCAGGGAGATGAATTCTGAATTCTGGGAACAGTTAGTAGTTTAATTCTAACACAGTGTGTAAAGGAAAGTAATACAAAATAAATCTGGAAATATAGGTCAGAGACAGACTGTAAATATCTTTATTCATAGGGGAATGGAGAGCCAACGAAAATTTTCGACTAGGGATGTGATATGGTTAAACTTGTATCTTGGAAATGTTTTCCAGTCTGTGGAAGCCTGAAGTGAGTGAGGACAGACTCTGTGAGGCAGCTAGATTCAATGAATTAATAGAGTAGTGGGCCAAGGGTCAGGAACACCTGAATTCAAAACTGATCTCAGGTATTTACTAGCTTTGTGACCTTGGGCAATTTACTTAACCTGTCTGCCTCAGTTTCCTTAACTATTAAGTGGAGATGATAATAACTTCTACCTCTGAGGTTTGACATGAGGATTAAATGAGATATTTCTAAAGCACTCAGAACAGTACCTGGCACATGGTAGGTAATGTTTTTTTCCCCTCTCCAATGAAGACCAATTAGGAGGTGATGATAACAACTCATAAGACTAGTGATGAGAGGCTGGACTGGTGTGGGGGTCACATAAGTAGAGAGAAGGGGGCAAATGCAAAAATTGTTATGAGAGGAGAATCAACAGGATTTAGCAAATGCTTGGATGTAAGTGATAAAGGAGACAGAAGAGTCAGGGATAATTGTGAGGGTATAAGGCTCATTATGAAAATCATGATGCTCTCAACAAAAAGAGGTATGTCTGTAGAAGTGGGAGTTTATAAATTCTGTTTTGGACATGTCAAGCTAGAGATGCTAATGACATCCAGGTGGAGATGTCCAGTAGGCAGGTGGCAAGGTAGGACTGAAGTTCAAGATATTAGAATTGAATATATGTACATACCCCTCCACACACATATCTGTAAGTATACATATTTGCAGAGAGACAGAGACAGAGACAGAGACAGAGAGACAGAGAGACAGAAAGAGAAAGACAGAGAGAGAGCATTAATCAATCAACTTCTACCAACATTAAGATAAGCACAAGACCCCTGAGAGTGGTTGCATCCCCATCCCCACCACTCAGAGTACCAGTCCTGCCTCCAGTCCAGCCTTTACAGCCATAATGCAGAGAAGGACTCAAGTGCCACTTCCCCCAAATGGCAGCCCGTTGTCACTCACAGGGCAGACAACCCAGTCTAACAGAAGCAACAAGGGACCCTGAAGGAGAGCTAGCAGGTTGCATGTGCCAGACATTTCAAACCATCATCCATCATTACTACCAGCACCTCCTCTTAGACCAGCAGTTCTCAACCTGTGGCTCATGACCCCTTTGGAGGTCAAACAACTCTTTCACAGGGGTCACCTAAGACCATCAGAAAACACATACTTCCGATGGTCTTAGGAACTGAGACATTGCTCCTGTATCTGTCTCCAGGCAGGTCCACCCATATGCAGATATGCCCACATATAAGTATTAAAGGGTCGCAGCATTAGGAAGGTTGAGAACCACTGTCTTAGACCCTAATAAAGACATCCAGTACACTAAATCTAAGAGCCTTGGGAGTAGCAGTGTCCCTTAAACTACCAGACATGCTTCCCAGGTCAGCACTCTCAGACATCATTGAAGGGAAAACTTAGTGTAGAGACAGGGCCCATCACCTTCACCACTACCACCACAGTTGCTCAACAACTGTCATCAACAAACAGGAGGGCATAAGAGCCATGGGGGTAGAAGCATGTCCCACCCAACCACCAGTCCTGCTTTGAGCTGAGAAAGAGAGATGGAGAAACAGAGAGAGAAAGAGAGAGAGAGCCAGACAGACAGACAACATTCTATAGCTACATTTTTAAAATTATCTGCTTTTTTTTTACTATCTATCCCTCTGCTCCTCTCAATCTAATGAGACCAGTTGAGAATTGGTGTATTTGCAAACATTTCCATCCACATATGAACAAAGATTGGCAAAAATAACAGACTCTCCCACCATTTCTATTAGTCATTCACCATCAGGAGAGCACAACATTTTCCAGAGTCAAGGCAAATAATAGCTTGCATTCTACTGACACTGAACAAAAAGAGGGACTGTTGCATAGTGGAAAGAAAACAAATTATTTTAAGTCAGAAGCCTTGAGTTCAAAGCTCAGTTTTGCTATCTATTTTCTGTATGACCTTGGGTTAATCATAACTTCAACTGAGTCAGTTTCCTTCTCTATAAAGTAAAATGATTCTTACGAATAACTCCCTGTTGGACAGAAGTATAATAATATTGATAATAATTTATGTGTATAAAGGAGGAGGATGCAGCACTGAGGCAATTCTTGTTAGGCACGTCACCTACCATAGTAATGTAAGGTGTTCAAAATGATGATTAGTGAAAAGTGAAAACTGTTTTTTAAATGTAATGTATAAAACAATTCTAAAGCATGACAGCCAGCCCATTTATAAGGAAGAAATGAATAAATGAATGTGCAAATTATGTGAAAATACTCATTTCATTCCATGAAATTTTTTTTTAATGTTTTATGTGCAAAGTGTTGAAGATATAAATAGAAAGTCCTTTTTTCTCAACAGGCTCATCTTCTGCTAGGGGATAGGTAAATTTATAGGAGATTTTAGCTAAAAGTTATATGGAACCACACAATGAAGCAAGACAGATGGTAATATATGCTCTGTAATGGCATTCTATTAACAAAACCTTATCAGTTGGGGTTTTTTTGTTTTTGTTTTGTTTTGTTTTGTTTTCATGTGTAATGGCAAGCACAGAAGTTGTTCACACCTAGTTTCAGCTATTGAATTAACACCTTGTTTCAGTCCAAGTTTCTTTTGAGCTTCTGTCAAGTCTATCGAGAAACAACATGTGAACCCCACAACTTGTGAACCCCAGAACTCATGAACTCCTGCAACAGGAAAGGTAGGAGCTAATGACCATATATAAAGAGAGGCCCAGGCTACAGACAGCAGAACTGAGAATAGGACTCTTCTGGTGGCAGAGTCAAGAAGGAGAAAACTTGTGGTATCCCGGCACTCTGTCTGCTCTGTCTCTGTTAATGCTTGTTTGTGATACTTTGTACAGAAGCCCTGGGACCTTACTAGATGCCGTGAAAGAGGATTTTCTGGTTGTATATTTACTCCTGAAGTCCTGGAGGAGGGTTTTGGAGGTCCTGGGACTTTACTGATGATTTGTGCTGACCTCTTGGACTTTGTTTGTGGGTCTGTGTTGATTTCTATGTTGATGATTTGTGTTGAGTTCTCAGACCTTGCTGGTGGGTCTGAGTTGATTTCACAGGCAGATAGTGAATTGATGATGGTGCCAGCAATGTGTATGAATATTATTGTGGCTCTGTCAAGCTTTGTCTTCCCCGGAACAGGAACTGTGAAGGACTTGAAGGGGACTAGACACTGTGAGTTCAATATGGAATGGGAACTGGATGAAGAACTGGACAAGGAGATAGACAAGGAACTGGGAGCTGCCTGCCTTTGAACCCAGGTGACAGTTGGATCTGGGACCATGGAAAAGGAACCATGGAAGCTGTGAGCCATCCTTGAGTCAAGCTGAAAGAAGACTTTACTTGGATATTGTGTACTGACTGAAAAGATTATGATTTACTGTGATCTAGAGGTGGAGAACTTTGACTTTTGTATTTTGTGACTGAATTAAGGATTTTATGATTGACTAAATGAATGTACTTTGTTTAAAACTATGTGACCACTTTGGTGAAAACTATGTGGCCATTTTAGTGATAAACTGTTGAGTTGTGACATGGTGAATTCTGTCTTTTGATTTTCTGTGATAAGTTGTAACATTGTGAATGCTATATTTTGATTTTCTATGAATGTTGTACTCTAATTTGTTATTGAATAAATAGAGAATTCACTATACTGTGTAATCAGAATCTTGAAAGCTGTTCACAACAGCAGTCCTCTGGAAAGCTGCTTGTGCATGGCTTTACATTATGTTGAACCATTTGATGTTGCCAAGAACTTTTGTGGTCAGAATTTCCCTTCCTGTGTCATCAGGGATTTGGTTGCTCCTCTGGATGGTGCCTGGGGCAGTAGGGGTGGGGGCCAGGCAAGACATGGTTGGGGAGGTGAAACTAGAAACAGAGTTAGTGGTCTGAGTACACCACTATTCCCAGGGCTTTTAGATTTAACTTCCTGTCTATGGCATTTGGTTAGCAGTTAATGTTGGACATGCTATGGATGGTGAGCTCCCCCTTCACAGCGGCTGTTTCCTGGATAATGACAGTGGAAATAAGCCAGAGGTAAAGTAAATATCTTGGGAAGCTTTGCTGTCCTAGGAGATCTTGGGAACTGGGGCCTATGGTATCTCCACCGTAGTCTAAGGGGAGGTATTGGTAGCAGTAGTTTGATCTTCCTGTCACATGTCACATCCTGTCTTTCTTTCAGGACCTTCTTTTTATTATTATTTTAAACTTAAATATAAAAACAAACACAAAATATGAAAATAAGCATATTATTAACTTAAATAAATACAAAATAAGAAAAGGAAAAAAAGACTGCATATACAAAGTAGAACATGAGAGGATTCAAAATATACAACAAAAAATTCCCATTTCAAGAAAGGCTATATAATAAATACTACACATTGTATTCAGCTCTGTCCAGCTTTTCTTTGCTTTCTTGTGAGTTTTCTTTTGTTCTCTACTGTGCACTTTTTACTTTGTTCTGTTTCCTCCCTTCCTCCCCACTCCTCCCCCAAAAAGGCTACAATTAAGCATGGGGATAAATGTATATGTGTGTGTAGACATATATACATACATATTGGCATATATACACATACATGCACATGCATATACTTATAGATCTATAATCATACTCATATATAGACATATGCCCACATATGCATCTATGTAAGACTGTACTATACTTATTTGTCCTCTGTTTCTCTGAAGGTGGATAACATCTTCCATCGTAAGTTCAAGTCTTTCCATATTTTTCTAAGTTCACCAACTCATCATTTTCTACACCACAGTAATATTCCAACTTTATACTGCCTAGTTATTTTCAATAGTCTAACACAATTTTGATTAATATGACTGACATATAATATAGTTTCCTTATTTTTCTTTTTTGATTACATCTATTTTAGCTTTAACTTAATTGGAAATCATGATTACTACCCTTGCTTTTTTTCCCTAATAAATTCTACTCCTGATCTTCATTTATGTTCATGTATATCTCTTATTTCCTATTCCTCCTGATTCCTCCACTTTACTTCTACTCACTACCCTGTCCTCCTATTACTTAACCTATCCCACCTCCAAAGATCCCTCCCTTATCATCTCCTCCCAACCCTTTTTCCATACTCTCTTGTTTCTACCTGAATATAGAACTCTCTTTTAGCCTTCCAAATACATATGTAATTCCTTTTTGTCTCATTCCCATTAATCTAGACACCATTCTATACCTCCCCTTATCCTATTCCCTCACCCTCTTATTTCTTTATAAATTTGGGAGACTTATATGCCCTTCCAAATGTATATATTGTTCTTTCTTTAACCCAGATCTGATGTGAGTAGGGTTTCCTCTAAAAATCTCTCCCTTATCTTGTCCCCTTTCCCTATTCCCTAAGTCTTTTATTTCTTTCTGAATTTAGAAGATTTTATACATATATACACGTGTGTATATATGTACACATATATACACGTGTGTATATATGTACACATATATTTATGTATATATGTATTGTTCCCTCTTTAACCCATTCCTGATAAGAGTAGGGTTCCAGAACTACCATCCCTCTTCCCCCATCTAATAGCTCTGTGTGAATTCTTCCTCTTGAAACTCATTTGAATAAGATAATTACTTTTTTTTTTACCTTTTCCTGTATGGTTTTACTTTTTAGAATCACATCTTACCCACGTCTACCCCAATCTTTCTTTTGAACTACCCAATTACTAATAACAATCTTAGACATATATTTTGCTTCAGGACCTTTTTGGGGGCTAGCTAGGCTGGCTAGTCATTTCTGTCCCCACCCTGCCTCCCATCCCACCCCTCACATACATACAAAAAGTCTAATAGATAACCAAAATTAGGCCAAAAAAAAAAGTCATTCAAAAGTCAAAATGGATATCCAGGCACTTAACCTCACGGATATAATAGGGTTTTAAATTTGGAATTAAAAGGGACATCATCTGGTCCAAGCTTTTCATTTCACAAATGGGGAAATTAAGGTCCAGGAAGATTAAGGCCCAAGGCAAGATATTACACCTGTAGTAAATGTAGTAGACTTTGAGCTCAGAAACTCTCACTCCAAATCCTATACTTTTTCTGTTGTATTATGCTTATAACAGTGTCATTAGAAAAATGATACAACCTTCAGCAAGTTTTGCAAAAGAAGACAAGGGTGTATAAATGTGTTTTAGAAAGATTTCTATAGGTTAAATAGTTTAAAAGAAATTTTCTTAAAAGAGATGTTTCTGTAATTTAGAAAATTCACTTACAACATGTAGGATGTCTTATTCTCCCCAACAGAGCTAGAAAAATAAAAATGTTGCTGCATTCTCACAATTTGTCTTACTATTAATTCTATTAATTCAGTTATAATTTGGCAGAACCAATCTGGACCTAGAGAACAGTAACTCACTCCCATTTTCAAAGAATTTTCTATCTAGTTTGGGACCTGCTTATACATTTATGATCTTCATTAGGATCTGAGCCAAGCATGGTGGCCAACACATTAACAAAGGTCAGTAAAAATAAAAAAAAATAAACAGCAGAAGCTGTCCAGGCTCCATTTCCCTCAGCTCTGTTTGTTGGGCCATCCTTCTCCCTATTAAACTGCAATAAAGACAATAAAAGGAAGCCAGCTGTGGAAAGTGAAAGTGGCCTTTATATTAATGAATGTAGTTCCGATGAGAAAAGCCTTTTAAATGGAGAAAAAGAGGGAAAGGCTACCCAGTCCAAAAAAAAAAAAGGAAAGAAAAGTTCCCATAAAACCTTTAAGACAACTCATTAACCACCACTAATCGTAGGTTACAGAAATTGTTCTACATAAAGATGCTTACATCTCAACTAGGATTGTGTGCTTTGAAAGTTGAACAAATATTTTACACAGGGATTTTATTGCACAGATGGCAGACTAGAGCAGTGAATTTCAGGGGAACTATCCAGGATGCCCCTTGAAACGAGACCACGTTATAAGGACCACAGTGGAGAAGTCAGTATGCTGTACTGAAAAAAGCAATAGAGTAGAAATCAGGGAAAATCAGTTCCAAGTCAACTAATAATTCAATTCAACAAACAGTAATTAATTACCTACTATGTGCAAGATACTGTACTGAGTACTAAGATACAAAAATGAAAATTAGTCGTTATCATCAATGAGTTTATATATTCCACTGAATATAATATGGAAACAATACATAAGCAGATGAGTAAATTGAAGATAATTCAAGAAGTCTGGTTCCATATAATTATCTCATGAATTACATTGGCTTCACTCTTAAATGGGCCCAAGGTAGAAGAGAAATCATCACTGTCTTCCGTCTCATTGTCAGTCAAATCCAGAACAGCTCCTTTTCAAAGCCAGAATTGCCTTGCTCAGTTTCTACCACCATTCTCAACCCCATCTAGAGTTACACAGAGGAGGAAGGACCAATGTGATACTTTCCATTGAGCATGCTGGTTATTCTAGTTGTATCACCATTGAGCACTTGACTCTCTGGTTAGCTACTAGCAGTCCTTTCCTCCTCCATGAGTATTATCATGATATCAGCATGAGATTAACTCCAGAATTTTCAGGGTAGAGGTGAAGAAGGGGAACCTTAACCAGTTATCCACAGTTAAGAGGCTAAAGAAATGAGCAATTTTTAATGCCTCATAGAACATACTATGGGTTAACAAAACTTTGAGACTCCTAGAGTGGATGGAAGTTCTACAACAGAAATGAAAGCAGAGATGAAAAATTAGAACTCTTCGGGAAAAATGTGGGAGGACACTTAATCAAGCAAGCAATTAACCAGGCTCCCTATGGTTCTAGAACATTGTTCAGTACTAGGTACAAAGAAAAAGCAAAAATAGTCTCTTCTAACTTAAAGAAACTTACTCTTGAATGGAGAAGAAAATATGCATATAAATACAAGACACATTCTAGATACAAGGTAAACTTAAAGAAAAAGGCAGCAGAAGCTGGGGAAATAGGAAAGGCATCATACTGAAGATCACACTTAAGCTGGTTCTTAAAGGAAGCCTTCTAAGAGGCATAGTGAGTTCTCCAGTATGGAGGGCAGGTCGTGAGAAGGCATGGAGGTAGGAGATGAAGCATCATGTGTAATAATCAGCATTTGGCCAGTATGAGTAGAATGTCCAGTGCATGAAAGCAAATAAAATGCAAAAATATGGGAAATAGAGGGAAGAGTTGGATGGTGAGAAGCTTTAAGTGCCAGACAGAAAACTGGATATTTGATCCAAAAGGCATTAGGGAGCTATTTAATTTTATTGAACAGGGGAATGACAAAATCAGATCTTTGCTCTAAGAAAATCAATTTTTAACTTTATAGAGGATGGATTAGAATGGATTGAGGGGAGATGAGGGTCAAGCTGGTGGTGGTGATTTGACTTTCCTAGAAAATTCTGCCTTCTACCTCCTCCAAGAGCCTTATTGCCTCAGATACAGTGTTTTGCCTGCCCTGTCAATGGCAATTGGTCAGCAGATGTTAGAGACTGCCAGCCCCTTCTTTATCATGAAAAAGCATACCAAAGTTTATGGAATGCAGCTACACTCTTAGACTTTGAAGGGAAATTTACATCAGTAAATTATGGGGAGTATCCACTAATTGAGGCTAAAACACATACTTCAATACTCCCCAAACAAACATACAAGTAAAAATTCTGAAAATCAAAGTAGTACAAAACAAAAATGAAAATGATTCAAAGCTAATGGAATGATGAACCTAAGGATTACTTTTAGACCAACAAAAAAGAAATGTGATTGTGGCACAAGAGTAGAGAGTAGAAAACCAAGTTACAAAATAAAAAATAAAAAGAGGAATTTCAAAACAAAGTTTATCATTTCAATGAGGCAAATATGATCCTGATACTCAAACCAGTGAGAGGGAAGACAACAAAAGAAAACCACTGACCAATATCAATAATGAATATTAATATAAAAATAAGAAATACTATATTAGCAAAGAAGCTATAGCAATATATTCAAAATCATCCATTGTGATTAAGCTGAATTTATAAATCTTGTTGAATATTAGGTCAACAACCACAGACATATTAGACCATATTATTAATAACAATAAGAACAACAAAAATCACATGACCATGTAAATAGTTTCAGAAAAAGTTGAACCATAGAAAGCATAAAAATAAATTAAATTTTCCTTAATTTGACAGTTATATCTAAAATTAAGAACCTGCTTTATATGTAACCAAGTAGTATTTATAGGCATACAAATAAGATTGAGAATAAAGTAAAGATGCTTTGTGTACGACAAAACATATGATATAGTTGTTGCAATGCTAGTTAGAACAATAAGACAAGAAAAAAGATTGAAAGAACAGGCATAGTGAAGAGGAAGAAAAATAATATCAATTTACAGATGCTATACTGGTTTATTTAGAGAATCCCAAAGAACCAATAAAAACCCCAATAATGTCATTATTAAGGACAAAATAAAATAAACAAATCATCCTTTCTGTATAGTATAAACAGAAATTAGGAAAAGGAAATAGGAAAAGAAATTCTATTCAAAATTACTACAAAATGCAAAATACATATATATTTTGGAGTTTGCCTACCAAGATACATTCATGGCTTATATGGATAAAATTTTAAAACGATAATAAATTTTTTATATATTTGGAAAGAAGTTTGGGGTTTGCCATGCCAATATAATAAAAATAGTGATGTGACATAAAGCAATTTCTAGATTTAATGTAATATCAAACTACCAATAAATTACTTAAACTTGTCAAAAATTTTAAAAACACTTCCTTTAAAGCTGGGATTCTTAATCTGGAGTTCATGAAGATAGAAAGATAGAACAATAGATGGATAGATAGATAGATAGATAACTAGGTAGACAGACATATACACATAGATATGCATCAGCATATGAATCATTACATATATATACATATGTACATACATATACATATATACATACATACATATATATATACATATACATATATACTCAAATATGAATTAGATTCATGTCCTCTAACTGCAAATGTCCCTTAAGGTTCTGCCTTGGGCCCTCTTCTTTTTTCCCTCTACTTTGCTTCACTTGGTGATCTCATTGGCTCCTATGAATTTAATTACCATTTCTAAGCTGATGATTCTCAAATCTACCTTTCCTGACCCACTCTCTCTGCTGACTTCCAATCACATATCTCTAACTGCCTTTTATACATCTCAAACTAGATATCCAGTAGATATCTCAAATTTAATTATGTCCCAAACTGATCCCATTATCTTCCCCACTAAACCTTCCCCTACCTCTTTCCTTATTATTACAGAGGGCAGCATCATCTTCCCAGTATCTCAGGCTTACAAACTAGGAGTCATCTTAGATTCCTCACTATCTCTCACCCCCACCCCTGTATCTAAGCTGTTGTCAAAGCTGTCAGATTTCACCTATGTAACATTTCTCCAGTATGCCCTTTCTTTCCTGACATTGCCATCACTCTAGTTCAGATCCTCATCACCTCATGCCTAGATTATTGAAATAGCCTGCTGGTGGGTCTTTTTGCCTCAAATGTCTCCCCATTCCAATTCATTCTTCATTCATCCACTAACATGATTTTTGTAAAGTGCAAGGTCCAATCATGTCATCCCTTATCCCATCCCCTACTCCAGCAGTTCTCAACCTGTGTGGGTTATGTTCAATTTAAATACATCCTGCATAGCAGTTATTTACATTACAATTCATAACAGTAGCAAAATTACAGTTACGAAGTAGCAACGAAAATAATTTTATGGTTGGGGGTCACCACAACATGAGGAACTGTATTAAAGGATTGCAGCATTAGGAAGGTTGAGAACCACCACCCTACTCAGTAAAGTCCAGTGTCTTTCTGTTGCTTCTAAGAGCAAATACAAAATACTATGTTTGGCATTAAAAGCCCTTTATAACCTGGCCCCTTCTACTTTTCCAGCCTTATTAAACCTTACTCTCCAGCATGTACTCTTTGATGCGGTGACATTGGCTTTCTGGCTGTTCCATGAACAAGACACTCTATCTCTTGGCTCCAGCCATTTTATCTGACTGTCCCCTATTCCTGGAATGCTCTCTATCCTCCATTCTTACTATTGACCTCCTTAGCTTCCTTTAATTCCCAAACTAATATCTCAGCTTCTACAGGAAGCCTTCCCTAACCCTTCTGAATTCCATTGCCTTCCATCTGTTAATGTTTTCCTATTTATCCTACATATATCTTGTTTTGAACATATTCTTTGCCATTTTGTTTCCCCCATTAAATCTTAAGCTCCTTGAGTGCAGAAGCTGTCTTTTGCTTCTTTTTGTATCCCCAGTTCTTAGCACAGTGCCTGGCTCATAATAGGTGCTTGATAAATGTTTACTGATTAACTGATTAATCATATATATCTCATTTTACACACTTGCACACATTATGAGAGCAGGTCATAGGTTTCACCAGAGTGACACAAGAATCCATGACCCAAAACAGATGACAAACTCCTGGTTTAAGGGAACAAAAGATCAAGAATCTCGAGGGAAATAATGATAAAAGCAGGGATGAAAGGGACCGAGTGGTACCAGATCTCAAAACAAAGCACAAAACAGTAATAATTAAAATTACTTGTTTCTTGCTAAAAATAGAAAAGTTGATCAATGCAACAGATTTACTGAGTAGGACCTAGAAACACTCAAACTAGAAATAGAAAAACCGTAAAACACAAACTCTTTAGGGTTAAAGACTCGATTCAACAAGACTTTAGCAGTAAATAGGAAAGTAGTTTGGCAGAAATTTTGTTTAGAATACCTTACATGATATATCACAAGAAGTTCCAAACAGGTAAGTGGCCTAAATATAAAGATGACATCATATTTAGAAAGGAAAAGAAGAGAGGAGAAAAGAAGGTACCTAAAACAACCAGGTAGGGAGACAACTTTAACAAATATGGGATAAAACAAAAGTGACTCAGACAGTCCAGGGCACAAAAGGCATTGCCTCTACCTTGGGCCCCCCTCTTCTGTGCAGAAGTAAAATGAGTTTCTTTTTGGATAATGGTATAAATAAGGCTCTTAAACTTTTACAACAGATTGTCAACCCTGCCTTCGGTACATCTGGTATTAATCAACAGTACAGAATATTAGCACTTCAGACACTCATCAGAGGATAGCATCCCTCTTGCCAAAGTCTCACTTGAGACAGCTGGTATTTGAGAGAAAAAACCTAATGGACATGTTAACTATTTTTTCCTCTGAGTCCTCTCCATTCTATCCCTGAATTAAATAATATTATTAGAAAGCATCCCTGAATGCATCCTGAATCATATTATCTCAGGTTCCCCACAGAAATGCCTTTGTGGAGTTCAGATTTAATCTTATACTCTTTGCTTTTATAGAAAGTCAATATAAGAAATGTATATCTGAAAGAATATTTTCTGAGTTTTCTGAAGAAGTATAGTTAAAGAAAATTTTTTTATATTCTATATAATTCATACAAAAACCTACCTGACGAATTCCTAGTGGAATTCAGTATCAGAAACACATTTATCTTCCCAACTCAATAAGAGTGTCTCTGTATCATACAATGTCTTAAACAATCCAAAGATTTTCTGACCTTTCTTTCTCTGCCAGTAAATTCAGAGCTAAATCCAGGGCTCAGTTAGCAATGGGTATAGTGAAAAGAGCATTCGATCTGAGTTCCAGCTCTCAGTCTTCCATCTCTGTGACCTTGGGTAAGTCACTTAAATTCTATAAGCCCCAGTTTCTTCATTTATAAAATGAGGGGGTTGGATATGACTTAAGAACTGTTCCATTCTAAGTGCCTGATAACAACTGTTAGCCTGCTCCCTTAACTCAAGTACTATATCATACTCAGGACTTAAATTTCTCCCCAGAAGTACATGAGGTTTCTCTGATAGAATATAAACTCCATAAGGATGCATTTCACAATTTGATGGACCAGTTGCACTGTGCTTTACTCTGTTTTTATTTTTGATAACTTTTCATTGTTTTAGTGTTAGTTACCTCATATCAATTTTACAAACGAGGTATATATCCTAAATAAAATAATAATTATGTCTCACTTTTCTATCTCTACCCAGCTACTTTTTTTGTTCTTCTCTTTATCTCTCTCTCTCTCTCACACCTCCCACATAGCTGTCCTCATACAGCCAGATCATATCCAAATTATGCTCACAACCCAGGATTCCCATCTTTCTTCTGTTGCTTGGCACTTCACCATTACAATGGACAGAAACAAAGTAATTTGACCTGAAAGTGCCTTGATGTAATATATTAAACCAGGCTCCATCTGTTCCTGTGCTGGCAAAGACAAGCACGTTACAGGCAACCTTCCTAATTTTTGGTTTTGCAAATTTTCATTTTCAAATACTTGTGATGCCAACTAAGACAGAGAAGGCTGCAGGCAGCCAAAAAAAATATTGCAAATACAGTGTCCATCCATCTATCTTTTTAATATCTTTTAACTGCAGCCCTGTGCCTATATAATGTACCAATCATTCATGTCAACACCTTGTAAATTGGTCTTATGGTCCAAAAGAGGCCATCCCTCTCCACTTTTCAGTGTGAGCAGTATCTCTGGATTTAGACCGATCCTAACCCAATTCAAGGGGAACTTGTATCTGCCAAAATTTGTTACTTTATTTGCAGGCACCCTGGGAGGTATGTGAATTGCAAATCATTTAGCAGAATTACATAGACCCCAACTCTGTAATTCCTAGGTCACTTATATATGGACTTATTCCTAGAGGAAGGTGCCTTATCACATACTGGTGAACATAAAGTATTCCTTAGTAGACAATCAGTGCAACCGTATTTCAAAGCATGTCCCTGAAGCCACTGTGTCGCTTAAATGTCACTCTGTAGTTTCCTTATCAGATTTTGGCTTTCCGGACTATATAATGAGCACATTTTAAAGCCACTAGGAATATATGTGACTTGAATATTTGAACTGAAGGTCTCCAAGGCCCTTTGGTTGAATATGGAGAGGGGATCAGGCTGTGCTGCCCAGAGTGGAAGGAACATTAGACATTCCAGTTTACTGCTGAAAATCAGCACTTCAAAGGGAAGACTCTGGCACTCCCTTTCAAAGCTCTGGTGTAAGGTTATACCAGGTCAAGGTTGTAGGGTAGGATCCAGAACACAGAAGTCAGATTTCAAACACAAAGGAAAGGCAGGATTCAAAGGCAAGTTACTAAGCCTGAAGCAAAAACACAGTAGTCTTCACGTGGGGCAGCAGTGGCAGATAAAGGAAGTTCACTGTGGAGCCTGAGGACAAGGAATAAGCAAGGGGGCAAGAGGAGAGGAGGGCATTCTATAAAGGTGAAGGTTACCTGCAGCCATTGCCTGTGAGGGAAATGGTAAAAGGATATTGAACAGTTTTTAAAAGAAGACTTGAGAATGATCAGCAAACATGAAAGACTGTTTCAAATTATTGCTAATAAAATAAAGGCAAATTAAAACAATTCTGTGGTTTACTCTCACAACCAGGAAGTTGGTAACAATGATAAAAGATGGAGTCAATTTTGAAGGGGTTAGCAGAAGACAAGAACACTAAAGCAATATTGATGGAGATATGAATCAGGCTAAACATGCTAAAAATAATATATGACTGGATAAGAAAAATCTCTAAATTGTTCACACTTTTTGATTCAGAGATCCTACAACTAAGCCCATGTAATGAACTTTGCAAACCTAAAAGTGCTACATAAATAGTAGCTGTTATTAATAATATAATTTTATTTCAGGGTAGTTAAAAAAAAGAAAAGCCCTATGTATTTCAAAATGTTTATAATAGACCTGCTTCATGGTAGCTGAAAAAAAAAGAGAAACAATGTGGGTGCCCATCAATTGAGCAATGGCTAAATAAACTTATATACAAAAAATAATGAGTATGAGGAATTCAGAGAAACGCAGGAAGACTTATATGAACTGATGTATAATGAAGAAAGCAGAATAAGGAACACAATATACATACCAATTAATAATGTAAACAAAAAGCTCTAAAATAGAGCTAAATATTTAACATTCTCAATCTTGATACCAGTGGTAAAAAAAAAAAAGCTAATGCAACTCCCTTTCTTTTGGGAGAAAGATAGAGACAATGGATGTGGAATGCTATACACACTGTCTAATGTGGTTGCCTTGTTAGATGTTTTGCTTAACTGGTTTTCTTTATTAAAAAGGAAGTCTTATGATGGTAGTGGAAGGGAGGTATATTGAGGAATGACTTTAATGTAAAAATAAAGGTATCATTAAAAAATTTTAAGTGTAAAGGTCAGGGTAGGTAAGAAGTGGATTAGATGTCCTCTAAGGAGACAAGAACAAGAAGGAAACAAACAATTGAAAACAAAATAAACAGGAAGTCCAAAATGCAAGCAAATAAGAATGAGGAAATCTTCAGGAACTTAAGGAAAAGGGCAAAGTCACAGAAAAAGAGAATGACATTACATGTAAATGGGGAAGGTAGTAATAACTGAGACAAAAGTCATTCGAGTCCAGTAGCTGATGTTCCCTACGAATACATGAGTCAACTACCTGAGCTATAAAGAAGGAAATAATTGAGAACAATGAGAATAGAGGGCTGAGTAAGAGAATGAAAAGTCAAGTCCTGATAGTTATTGCCAGTAGAAAAAAATTAAAAGGAAGGGACAGAAAAAAACAAAGAGTTGGGCATCTAGGCATTATGGATATATGAACAGTCCAGAAAGAAATACCTAGGACATGATGTATCAGGCCAAACTTGGCCACGTTGATTCCTTAGTCTGACCTAGGCTGGTAGAATAAATATGTACCCAGGTTTGTAAAAATACAGTATTGCACAGGTTGCCTTTAAAGGGGTTTGAAGATAGTACCTTATACTTTCAAATACTGGGGATGTTATTACATGAGAGTTCTTTAGTTAGTAAAACGAAATACAACACAGCTCACTTTCAAGAAAGTCAATTTCTACTCCTTTGAAAAATGTTATGAATATCTAACACCAGATATCAAAATAAACTTCAAATGAATACATGTCCTGAGTTTAAAGACACACATATACACCAATATAAGCACACATTAAAAAAAATATAGAAGTCTCTTTCATAGTTATAGTTGAAGAAAAATCCTTAACTGAACAGAGATAGGTAAAATAAAGGGGAAGATTAAATGAACAATTTTGATTACATTAATCTGAAAAGATTTTAGCCAAAAACAATGCAGCAATTGATGAGAATGGAATGTGTTGATTGGGTAAAATGCTTGTGTTAAATACAGGATCTTGGATGAGGGTGAATTTTGCAATTTTTACAGGAAACTAATAAAAATATAGAAGATCAAGAGCCATTCCCCAAAGGATAAAATAGTCAAATGATGCAAACAGTTCAAAAAGAGACTTTAAAATTATTAACAACCAAGTGAAAATTTGCTCTAAATCACTACTTATCAAGGAAATACAAATCACATTACATTCCAAATGGTACACATTCAAATGAGGTTTTGCCTCATGCAGAGAAACAAAAATGACAAGAGGTGAGAAAATTCAATGCTGGAGGGTTTGTAGAAAAGCAGGTTAATTGATATGCCATCTGCATACCTGTCAACTGCTCTATTCTGCTAATGAATTGGGAATTATGCTTACAATGTGATCAAAATGTCCATACCCTTTAAATTAAAACATTTCACTTCTGGTACTTATACCACATAAGACAAAGTAAAAGTATTCATAGTAGCACTTGTGTTGTAGCAAATAACTAAACATAAAGTTGGTGAATATTAATTATAAAATAGCTAAACAAATTATGATATAATAATGTAATGTCAATAAATATTTTTAACTGCCTACATGGCAGGCACTGTACCAAATCCTGGGGATACAGAAAGAGGCAAAAAAAAATCTCTGCCTTCAAGAAACTCATAATCTAATCAGGGAGACCAAAATAAAAAAGTACATACAAACAAGCTGAATACAAGATAAACAAGAAATGACTAAAAGAGGGAAGGCACTAGAATTAATAGGACTTGGGAAATGATTCCTGTAGAAGATATGACTTTAGTTGAGACTTGAAAAAAGTCAGGGAAGCCAGGAGGTGGCTATTAGGAGAAAGAACATTCTGAGCATGTGGAGGAGCCAGAAAGAATGTCCAGGAGTGAAAGATGGAGCATCTTGTTCCAGGAATAGAAAGGAGGATATAATGGTAATGGGATTTGAAGATCTTTCATGGCCCTTGTATTGGCAAGCAAACAGGTACTTGGCACCTTGTTTCAAGTTCATGATTGTGTCAAGTATTAAGATCCTGAACTTGTGAATCCCACAATGGGATGAACTTGCTGACATAACAGGAAGGGGCAGAAGAGGGAGGAGCATATATAAGGAAAAGCTAGGGAGCCAGAACTTCTTCTGAGAGCCAGCTAGAGTTGCTGAGAACTTTCAAGAGCCATCCAGAGCTGCCAGGAATGAGAACTACTGGGAGCCAGAACTACTGGGAATGAATAGCGTGGAGGCTGAAAAGCTACTATGAGTGAGGAGAGGAGGATCTTTGAGAGAATCTGTTTTGTTTTGAAGGAATGTGGGTGTTTGCTGCATTGACTATATGTACCAACTTTGTGGTTACTGTAATGACTTTGACTTTCTGGTTTGGGGGACTTGGGTTTCCGGTATTTGAATAAATGCTTTGGTTCTGTCTTCCATGTGTAGAGCCTGTTACATTTTGTGATTCACAACTACAGCAGCATATTCATAGCCACCGTGGGCATTGTGAATATCACATTGGTGCTACAGAGGCCAGTATCTCTGGATCAAAGAGTGTTGGGGAAAGGATGGTGGTGGATAGTATAAGAAGACTAGAAATATGGAGGACGCAAGTTATGAAGAACTTTGTACACCACAGGATTTTATATTTACATTTTATATAATAGGTAGAGGATATTATATTTATATCACCTAGAAGTGATAGAGAGTCACTGGAGTGTATTGAATAGGAAGGTGACATAGATTTGAACTTTAGGAAAATTACTTTGATGACTTAATGGACAATGGTTTGGAACAGGTAAACACTTGAAGCTGGCATACCTACCAGTAAGTGATTGAAATAACCAGGTGTGAGGCAATGAGAGCCTCCCACACTAACATGGTAGCAATGTCAGAAGAGAGAAGAGGGACTATTTGAGAGATATTGTGAAGGTAAAATCAACAGACCTTGGGAACAGATTGAGTAGGGAGGGGAGAGATAATTCCAAGTAAAGGTTGACAACTAGGTTGTGAGCTTGGGGGACTAGGAGGATGGTGGTGCCCTCTCCAGTAACAGAGAAGTTAGGAGGGGGGGAGGGTTTAATGAGAAAGATCATGAGTTCCATTTTGGACATATTAAGTTTCAGATATCTACGGACATCCAGTTCAATACATCTGAAAGGCAGTTGGAAATGCATGTTTGGAGGTCAGCAAAGAGATTAGGGCAAGATAAGTATATTTGATAATCATCAGGATAGAAATGGTAATTAAATCCATGAGAGCTGTTAAGATTCCCAAATTAAGCAGGATAGAGGGAGTAAAGAAGAGGGCCTACAACAGAACCATGTAGGACACCTACAGTTAAAGGGCATGATCTGAATGAGGAGGCAGCAAGAAACCTGAGAAGGAGGGGCCAAATAGGAGGAAAACAGGAAAGAGTTGTGTGTCCCAAAAACCTAGAAAGAAGAAAATATAAAGGAGAGGATGCTCAATAACATCAAAGACTGCTAAGAGGTCAAGGAGAATAAAAATTGAGAAAAGGCAACATTGGACTTGGCAATTATGAGATTATAATTGAAAGAGCAGTTTTGGTGGAATAATGAGGTCAGAAGTTGAAATGTAAGGAGTTAGGAAGAAAGTGAAAAGACAGAAAGTAGAGGTACCTAGAGACTCCCTTTTTCAAAGATTTTAGCCACAAAGGACAGTAGTTGACAGGATAGAAGGATCCAAGGGAGTTTTTTGATGTAGGGGGAGACATGGCTGTGTTTGTAGGTAGTATGGAAGGAAGCAGTAGACAAAGAGTGATTGAAGTGGAGCAAAAAAGTGACGACAGAGGGAACAATCTATTGGAGGAGATGGGATGGAATGGGGTCACTATTACAAGGTGAGGGGTTAATCTCAGCAAGGAATAGGGCCATCTAAGAAGATAGTGACAGAAGGCATGAGTGATCTGAGATAAGGTACAGGAGAGAAGAGGAAACTGAAGGCAAATGGCCTCAACTTCACCCTTTGAGTCCCTTCTAGCTATAAAATTCTATGATTCTACATTTTCATTGCCCCCTCTTCCAGATAAAAATAGTCCATAGAAACACAAAATAAATATTATATTTACCTTGCCATAGTACTGTCTGATCAAGAGATCTATGCATTTAAAACATAGGTAATCCCCAAAGTTCCATATAAACAGCACCTGCTAAGATACTAATTCTAATTGTTGTCATTTTCTATCTTTAAATTAGGTCAAGCAGTACAGGACTAAAATTTTGGTCTGTTCATTTTTCTCCCTGCCTGACCTCAATGTGTTTTCACACTTCTTTGGGAGATGCTTTATAATGGCTTTGGCATTAGAACTGAATTCAGATGAAATCCAAGCTGAAAGCTAATTACTGCTTGCATTAGCATTTCATTACGCAATCCAGGGCCATGACAGCACTTTTGCCTTGATGGAAAACTCTTTGAATGGAGGCTTCTAAGGAGTAAGTTTTGAGTGTGGGCTGTGAGAAACTATTTCTTGTGCTACGAGAAATTGAACAGAACTCAATTCACCCTCCAATTACTAGCTAGGGGAAATTTTTATTTTTATGATTCTATTGTGAAATAGGAATATATTTGTTGCCAGAATGAAATGACTTTAAAATATATTTTGGATTTTGTTTCTAGTGGATTACAAATATTCATAGAGGCACATAATTCACTTAAGATCAATGTTCTTTGTCACATATTTAATAATTCCTTCATTAAGCTCCCAACATACTGATCTCTACATGCCACACTTTGCTCTATTGTGGGGATAAGCAGGAGAAATCATTATCTAACTTCTGCTTTTCTGATCTCTCAGTAAAGGCATACACCCAGTGCTATAGTTCAGGATGCTTGGTTTATATCTCATTATCAGGTGGTTCCCTTATAAATAAAAGAATTCTATGAAAAGCCAGAAAATATCTAATATTACAATGGCAAAAAAAATAATAAAATCTACCCTCAAATATTCAGTCTTTTAAAAGTACATTAGTCCCTCTAACATGAAGTCAGAATGCACAGCACACTGAATTTTGAGTAGAATTATGGTGTAATAAAAGTATGCAATATAACTGGACAGTGGAACAGTTTTTTGAATCTCATTGAAATGTGAGTTGCATTATCAATGGTGACTATAAAACATAGCAATTTTAAGAATATTGCATAGAGAAGACTACTGATTTCATTCAGTACACTGAGGACATGCAGGTGCATCTTAATCTCTACAGGGGATAAATTATGATAAAAGACACAAACATCAGGTAAAGTAAAAATATGCAAATAAAAATAATGTGTTCTCATTATTCTACCACAGTCCTATTCTGATTCCCATCACAAATTCCCAAAGATTATTGCCAGAAGAGAGCAAACCCTGGAAAGGCTTCAAATGCAGACTCAGTGATGGACTGTGTGTCTGTCATTCAAATACCAGCCAAGCTGAGCACAGAGCCATTTATTACCTGGTCTGCAGGGGATGAATTTTTTGGCCATAGTAGTTTATGAAGTATGAATTGTGTTGCTGGTATAGGGAGTGTCCACCCACACTGCTGAATAACAGATGCTTTAAAGACAGAATTTTAATTGTCCCTAGAATTTGATAGGATCTTTTTTTAAAAAAAATACATTTTTATTGATAGCTTTTGTTTTTAGATCACTTACATTTCCCTCCCTGGCCCCTTTCAGAAATCATTTTCCTATAACAAAAAAAAAATTGAGAGAGAGAGAGAGAGAGGGAGGGGGAACAAATCTTAGTAAAATTAACCACCATATTTTTTTCAAAATTTCATGATATGCTCAGTGTTACTTATCCATAATCCCTTACCTCTACAAAGAAAGTGGAGGATACTTCTTATCTTTTGCAGGGGAACTGTTATGAGAATCTGAAGATCTTCCCTGCCCCTAGGCCCTTTGCTAAAGTGGCTACAGTGACTCTGAGAACCTTTCATGATTTAAAAGTATACTCTGCCCCTCAACAGGCTGAATGTGGTCACGTGGAGCCTGTGGCACCAGGCTTGTTTTTTGGGAATGCCTGCGCCTTGTAGCTTTGTGATTGGGCTGTGACATTCTCCAAGCCAGGAGAAGGCTATGTATACGCCCTGATGTGAGGTTTTGGTTTGGGGCTCACTTTGAGAAAAGTTGTGTGGTTTGGCCAGACGAGACTCTGGGAAGCCGTTGAGCCCCCCAGCTGTGAAAAATCCAGATGTTGGTGCTTCCCTCTCTGGTAACTGACTAGATAACTGATGTAATGGTCAGACGCTGGAAGCCGTCTGCTGATCTGTTTTTTCTGTTTGTTTGTAACTTGTGTTTGCATTCTCTGAAGTTCAGAGTGCTGACTTTTTCCCCTGAACTAGGTAAATGATATATGTTTGATTAAAGTGAGACTGTTAACCCATTTTGAGTTGCTTTCCTTTAGAAAAGCAGATCCAAGAACCTGTGCTAGCAGCCGCCCTGCGTGTGCTGGGGTACTTGCTGATACAGGAACCAAGAAGTTTTTCAATATGCTTTATAGTCATTTATTTTCAATTGTTTTGCCACTATTCTTTCCGTTTGTATTGCGTCGTGTATCTTAGTTTCATAGCTCTCCTTCCTTTTCTTTGTATCATTTTACGTGTCTCCCCAGGCTCCTCTCTCTTCCTGAGATTCATCCCTTCTTGCAGTGCACTAGTATTCCACTATACGCCTGTACCACAGCTTCTGTAGCCATTCCCCACTGATGGACCACAGGTTGAGTCCTTACAGTTCTTAGTATTTGCCTGCCGGAGGCTGCTGGCTTGTCTAACCACGTATACCCTCACGTGCTCCCAATTTTCTCATCAATTTGCGCTGGCTATGCAGGAATTTTGCTGTCACTCTTTTCATTTGCATTGTTGTATTTATCTGTATTTTATTTTTACATGATATTGGTCTGCTTTCACAGAAGCCATCTAAAACCCCTGAGGTAAGTTGAAAAAGCTGATTCCAAATCAAGGAATTTCCTAAATCTTATTGGCTTGGAACTATTCTCCTTGCCCTGTTCCTTCAATTCCTTTAGATTTCCCCTTTCTTAATTATTTGCCTAGGCTTCAGCCTCTAATACTTGTAACCCCATGGTGCTTACTCCTCTATGTGACTTCTGACCCATAATTTGCCCCCATCAAATGCACGGTTTCTTGACTCTATTTTTCATGTCTGGTTCTGACTAGTTACCTTGCTCTGACCTTCTCTACTTGGATATATACCATTATCACATACCATTCACCTGGTCCCAGATTTTTAAGGCCTGATTCTGGCCCTGCTCTGGCCCTATTCCTAGACCTATTTCCTATATGATAGGCTCAGCCTAGTCACATCTGCCCTGATCCTTACTGTTTACCCAGCAGGTACACCAGTCTATGTTACCAGGGCAGATAAGAATGTTTTAAAATTTCACTCTAAGGTAAAGCTGAATGATAGTAGTGTCTCGCAGACTAGAATGGAATATGACAAAATTATAATGCAGAACAAGTCTGTTGCTAGCACCCTGTCACCCTCTTTCCTCTTTACATCCTCCCGAACTTCAAGATCTCAATCTTCCTAGTCAGAGGTCATGGTTACAGCTGATGACCTAGATTTGCCCTTCTGGTCAGCACTCATTTTGCTGACCCTTCTTTTTCCCAGAATCCTGATCAAAACTCCTACCCTGCGGTAAACTAATCCAGTAAATTAAGATGTGCAAAAGTACTAAAATTCTGGTAATGTTTCAATCACCTATACCATCAGCAGGCACCTGTATCTTACTTGTAGAAACCAAAAGAAATACCTTAGCCAAAAGAAATGAATCTCTAGCCTGTTCCCCTTCTCCCCTCCCTCCACCAATCAGGCAGGAAGGCAAGCCTGCTGGGAAGGAGACAGGTGGGGAGCAAGGGGAGGGGCTTGTATGTGGACCCCGAAGACTGACTAGCTGCCTGACTGTCCCCTCGAGACCGCCCCACCTGTCTGCCGTGAGAAGGAGGGGGCCGCTGCCATGGTAACCAGAAGGCACAGACCAGTTTGAGCCTCTCAGGCCTCGCGGGCTTCCCACAATGGTCGGACCCTCCACACTCACTCCTCTGCAGCTCCAGTGACCCTCCACAAAGCTGCCTGCGGTCCTCGACCCCTCCTCACCAACTTGCCACCCCAGAAGCCTGAAGCTTTTTTGACCTTTGCTTGTCTTACTAAGTGAAAATGGAACAAATGCAGATGGCCTAGAAGCCCTGACCCCTGAGGCTGGCAGAAGACATGATACACACCTGTTTCTGCAAAATCCCAGAATTGGGGAGTCGGAGGGGACCTCAGTGGCTACCTTAACCAACCCATCACAAAAAAGGAATATGGATAAGTGAAAATTGACTCTGTCTCATTAACACTGAGGAACTTGAATAAATTTCTTATCCTGCTTTTCTTACAAAGAAAAAAGAAATGGATCTCTATTAGTAGAAATGTCAACTACCATTATAGGCTTATAGGGGATGTATATTTTTAATGGTGAAAACATGGCATAAAAAAAGAGTTCTAGATTTGTACTTGAAACCTAGGTTCAAAGCCTAGTTCTGTCTGCTGCTTACTATCTGGGTGACCTCAATCAATTACTCTACCGCTTTGAATAGGAGGTTCCTCATCTGAAAAAATGAGATGGTTGGACTAGACTAGTTCTTAGTTCCCTCTAAACTCTAAGTTCCATGATTCTAGAGCCAGGGTCTCAAATTGAGTTTTGTCCATATCTATAGCCATAAGTAGCATGGTGCAAAAAAGGGGCTGGTCCCAAGGAAGCAACATAGTGGGAATGAAGGAAGGGGACCCACTTCCTCCCCAAGAAGAAAAGCTTCCTTCCAATGTTTTGTTGTTGTTGTTTATAAAATGGATTCAATTTATTCTGTGGCATGTCATTCTAAATGAATGACTCTTCACAAAACAAACCGGATGACCTAAATTAGTTAATTTAGTCAGAGATTAAAGACTTAACTATGGAAGAGACTATAATTCATCTAGTTTGACTTCCCTCATTTCTTTTCTAATTCATTTTTCACCAACCTCAAGGCTTGCCTCATTTCACTGTCCTCTACTGTTTCACATGGCCATATGACACAACTACTTCAAGGTCACCACCTCTCAAGGTCTTGTCACCATGGAACTCCTTTCTTAAGACCCACTTTTACCCCAACCCTTGAAGAAGGGAAGAATTGGACTCTCTGGGAGATAGACCATCACATCTTCCAATGGGACCATAGCCACAGTTAGGCTGTCCTCTCCCTTCCCCTACCACATCAATGAATTTTGTCTTAGGTGCAATTATTCCTAGTCATGGTACCACCCATAGTCATGATAGAACTGTTCCAACTACAGTTTCCATCCCATTTATCATCTAAATGTCAATGCATTGATGGGATTAGAAGAGGCCTAGATACCTCAGTACTTCTGATAGGAACACACTACAAGTGAAAGACAGCTGCTTGAGTTAGCTTTCTCAAACGCCTTTCATAAAACAGATATTTATAAATATTAATTTATATGATGCATACATCTGCTCTGAATGTATCCTGTATTATATCTAATTATTTATATGTTGACTTCTCTATTAGAATGTAAGATCCATGAGGGCTTGGACTATTTAAGATTTTTCTTTGAATCCCAAGGCACAGGGCCTGGCACATAGTGAGCTTCCAAGATGTTGGTGTTTGACCAACTGATGGATGTAATGATGACTGACTACTGAGAGAGAGGAAACAGTCCTGCTATTGTATGTAAAGATACAGCACTGTAGAGTTAAAAGAATTGTAAAGTAGAGGGAGACCATCCTTGGCAGTCTACTCCTCTGCTTTCTTTTTGATTTTTTAATAAGTATGTTTGCATTGTCTTTATTACATCACTATTGTTTCACCCAACATCCCTTCCCTTGTCCTTCCAGAGAGTCATCTCATACAAGAAACAGTAATATACCTTCAAAGCAGGGACTATGTTTTATATTTCTATACCCTCACTACTGCACCCCTAGTGCCCAGCACAGTGGTGAGCACACAGTAAATACTTATTGAATAGAAAAAGTTTCAGTGTCTCAAAATAATGGAGAATTCAAACTAATTGTGAATCAATGATAATATCCAGGGATACAGTACCCAAAACAAGCAAACTACAGTGTTTATGAGCAGGAGGTTGTCATTCAATCCTTGGAGAATTTACTTGGAGGGCGTCATTTTCCATAGAAAGTGTCTTACACACACACACACACACACACACACACACACACACACACACACACACACGCACGCACGCATTCTTTCTCTCTCTCTCTCTCTCTCTCTCTCTCTCTCTCTCTCTCTGTCTCTCTCTGTCTCTGTCTCTGTCTCTCTGTTTCTCTGTCTCTCTCTGTCTCTCTGTCTCTGTCTGTCTGTCTGTCTGTCTCTCTCTCTCTCTCTCTCTCTCTCTCTCTCTCTCTTTCTCTCTCTCTCTCCAGGTCCCAAAAGTTTTAAATTTTCCATTTTGTTTTCAGCACAGAGGTAAAAGAGTATTGTCGTGACTTCTGAAGGGACATTAGCTTGCTTTATACAGTCTTCAGATCATAAAGTGATCGCTTTAAGTTTGTATCGTTTTCATTACATTCTTTGTCAAGAGAATGGATTTATGGGGTGCCATATTCTATACTCATTACAATGTTTGTCAAGATAATGAATAGTCTGAAAAATCTGAATTTCCAATACAGTGAGTGAGTTATGAAAGTGCGCCTTAAAATATTTTCTTCTTTTCCCTCAATCTCTCCAACCTTCCCACTCAACTTCTGTCCTAAATGTTGCTAGGGAAAGGTCTATAAGGCCAACCAATCATAGAGCAGAATGTCGAAAAGGTCTGTAGTGGCAAGGCCATCTCTTTAATTCACACTCTATATTAGGCATTAAAATTCTAAGACCTCACCTTCATGACAAATGAGAAGAGAAAAATGGCACAAAATTAATCGGCAACCTTTTTTTTGTATATGACAAATGTTTATTAATTTCTTTGGTATTCATTATAATAACATTAATCATCAGGAACTCTGAGTGTGAGGTTAGCTGTACTATGTAGTCCTGTAGGAATCTGGTGGTAATTTAGCATTCATTAATGTCCATTTACTATGAACTGTTACTATATTAATCCACTTTTTCTGTGACAAAACCTGTTATAAGGGGAAGAAATAAAACCTGTTCTTAGTGCAGCCTTTCCATTGTAATTGTGGGGCCTACAATTTATATTTATTCAGAATCTAAAACTATCCATATTTTCTTTGGTTAAGAACTAAAATTGTACCCATTTTCTTTAATGGTAGTCACCATGAAGTCCAGGATTTGAAGTGAGTGAAAACTGGAGAGACCAATATCACAATAGACTGCAAAGTTTAGTAGCAGCATAAAGTAAATAGGACTAGATTTGGAATCTGAAGATCTGGGTTTGAATCCCAGTTGTGCTATTTTTATTTTATCTGTGTGTCCTCTGTCAGGCTACTTAACCTCTATGCTTCATTGTCTTTTTTTCTGTAAAATACAAGGGTTGAATTAGACCTCTCAGGTCCCTTCTATCTCCAAAAACTATTGTTTCCATTTCACTTTCTTGGTGTCCTGCTCTTTATGACCCCATTTGGGATTGTCTTAGGGAAGATACTAGAGTAGTTTGCCATTTCCTTCTCCTGCTCATTTTACAGATGAAGAACTGAGGCAAACAGGGCTAAGTGACTTGCCAAGGTCACACAGCTAGCAAGTGTCTGAGGGCAGATTTGAATTCATTTGAATGGCACTCTATCTAATTTTCCTACTGATCTGCCCATTTCTGTTTAGTAGGTACTATTTCAAATCAAGATTACATTAATAAAACCTACTGGAGAAACCCTGAGCAGCTTGAGGAACTATTGTAAAGAGACTACAGTTGTGAATCATTTAATTCAAATCAGCTCTGCTAACATTTATTAAATGTCTACTTTATGCAAAGTACTAAGCTAGAATAGAGGATAAAAAGATTTTAAATTATTGTTGCTTTATCCTTAGGGAGTTTATCATCTAACGAGTAGAAAAGCTTTAAACAAATAAATAGGTAGTAGTAGTAGTAGTAGTAGCAGCAGCAGCAGCAGCAGCAGTGGCAGTAGTAGTAATAGTAGTAGTAGCAGTAGTAACAGTAGTAGTAGTAGTGATAGTAGT